>JACDJE010000400.1:1676435-1797072 GCA_016647715.1 Pavo muticus | reverse complement strand
AAAAAAAAAAAAGAAAAAGAAAAAAAAGAAAAAAAACCCCTCCACAGTGGAAACATGGATTAACTCATGTTTTACAGCAACAGAAAATGGAGATTTCCCAAGAACTTGGACAACGGAGGGCTTCCTTCCAGCGCACCGCTCCAGGTTTTGAGCTCTGTACCCGGGGGCAGTTCCAAAGCGAGGGGCAAAGGGGCTGAACGTCCTCATGCCTTGCCTGAGGCCAGAAACAAATGCGGTCTGCTTCAAAGCAAAAATCTCGTCGTGTTCAGTGCCGGGAAGGGGCTGATGCACACAGTGACGAGGGGCAGTGAGTGCACGAGAGAGTGTCACAGGGCTGTGGTGAAAGGAGAGAATGCAGGAAAGGATCTGGGGGGAAAAATAAAAGAGAACTGGGATCAGGGAGGAGAAATAAACCTGGCAGAAAATCCAGGTAGAGTGTGGGACTTTCTGTTGGGGTTTCCCCCCTGCATTGCAGGGTCAGGAGGGAAGGGCCATTCAGGTACTCGTGACCCTCTGAGGACAGGATATGTTGGGTTCCTGTGTTCCCCTTCCCTGCTCTGAAGGCAGCTCACTTTCTGCCACCCGGGCATGGCTGCTGCTGGGTGTATGTGGTCGGGGCTCGCTGGGCTCAGCCTGCCCCGGACCTTATGCTGCGCAGAAAAACCGTGGCCTGGGAATCCCTAGTTCCAACAGATGGAATTTGCCCTTTAACAAACTCTGTGAAAGTTGTGTTTGTGACTGGCCCAAGAGCTGACATGTGACTGGCCCAAGAGCTGACATGAGGAGCTCATGCTCCCACCTGCTTCCCCCAAATGGCAGTTCAGCTCGGTACATACAGGCTCCTTTTTATACGAAAGCAGACAGGGTGGCAAGGCAGGGCCCATGCAGAGGCCCCTTCCCACCTCCAGCCCTTGTCTCACACCATGGGGTAAGGCCACTGACCTCCCTGAGGCCATGGAGGCCAGCAGGGAAGCTCCCAAGATGATGCTGGCACTGGCTGCCTTTCCGGAGCTGCTATGGGGCTGCTGGGGCTGCCCGGCCTATGCCTGGCATGGCCATGATGAGTAAGAGGATGAGCAGAGGGGGACTGAGGTGCTGCCTTCAGCTCCGAGGCCTGCAAGAGGAAGAACTCCAGGAAATCCTGCATCCTGCAGGGCCGGACAGCTGGGCTGGGTGACTGCAATGATCTTTTCAGGCCTGAAAATTTATTGCGGCTGCTTTCAGCTCCGGGCAGCCGCAGGCAGTTACCCCTCGAGGAGGAGGAGGGCTGATTCATCTCGCTCTGCTTATTCTCGCTGCCTGTCACTTCTCCTTCAGCCATAACTCACTCCTCGGCCTCAGACAGGAGCAGGGCTGCTGCTCTGTGGGACTTCAGATGGTTAGATAAATCCCTTTGCATCCCGGTGCCGTAGGAATGCTTTCCCAGGTCACTGACATGCCCGTTAAAAGATGACTGATCAAAGCACCAGAGCTTCTCAGGGCTGCCATCCCCTTTGCTCTGCTGTCGCTGGAGCAGAGCAGGGCATGTTTGCTGGCAGAGGACTTTTGAAAGGCCCACAGCTCATGGATCTTCCCTTGAAACCTTGGGAGTGAAGCTTACTGTTGTCATTTTGCTCTTTTCATAAGTCTCTAATTACTTGTTATCCTGCAGAGGTCAACCAAACTTTTATAGTTTAGGCCTGGACAGAACTGGGGATGATGGCAGTGTTTGGCAAAGCTCTCAGGATGTTTAGTGCCAGATTCAAAGGCAATTGGTACAAATCAGGCAGCATTAAAGCATACAAATCGATGCAGTGATAAAACACAGCAGTGAGGCTGCTCAGGAGGCGAGTGTGAGAAGTGGCATTCAACAAAGGAGCCAGGACACCTTGCAGGTTAAAGATCAAAACAGCAAAATCACACCTCTTTTCATGCCTCTCCTACTCAGTCTTTTTTTTAAATAAGCGAATACATACAAGACTTTTCGTGTGATTGCAGTTTCAGGGCTGTATTATTTCATTTCACCTCCTTCCATGACTTATCCATCCCTCACTGAAATGCGTGCTGCCATAATCCGAATGCTGGCTCCTCAGGCAGCACAGGGAGCCTTCCCCTCTGCCTGCAGCTTGGAGCAGCCCCGCAGGGACACTGCCTGTCAGCGCGGTGCTCAGCGCAGTGCTCGTGCTGCCTGCTCTAGGGGCTCAGGGAGGGCACTGCCATAGCCATAAGCACAGCGGAAAAGACTTTCCTTTCTCTGCTCTCCCTGCCTGAATTACATCTTTGTCCCTGCGAGAGGCCCTGCTGGAAGAAACATCAGGATGCTCTGCTTTAACACTCGTTTTACATTCTTGTGAAGATGTTCATTTATTGGAAAAATGGAGGCTATTTTCTTCTTCAGCTCAGATTTCTTCATCACGATGCTCTCTAGCTGGTGACTGAAAAATAGCTCTTGGGGCTGTGTCATTTGTGCTTCTGTGAGCCCGCTAGTTCTTTTATTATTAGGAAAATGCCTTGGCATGGGACAGAGAAATAAGGTGTTTTTCTTAAGAATCACTCCCTATTTTAAGGCAGGCAAGTACTGTGCAGTAAAATACCACCTGGATGAACACCTAGAGAAGGATTTTCATCAAAGACCTTTAGCTGAAAATGCATTTGGACAAGGAATAGGACACATCTTTTTTTCTTTCTTCTTACTAAAAGGGTAAATCAACCTTTGGAAAAAACAAAGGGTTATGGTGGCTTCCTCTTGACACGTACTTTCTCATGGAGATGGACTGCTCTTCCAGGTCAGGCCTTTGCAGCAAGCACGTAATGGAAGGACAACACAGAAATTAGTAAATAAGGTTGTATGGCTTATTTAGAGCAAGTGACTACTGTGCTCCTTTCTGGCCTTCAAATCTGTATGGTTTTTAGTAACATTTTCACCAGTTTTATTAAAAAATGCTCTTTTTTTTTGTTTCTCATGTGCTGCCACAAGAAGCACACATGGTTAGTGTGACAGCTCTCTGACTGCAGACTCCCTCAGTCACAATGGGCATGTGATGATGCCCCTGTTTGGTTTTGGGAGTTGCCATCTCTTGAAGGGCTGTTTGTGAACTCTAGGGGCTCTTTACAAGAAGGTGTAAGGAAGGTGGAGAACCTGCCTGGTGGTGAGAGTTACCTGTCACGACCCACAGAGCTCCTCCAGGTTCCACTAAAGCCAACAGGGGAGCTGCTGGCTTCAGCAGGTTGTCTCTCCCAGGCTGTCCTGGGCTTTGCTGCATTGTTACACAAGGGCCGGCAATTCCCCTTTCTGGCTTTGGAAGAGCAGTTAGATAACATGCAGCAGTTATGAAGGGAGGCAGTCATCTTACAACAATTCTGGGCAGCACAATGAGGATTCTGGGCCGAGTGAAAGGAGGGCGCAGCGTGATCCAAGGGTGTGCTGGTGCCAGCGTGAGGCTTCCCAGCTGCATTCAGCAGAACTTCAGGAGCCCTTTGTGTTCTCACAAATGTTGATATAAAAACCAGACACTTCTAAGACCAAAGCGGCCAGGATGCCGTTAGCGTTACCTTCCACAGGGTTTCAGGGGAGAGAGCTGTAGAGTTTTGTGGGCAGAGTTTGCACTGAGGATCTGTACTGAAGTCTGGTGCTTCTTTTGGTGTGCTATTGGTGGTGGAGAGTGGTTTCAAAGGGAGCAGAGCTGCTCGTTGGGTGCTCAGCATTTCATCTTTTCCCACTAAGGACTTCTGGAAGTCAAAATAAAAGTGACAATCACAGACTTCTGCACATTTTGTGTTTATAATCATAGAATGATAGAATGGTTTGAGTTGGAGGGGACCATTAAGATCATCTTGTTCCAACCTCCCTCTAGACCAGGTTGCTCAAAGCCCCAACCAGCCTGGCCTTGAACGCTTCCAGGGAAGGGGCATCCACAGCCTCGCTGGGCAACCTGTTCCAGTGTCTCACCATCCTCACAGTAAAGAATTTCTTCCTAATACCTAGTCTAAATGATTACATTATAGTGCTGTTTACTCATCCAATATAAGCCCGGTGCTCCCGGCAAATACAGCATGTGTGCTCCGAATTTATTCTTTGCAAAGCAGAATTTACACGCCACAGAAGAAAACACTTCAGCCTCATTTGAATAGGAAATAAAAGGGATTGCATTACTCTATTTCTTTGTAAGCTGAAAAAAATAAATAAAAGGCATTGTCCTCTTTCAGAGTTCAGATTTCATTTTCCTCAAATGAAGTCGTGGTGGTTAGATTTACAAAACCTCTATTCTTTTTTTTTNTTCTCAGAAGGGGTAATTTGGGAACGCTTTTCGTGGTCGAAATAATTTTATTTTATTCAGAATATACAGTTTAATTCCTCTATCTACAATTATTTACAAGGGTTAAAATAACATTGAAAAAAAGTCTCTGGAAAAGTTGAGGTCATAGATTTCAAGGCACCATTGACAGTGTCCACAGCTGAGCCGAAAAACGTCCGCACGGTATAAAAAAAGGTTCCTTTGAAATGCAATAAGTTACATGCACAAGCTTTACACATTTTAACCTTTTTGTTGTTGTTGTCGTTGTTGTCGTTTGTTTGTTTGTTTCGTTTCCCTTTAAAAATCCCCCATACGCATTCCTTTCGTTATTATTCCTTAACAGTAAAACACAGGAGTCCAGGGAGCGGAATACAAAAGAAGCAGGAGGGTTCGGCCCTCAGTAGATCGTCCCGGAGGGCAGCGCCAAGGGATGCTGTAGGGAGCCGTGGGGCTGCAGGTGGGAGCCGAGGGGGCTGGCGGCGGGGTACCAGGCAGAGGGGCTCTCCAGGTAGCTGCCGGGGGATGGGTTGGCGGCGGGCGGGTGCCCGTGCCCGTGGTGGCCGAGGGAGCGCGACGAGCCCTGAGGTTCCCACACCGCCGGCGACTGCGGGGAGTTGCAGGCCATGGGGTCGCTAGAGCTGGGGCTGTGCTCCGGGGGCATCTCCCCGTTCTTCATGATCTTCTTGATCTTGGACCTTTTGTTCTGGAACCAGATTTTCACCTGCGAGAGGGGGAGAGCGGAGGGAAACCCACACGGTCAGGGCCGGGCGCGGGCAGCGGGGATCACTGCGGGACCCCCCCGCCCGCCCCGCCCCGCAGCGCCCCGAGCCGCGTACCTGCGTCTGCGTGAGTCCCAGCGAGGCGGCCAGCTCGGCCCGCTCGGGCAGGGCGAGGTACTGGGTCTTCTGGAACCTCCTCTGCAACGCCGCCAGCTGAAAGCTGGAATAAATAGTCCGCGGTTTGCGCACTTTCTTTGGCTTGCCGTTCACCATCCTCACCTCGGGCTCCGCCACCTCCTTCTCTGCACGGGCGCAAGGGCGGGAGAGAGACACACACGCAGACGTTAAGGCGCGGGCCGGGCGGCGGCGCCGTCCCGACGGGNATCTTTAAAGAGTTTGCACAGAGTCAGGGAGAAAACAATAGAAACAAAAATCTTCAAGCCAGAAGCTCCAGGCTGGCATGAAAGCGGCAGGAACAAGACTCGAACACTCCTTAATGCCAGCGCAACCACCGCTTTATGTCTAAATTCCCTTTCCTCTGAAACTCTGTGCTTTATTGATCACGGCAAAGCAGAGCGCAAGGCAGAAAAACGCACTTCTGAAGATTTTCTTGGACTCTTTAAAGCTACATCTGAAGACACATAAACTATAGTAGAAAACATACACTGAATTATTATTGTGTTTTACATTTTGGCATTTTTGCAAACTTCCATAATTATGTCATTTTAGTACATTAAAACAAACAGCAAGGAAATAGAAAATACTTCTTCCACAGCTGTGTTTACTACCTTAAATGTGTTTTTTTTTCTCAACTAGGCAACCAGTCTGAGATAAGAGGTTTCCCTGCTGTGTAACACAGCATAATCAGGAGCACGCACAGTACCCACCTGGAGTATTCCAACTACAAGAACAGTGGAAAATTAAAGCAAGAGAATGGAATAGTCAATAGCTTTTTCCAGTGAGACACATTTGACATAGTAATAGACTTACTTTTTAAATATATGAAAGTGCAGAAGATCCCTGAGCTTTCATTAAAGTGAAAATCTTGTTTGTAGAAGGAAAACAAGAATATTCAACCTTCCCTAACCAAATCCAGGTTTTAATTGAAAGGCTTTAAAATGCATTTAGCCATAATATGAAGCATTATTTTGCACTTTCTTTACTGCTTTTGGGAGCAGATTTCACAGAAATGAAAGCTTAATAATTTATTCCAGTCAAATGAATGTATTTTGTCAGAACTGCAAATATCTGAAAGATGTTATCTAGTCAAAATCCACACCAACCTCAAAGATTTCCCGAGGAGTTTTAATCTGCTTGAATGTCTTCTTAGAAATGAATTAAAGTTTTTCCCAGCACTGTTTCTAGAGCAGAGTCAGGTTAAAAAATCATTGTAGAAAAATCTCTTTCACTTGAAATTATCGATGCGACTTTCAATTTTCAGCCATTGGTGATAAGGGGTCAGTACTTTTAAAGCAGTTTGGGCAGTCTGGGTAGGGTTTTGTTTCGATGGAAAGCCTATTGGATCTTTAAAAAACTTATTTTGCACGATCACTGAATATTTATTCAGAGTGTTGCAGAAATTAGCAGCAGTGATGGTTTTTTTAGATCCTATAAAACATACATTTTTCTTAACTTGAAATTAAATGCCGTACTTCAGCTTTGACTTTTCTTTAAGGTCTTCAGTTCTGTGTAAAGGAAATATAAAACACTTTACAGTCGTGGAATGAAAGTGTGTTTTGAAACATCGGTGTGGAATTTTTAGACTTCCATAGTGTTTTGTCTCATGAGCAGTTGAAGAAAAGTTCTCTCCAGTGAAGTCGTGGAATATCCTAGAGTAACCAAGATTACAGGTTTTGTTAAAAGACAACTTTGTATGAAGATAACTCATCCAAACCCACTTTGTTATTTAAACTTGGCACTGGAGAAGAGAGTGTGAGCCCCTAAAGCAGGTAGGAGCTTTCAGAAATTCCTGCAACCAACTGAAACATTAGGCAACTTTGTTTGTTTTTTTTGAGAAGGTTGTACCCTTGAGCATCAATGTAGGCTGTTACAGCTTCTCAGTAAGTTTGATTCACACGGAGTGTATCTCACCTCATTTTGTCACCCAAAAGTCAGGTCCCAGCTCTGAGCACAGACCCTCTGCTCCCATGGCTGAGGTGGAGAAAGATAGATGTGTTGAGGGGAATCACGGAATCGTAGAATCACCAAGGCTGGAAAAGACCTCCAAGATCATCCAGTCTAACCGTCCACCTACTACCAATAGTTCCCACTCAAACATGTCCCTCAGTACAACATCTAAATGTTTACTGAACACCTCCAGGGTTGGTGACTCCACCTCCTCCCTGAGCAGCTCGTTCCAGCTCTGGCCACTGTTTTGGATTAGCTTTTCCAAACGTCCAACCTGAATCTCCCCTGGCAGAACTTGAGGCCATTCCTTCTGGTCCTATCACTAGTTACATGGGAGAAGAGACCAACCTCCATCTCACCACAACCTCCTTTCAGGCAGTTGTAGAAAGCTCTAAAGTCTCATTCTCTAGACTAAACAATGCCAGCTCCCTCAGCTGCTCCTCATAAGGAGGACTCGTGCTTTCCTGGGAGAGGCATCATGAGGCAGCTGCATCACTGTGTACCTACTGCTGACACCAAGAACGTTGTCAGCTGTTTAGGATGCCCGTGGATGCTGGTGTAAACACAGCCTGAGTGCTAACATTATGGCTGCATTCCTGCCAACTATTTAATTTGCATATGACCAGTTGCAAAATACAGATCCTTTCTCAAAGGGCGTTGGAGTTTTTTGGGACTTGTTACCACCACGAAGTAGAACAAATAGACAGGGGGATGGACCTTAACTCTTTATCTGGGAGAGCTCGACAGCACTGTGGTGTGTATTTCCTCAAAGAAGATCACCAAATGAGGGATTTTCTTCTTCCTTCTCTCAAAGGAGCAATGCCCGTTTATTTAAGTGAACAATGAAACAATCCTTCCTATTCCATTTTGGAAGAAACGTGGAGTTGTGACTATTTAAAAACCACTTTCTACCACACAAAGCACCGTTCTACTCACAGAGATATTTATAGAGGAAATTAACACAACTTCTTGATAAATCTGTTGGATTAAAAAGTGATGTGGCTGGCAAACGCAGGTTCCCTTTTAAGCTGTTTGAGCATTTCTGTCATAACAAACATTGTCCCCAAATGGTGGCACCCTTTCCTCTAGCAAATTTTTGAGCGATGCTGGAACACACTCTGCTATGATTCCCTTTCATTTCTGACATCGTTATGTCATTTTGTGGATTTGCACTGACAGCATTTCATTTCGACATCATTATAGCATCTCAGCTGACTTTCCACACTGAGCACACCAAGAGAGTTTTGTGATGAGACTATACTAAGAACAGGTAGAATAAATAGGTTATTAACACTACTGAAAAAAAATTACCCAGCTGAAAATAATTGCTATACGCGAACACAAGCGGGTTTCCTGCTTAATTCTTTGCAAAGTTTGGTCTTTTTCTTTTTCTTTTTTTTTTTTTAATAGCCAGAAGATTGAGGATAAATTAAAGTTAGCTGTGAGCTGGGGAGTGCAGAGCATGCCATGTCAGAGGGAAATAATGTGGGGAAAAACAAGAAAAGCAAACAAAAATTGTAAATCAATACATCTCGTTTTATGCCTCCCTGTGCCATGTGTTACAGATCCATCGCCTCACAAGCCAGGGTGTGCAGCAAGTGCTCTGCGTAGATGTTAGGAAGAATTTCTTCTCAGAAAGTGGGTAATGCATTGGAATAGGCTGCTCAGGGAAGTGGTGGAGTCACCATCCCTGGACATGTCCAAGAAACCTGTAGATGTGGCACTGAGTGTTCACTGGACATGGTGGGGATGGGTTGATGGTTGGACCAGGTGATCTTATGGTCTTTTCCAACCTTAATTCTGTGACTCTGTCTCTGAAGGATCACTGGGTGCCCAGGCTCTTGTGTGGTTATGATGCCAGTCCCACCTGAGGTGCTCTTGCAGAGAAAACCTGGGCTGTACCAAAATGCTCAAAGTTCAGAAAGTATCCGTAAGATCACACTTCCATCAGGGAGATGCTTTAATTATATCATTACATTTTAATTATATCATCACTTACTAGGTTTTTTTTTGGGGGGGGGGGTTTGGAACATTTGTGTTGGCGAGGATATGCAGGGCATGCTTAAGAAATAAAATAGGTCAGCATTACTCCATGTCATTTTAAACTAGCGATCCTGCGTTGGTTACTCTATTTGGTGCAACAAGTAAGGCCAGTCATTTCTTCAAGGCCTTTTGCAGGACTGTTCTAGTATCTGTATTGTGTAAGTACTATGCCAATCTTGGTAACATTTTTCCTAGGGTGAAATGAGATAATGAATAGCACTACCTCCCCTGTCTGAGATGGAAAGATGAGGCAGAGAAGACTTGCTGGAGGCCTGATGCACATCGGCTCCTTGGGCTCCCACACGCATCCCACTGGGGCACTCACTGCTGTCTGCACTTTGTGAGTGTCCTTGGGCAGAGAGAAAACATCTTCCCCTTTGGGTTTGTGTGTATGTTTGACATCACCACACCACAATGAAGTAGCAGGTTGCCAGAAAATAGCAATTTTCAGTGTAACTGAAAATGGGAAAGTTCCTTATATGCCAGCCATGCCTGACCAGTGGGACAGGAGCAGGAGGGAGAGGACTTGGATGGAGGAGCAGGGAGCTGGAATACAGCCTTTCAGGGCTGTAGCTGCAAATTTCTTATTTCATATTTAGGAATCAAGTGATGCGAATCAAAAAAGTTACCTAAGGGCAATGCTAAATTGTCTCACTGAGATAAGAAACACCAACTAAATGTGTAGCTGCACAGGGGCAGTGCTGGAAGCCTTGCAGACCAAGCGCAGGGCTTCTTCTGCATGCCTCAGCCAGCAAGCAGCAGCCATCCGTGACATGGGTGTGGGAAACGGGAATGTCTCCTGCAGCTTGGCTGATGAGTAGTCACATATTTTGTCACAAGTGTCTTACGGCCTGCAGGGAGAGCTGCAGGACCTCCGGGTCCACTGGGAATCTTTCTGCCCAACCAAGGGCAGTCTTGGTGTCAGGACAGCCAAAGGGCTCTCAGTTACAGTGTGCCTTGCAGCCAGATTGTGAACAGCTGCAGTTCCTCCCTGTGCAGAAATCTCCAGGCCAGAAAGGGTTTTTGGTGTTTCCATGACCAAGCAAGAGGGTGAACTGCTCTTCTTGTAGCTCCCTTAGGTGACGGAAGAGCAGACTTCATCACAGTAGTGTCCCAGGTTTTTCCTAAGATGGCAAAGCTCAAGCAGGGAGAGACCTCTAAGCTCCTGGGGTGCAGCTAGTCCTTTCCCTCCGAGCACACTCCTCTCAGCTGCCTCACCCCAACACAGATGTGCTGCACCCGGCCTTCAGAAATTCATGATTCATAGCTTAGCTTCAGCCCACTGCCAACCAGCACAGGATTTCCATTGACTTCACTCCCTTCTGCGGCCACCCTCAGGGTCTCAGATCACATTGCCAAAGGCCAGCTCTCTGCTGGAGCTGTCAAGGATGTCCCATGTCACTGCAACCGGTGGCACATCGCCAGCTGCTGCCATTCTGGGCATGGAAGTCACAAGCTGACTTCACCTTCTTTTTGCCTTGTGCTTCTTTAACTTGGAAAATGAGATTCGGTAATTGAGAATGTAGCTTTTAGATATCAAAGGCAGTTTAAATTAATTAAGTTTGTGAAAAGATGGTAAAAATTAGAACTTACAGTGATGTCTCCTGAGTTTTTGCTGATAAGAAATATGTCAGACTTTCTGGAAAACCCTACCTCTGGGATGGCTGCCAAGTGTTTGCTTCTCTATTGCTACCATATTTTGACCTCGAATGGAACTTTCTAATTACATCACAAATATTATTATATCATGCAAATTAAGAAGCTGTTAACATAGCCCGAGATAAAATAGCTGAAAAATAACAGGCTGCAGCCACTTCTCATTACACTCTGAAGGTCTAGAAGGTTTTGAAGTACAGCTCCTCAATCCCGTCTCTTCGAATGTCGAAGAGCAGATGACCTCATAGCAAAGAAAGCTGGTTACCTAGGGAAGCTGGCTCATGCACGAGACACAATTTCTGCTCTCTTCTGCTGGCATCCTTTGTCATAATTTATTAACAGTGATTTGTATCCTGCTGAGAAAGCTGTGTTTGTGTAACGCCATTGGAGCTCTGTTGGCTGAGACCGAAGGTGTTCTGGCTAGTTAGTCACAGCTATCAAATGCTTGGAACTTCGTTTTCGCTCTTTTCTGGCTAAGCATCTTTGACAAATATTTTGCCTCGAGGTTGAAAAAGTCCTAAATAGTCAACAGCATTGTTTGCAGGACTGGACACGCATTTGCAGCCAGACGGATGTGTGTGATGCGCTCCTGCAGTGGGGACGCAATGACATCTGGTGGCCGCTGAGGGCTGGCAGCGGGGCTGGGGAACAACCAGCACATCCGCCCCTGCGAGGAGAGGAGATGGCATCCCCTCGGGATGATGGGTGATAGGTCGGAATATCAGGGCGTAAATCAAGTGATACAATGGGAACTGCGAAACAATACATACAAGATATTCTACTTACACATTATTTGTATATTGTTATTTGGGAGCAAAAACAACAAACAAACAAACCATTGGCCAAATCCTCAGATGGTGAAAAGTTTCCCTATTGTCTTCAGAATTGGCTGTCAGATGAAAAAAGGAGTTAAAGCAACATACACAGGTTGTAACCACCAGGAATCCTCCAAGAACACCCAGTGTGAACAGATGCACCTCCTCCTCTGCTCTCAGAAGAGAGATACTTGTAAGCACAGGTTTCTGACATCTCATGACCTGGTTCCTGCACCGCACTGCTGTCCATGCGTTTTTCTCTGAACATGATGCAATCTCTGTAAGTCTTTTGCAGAAAATTTTGCATAATCTACCACAAACACATGGTACTCCAGCAGTAAGGTACTTCTCCTGCAAATAATGTTATTAATATAACTAAAGAAGGCAACCAAAACTTCTGTTTCTGAAAATGTGAATGCTAGCAATAGGAGAGAGAACAGACTTCCCACCAGCTCACACTTTCTATGTTCAAACTGTATTATTTGTCTTCTATCAGCTCTGCTCCCACAGTGTTAGTTCTGCTGCCTCACCAGGATGCAGCACCTTAGAAAATCATCATACCTGCTTTCCAAAACTGGTAGGCTGTGCCAGTTTGCTTAGTGAGTGGTACTAGGGTGGGAATGTGATACAGCTATGGCATCATCACAGCACCCGGAAGAGGACCACAGTAAGCAGGCAGGAAGGTTTTGCTCCAGCTGATGGAGGCAAATCAATCCTGAGCTGAGGGATGTTGCAGGCATTAGATCCAGTCCAGGGCTGTACCAGTTTCCAGGTGGTGAGAAGACAGTCCAGCCTGTAGAATAGTACTGTACACAGGAGCAAGAGTGAAGATGAGCACTGGGCTGGTATAAAGCTCTGCATCAAGAACAGTCACCCTGATCCAGGATGACTGGAGGACAGTTGTGTGTTGGTTTTAGTGGGAGACAAGAATGGGCTCAAGGTGGAGCATCACCTTGTAGCATTACCTCCATTTGTGATACACATGAGAAGTCCAAGACTGTGCAAGTATTCTCTTCCTTACAGAGCAGAAAAAGGAATTTGAGCAGAGGGGTAGGGAACTGACCCTAATGTCACAACCCTACTGCTCAACAATGGGCTTTTCACAGTGCTGTTTTCAAGGAAGGGAAAAGAAAGAGGAGGGTTTGTGTGGAAGAGAGGACAGAAGGAGAAAAGGCAAAATGTGGAAAAGAAAAAAATGATAAGGTGTAACAAGTTCAGTCTGGTGTTATAAAGGTTTGATATTCCTCAGAGCAATAAAATAGAAATCTGTGATAAAAAAAAATGATCTGACATTCAAATATTACAGAAAGTTCTTTACCAGACCATACACAGCATATTTATCTTTCAGTACATCAGAATCAGACATCCCTGCAGGGGATGCAGGGGTACTAATAATGGGACAACTGTGGGCTGAATTTCCATCCTCAGATCATTCCAGAGCATCAGAATGTGGCATTTGGTTCCTGACTGCAGCATTCAGGATGCAGGATGAAACAGGAATGCATGCATCTGCTGAGCTGCTTGTTTGAGTGCGTCATCCTGGGCTTTGGATCTGAATGGCTATATTGTATGGAGAGAAAAAAATCAAGAGCAAGAAAATGTTTTCCCTATTTTCTGACTTGTGCACGTTCTTTAAAGAGAGCTATTGTGGTATGTGAACTTTCATGTTAAACACAGTGACACCTTACAATGAATAAAAAAATAAATCAGATGCAGATTTCTGGGCTGCTGCCTTAAATTACCACAGCAGCCACAACTTCTGTAAGTGTTCATGCATGATACTGATTTTCTTGCTGCAGTAACCAAGCAAGATGCAGCCTCAGAACAGCGACACTTGAGTCCCTGGTTAGTGCTAGCACAAATCTGAAGCCAGCTCCTGCCTTCTACACTTGCAGGTGGGCACATGTGTGCGTAAATGCCATGGGTATGTTCTGCACTGATTCTGGGTAATAATCAAACATTCTCTGAAGCCCACCTAGTTGTTGCCTTCCGGTGTCTGACTTCCATGCACGTTTCCCATGTACTTGGTTACATACGAACTGTCAAGAAAAAATATTTGTTATTTGTTTGGATAATAAATGTTTTTTTTTTTCATCCAAACCAAAAAAAATCTGCTGAATCTCTTGACCAGCAAGAGGACACTCAGTGGTAACCTATGCTCTCCCTCCAAAAAGAACTGCAGTGCCTGGGTTATTTGTTTTAAGGGATACTGTGACGTCAAGCTGGGAGCTAAAATAGCAACTGTAAACACAGTTTTTTAGCAAACCAAAGACTTGTGGAGATATTTCTAAGTTTATCGTTTGCAGTGGATAGAGGGGATTATGGTGTGTCTTCGTTACAAATCTTCCCTTTGGGCAGTGCATCTTGGACAATGCAGCCTTATGCTTGCACATAGGAGTCAGGGTAAGAAAATGGTGAGAAATTAATGACTTGTCCATGTTATTTGGTTGCTCTGTGATAATGATGAAATACAGGAAGGCCATTTGATACTAGAAAAATGTTCATGAAATCACAGAAAATGAAGGGCAGAGCACCCTACTTAAAACACAGGTTAATAAACATGTTTATGTTCGGGTATATCCGATGATGCCATGGGCAGTTACAGAGCTGGGGGGGGGGGATTTACTTGATTTTTTTGTTGTCTTGGCTTCAGTACAGAAGTCTGCTTGCATATATGGATGTATAGAGACAGATCTTCTTCCCATATGGGTCTACTGGCGAGCCACAGAACTTTGCGTGTACGGATTGCGTGTACGGATCTACGGTCTCCATCTGGAGACATCTCATGGGCAGGCTTCTGCTCTTCACCTTTGGGTGCCCACTGCGAGACGCACACTTTCTGGGAGCCACCTTTAGGACACTGAATTCAGCAGCAGTGTTCAGTACTTCCTTTCCAGCTGTACAGCAACTTCTGGGATGATCGTGGACAAAACTCTCAGACACACAAATCATGTGTGCTCAGGGAACTCTGCTCTTGCGATTGACCTCTCCTTTTTTTCCCTTGGTACATCTCCTCGCTTTCTTCAATAAGCAGGCAAAAAGATTACTATGCAGCGAATGAATGAACTGTGGGATGGGTAAACAGCATGGCCATGCTGATTATTCTTAGCAGCTTCTAGTCTTTAACTATGCTTTTTCACCCTGTGGCAATGCACAGATGTCTCCCTCTAGTCCTCCAGCATGAGGTGCGATGGATGTACAGAAAACAAAGCCTTTTTGCTAAATGACCAACAGGCATCTTTTGGCCCTTTCTGATCCTTCTCCATGCTGAAAAGACCAACCAGAGAAAGGGATAGGATATACGGATAATACCCTCAGTCCTGTAAGCATCTGCCGGTAGGTGGTGTTCAAACGACTTTTGAATGTTTCAGCATATCTTTAGTTCTCTTTGATTCTTCTGAGGTTATATGGGTGGTTACTGGCAGAATTATACAAATACAGTGTTCACAGCTCAGCAATCCTTGGATCCAGATTTGGAGTTTAATGTGGGTGGCATAGGAGTAAATGCCAAGAAGAAGGCCAGGACAGGGCTGTTACTTACAGAAACTCAATGACTCAGTAATAGAGACTTTGCAAACTGCAATTAAAGAGCCAGAAGTATATTTTGTAACTACTAAAGTGTAAGGGGGAAACCTCAGTTTTTGTAGTGCCATTTCATTTTCCCCCTTTAATGAATGTTTTAACCTTGCCTAAAGACATATTTCTGTTACTCAGTGTCAGTCAGAGTCAACCAGCATCTTTCAAGTCTTTTTGTCATTTGCAGCTCTGCTGTTAGAACGAACGTCTTTCAGTCCACTTTAGGGTTAAGACTTCAAACCTCAATAACTGCACGTTCCTTTTGTTAGGAGAGCCTCAACAGTGTCTACAGATAGATTTAACTAAACTTGCCATTGGTTTTGTGGGTAGCTGACCATGTAATGACAAAGTATTGCCCAAAAAGTTATTAATAACAGCCATGACTTTGACACAGCGTGGATTACTGCTTGAAGTTACGCAAACCTCAAAAACAATATGAGCTATTGGCTAAAGAACTGAATTGAGACCCGGGAATGCCTGCAGTTATTGTCCTGTCTCTGCCACTGTTTTACTGAATGATAGGTGTGCAGTGTGTCTCGGTTTCTCAAGTTTCCCATCTTCTGAATGGGGATGCAGGACTAGCAGGCAATCTGGATGTAGCTAAAGGCACATTTTGAAATGCAAGCATGTAAAGCACTCAGTGAATACAGGGTACAGTTTATATTGTGGGAACTGCTGGGATGAGTTATCACAAAGAAAAAAAATCACCATATTATAAACCTTAAAAAATCTGATTACAAAGTTAAACAGGGAAATATGATTTTGGTAAGTTACTTCAGACCACTACAATAACAAAACAGTTTTATGTGCACTCATGCATGCATGCATGTATGTGTGTGTGTATGGGCAAACATATATGTGCTTGGAGAAGTGTATGGGTGTATGTATGTGTCTACACACATACATAAAAGAGAGGTATATGCATATCTACACATATACTCATGGTTCATGGCATATCTTCTTTTGCTTGCATGACAGCATATGTATTATACAGACAATAGCTGAGAAGGATCTCCAGCACTTTCTGGCAGCAAGAAAAGGGATCTGTGTTCCAGAATCCTAAAGACAACACTGGAATTTGGTCTACACTTTTTCCAATCAATCAGTGGTCTTCAGTATTTCTAAACTGGCTGGGACTTCAAGTAACTTCTGTCTGGTAAACTGAAGAGCTGAGCTCAGGATCAGACCATCATATGCATGTATATTTCATGGGATTCAGAGCTTCAGATTTCTCTAAGTTGTTGATGGAAAAAAAAAAAGCATCACTATAAGCAGCAATGAGGAGGGAGGAATGACCCCAGATTTGCATTGCAAACCGTCTTGCAGTCATTGACATGACTGAGTTTTCAAGACAATCATAACACAGTGGATCTAAGAGCAACTTGCATATTAAATACAGTCATTCCTGGGAAGGCTGGAAAGAAGTGGTATTGTCTGAAGACCTGCTAGACCAAAGGACTTCAGACTTGCAAGGATAATCTTGCCCCAGGCTCTGATGAGGTATAACAATTTTCAAAACATGTCGGAGATGCCTGTGGATTTTAGAGCACTTTGAAATCCAGCTCTTAAATGAGCAGCTTTGCTCCCAGGGCATAACTTTGAAAACAGAATGCAGGAAGACAGTAAATGAGTCAGAGCAAAGCCCTCTGGAAGCTGTGAAGAGCACAATTTTGATATATGAAACTGAAAAACAGACGGGATCCGATTCTTGTCCTTTTAAAGAATTTCTGAAGTATTGATCCCCTCCAGTACAACTCATGGTATGCTAGTGTTTGTTCATGAATAAGAAAATGAAAGATGATCCCTTGAACACAGTATGACTTTACTAGATATTAGTTCTGCAAGATTTTTTAAAGGTGGGCTTCATTCTGGGTATCCATTTCTTAAATGACCTGACACGTGAACTACAGATGGCATTCTCCAGTTTCTCAGTGTGACCCAGGCAAACGTTTGAATTTCAGAGCTCACAGGAAAATCATCCGTCCTTTGGAACACTGTTTTCAGCAGAAACTGCAGCAGTACATCATTGCACCACGGAGCACTCTACTTGGAAAACTCATTGTCAAGGGTTTTTAAATATAGATTACTTTTTCTCCTCCATTAATTAATATAAAAGTGTTATAACTGATATTGGCTCAACAAACAAAACAGGACTGTAAGGATGCTGTGACACTTTGTAGCTCCTTTCCCCCACCCATGGAAAGTCTCCAACCTTTTTTTCCTGAGGGGACCATGACCTTAACACATTGGCCTGAAACAGTCAAACATTTTTTCTGCAGATTGCTTTGGCAGTTGAAGGGCTTTGTTCTTCCTGTAACACCTACAGCTGCTACTGCTCCATAGCATATAGGAACAAACCAGCATTCAGCCTCAGAGTAAAAGCAAACCTCAGTAAAGTAAAAAGTAGACACTGCTTTCACAAACCAGCGAGGAGTTTGTGATTGCTGACTGACTTGTTTCTCAGTCTGAAAACTGTTCTTGTGGCACCTTGTAAATAACTTTTGTTTTGGTTTGGGAGAAGTGCAAAGCCATAACTCACAAAGCAAGCAGCAATGAGCTCATTATTAAAATCCATATTTCACAGATGTGATCTTTTCAATGCTAAGAAATGCAGCATGTCTTTTGATCGCTGCCAGTCCTGCCTTCAGGTGATTTGGGAGGGGGGCGGAGGGAGGAACTGATGAACGCTGATAGTGCTGTTACATGAAACAGGTTCAAGAAAACCCGAGTATTTATGTTAAAGCTCCTTTTTTTTTCATGTGGTATCCTACAGCTCCATCCTGAAGCTCTGCCATTAATACGTGATGTTATACCAAGAAACCACAAAGGAAAATTCTGAGTACCAAGAAATGAAACTCCAAAAATTACCAGATCCAGCGAATAATAAAAACAGGATGAAGAACCACCACGGTGATACCCCCCAGTCTGCAGTGCGGCGCTGAATTTTGGGGTAGGGAACAGTGCAGTGGCAGAAACCACACCGCTCCATGCTACATTTGTTTTCTTGCTTGATTACAACATCTGGAGGGGGACAAAAGATTCCTATCTATCACCTTACATCAAAGGTGAATTGTTATAGTACAAGGTCAGTTAAGTATTCCAGTGTTTGGCTGATGTGTTACATTGCCCAAGACAAACTGGGTGCACGCAGAGTGCTACCAAAGATCCAGAAAGAATATGAAATGTGAAAAATGTGTTTCTGAGAGCATATTTTTATGCCAAAACTATGAGTGCTGTTGGAAAACGTATATTTCATTTTAAACAGTTGACAGTGATAGGGATTATTCAAATGCTGAGTTTTATAAGAAATGTTTAAAGCTGAGAACCTGCAGCCTCTGATTCTGTGAGCTCTGTGCTTTCATGCTGAAGTAAAGCGATAAATCCAAACACCATCAAAGTGCAATAGTCTCATGTTTGGATTCCTATTTTGCAGCACAGCTCTCATTTCTCCTCCGAAGTGTGTGGCACAGTTCAGCTGCACCTCGCCTTGCCAATGCACAGGGTCTCATGGCTGTGCAACAGGGTTGATGCTTCGTCCCTCGAGTGTAGATGGTTAAAAAAGATATGGGATTTTCAGCTGAGATTATTTACTTGGTGAGGAGAGGGAGGAAAAGAGAACGCGTGTTCCTCTCAGTCCTCTTCACCACAGTGCTGCTGCCAAAACTGCAGCAGCCACACAGAGTGCTGAGGAAACTTTTAAAACTTAATTAGGGAAGAAAGCAAACAAAATAATACTATGGCATATTTACTTAGAGCTGCAGTGCTGCCAGAGAAACCACATAGCTTGCATTTGTAAGCTATGCTTTTCATATAAAACATATTTAATTAAAACAGGAGACAGGACAATAAGCTTTCTTCTAGCTCCGTTTAAACAGATGTTTATGTTGTGTTTTAAATTCCCCTTGGGCTAATGCAAATCTGGGCTAAAAACTTAGAAGTGATGCAAGCTGGCTAGTTCTATTCCCTGAGTTTGGACTGGGGATCTGAGTGAGCATCACCTGGAGAGCAGGGGGAGCAGCAGTACACCCCTGACTTCAGGGGGTTAAACTGCTGCTTTGTATTCACACACATGGTCCTTTCTGCAGCTTTTCAAAATATTTATTTATTTGCTTTGGCTATTCTCTCTCCAACCATCAACAACAATTTATTTTTTGCTCTTTTTTTTGTGCTCTGGAAGGGATTTTAATGCATTTGTGGAAGCATCTTTGCAGAGCTTGAAGTTTTACCATGACTTAAAAGCAGACCAGGAAAACAAAGCTTTGCCAATGAATGGTGCACACTTCACGTGGTATTTGAAATAACAAAATGTGCTCTTTCAAACTGTGCTCATGTGAGTTAACAGGAGAATATCACACCTTTCACAGAATTTTAATGCAATTGAACGGAACAGTACATGTGGCAGAGTAAGCAAATTGATTAAGAGTGTATTTACCAAAAAATCATAGAAGACATAAGATGTGGTGGTTCTAAATCTTGACACTTTAAATTTCTGTTTCCATTTTTTCCATAGAAAAACTGATTTATAATCTAGGCTATCTTCTGGTTCTTTGCTTTGAATGTTGAAAACAAGAACAGGTTAAGAACAAAAAGAATTTCCAGCTCATAGTCTGATTTGGCACTGCTGCCTGTAAATGAAGGTGTAGCATTTTTCCCCTAAAAATTTCTTATTTGCCATTACACTGAGCTTTGGTGCTCTCAAATTTTTAATTCTCAAATTTTTAATTTTGAATCATTTCACTGAGTTTAATTCTTTTAGGAAATTTCAGCTAAATAGTAGACGTTTCTGAAAATGAGATTAGACAAAACACTCACAGGTTCTTCGTAATCCTTCATTCTTTTCACAGCCACCTACCTGAGAAGTGCTGGTGTCTTTGCTCTGGGCCAAGACTTGAAAACTGTCTCTGGAATAGGGAAAAGAAAGTTGTGGAGGGGAAGACGGAGAGATGGAGAGCAGGAGGGGTCATGTTCAGGCCAGCACTCCTCCTCGGATGTGAACCTGCCTACTTTGCACAGAATCACAGAATCACAGAATGGCCTGGGTTGGAAGGGACCTCGAGGATCATGAATCTCCAACCCCCTTGCCAGGCAGGGCCGCCAACCTCCATATTTAATACTAGACCAGGCTGCCCAGGGTCCCATCCAACCTGGCCTTGAACACCTCCAGGGACGGGGCATCCACAACCTCTCTGGGCAGCCTGTTCCAGCACCTCACCACTCTCATAGTAAAGAACTTCCCCTTGACATCCAACCTAAATCTTCCCTCCCTCAACTTAAAACCATTTCCCCTTGTCCTGCTGTTATCTACCCTTTCAAAGAGTTGACTCCCCTCCTGTTTATAGGCTCCCTTTAGGTACTGAAAGGCTGCAATTAGGTCACCCCGGAGCCTTCTTTTCTCCAGATGAACAAGCCCAGCTCCCTCTGCCTGTCCTCACAGGGGAGCTGCTCCAGCCCCCTGATCTTCTTTATGGCCCTCCTCTGGACCCTCTCCAACAGCTCTCTGTCTTTCTTGTACTGGAGGCTCCAGACCTGGACACAGTACTCCAGATGGGGCCTCACGAGAGCAGAGTAGAGAGGGACAATCACCTCCCTGTCCCTGCTGGACACCCCTCTTCTGATGGAGCCCAGAATACCATTTGCTTTCCGAGCTGCAAGAGCACACTGCTGGCTCATGTTAAGTTTTTTGTCCACCAGGACGCCCAGGTCGTTCTCTGCCAGGCTACTCTCAAGGACTGCTCCTTCCAGTCTGTATAAATGCCTGGGATTCCTCCGGCCCAAGTGCAAAACCTTGCACTTTGCTGTGTGGAACCTCATTAGGTTCACCTGGGCCCACCTTTCAACTTTTGGCTCACTGCAAAGCTCCGTTCATATACATTCAAGTAGAAAGTTGATGGAGTACAGCAGCTAAATTCTCTTTCAGATTTGCAATTCAACCATCATCTCTCAGGTCTGCAGGAGGCAAGTGGCACTTCCTCAGGAATTGTTTTTTTTGACTGACAAAGAATGCGTTTTGGATGATACAGATCATATGCTTCAGATGAAAGAACAAGGAATACTGCAACGAATGAGCAGCACGGGCAGAAGCTGACCTGAAACACAGCTTCCTTTTAACATCAACCTGCCACTCATGCAATTGACTGAAATCCAGAAATCCAGCTGGCTACATCTCCCTCCCAAAAACATAGTGTAGCTCATCTATTTCTTAAGAAGTACTTTCTATTATTTGGTTTCATCCCACCATGAGATGCATACCTGAGTACTTGAGGCCAACCTGATGAGTTATGTCAACTAGCACCAATTATGGCGTTTCCTTCCCTCGATGAAATGGAGCTTTCAGATGCAAACCATTTCTTCCCCATGCCCTGTCCCGTGCCACACCAAACTCAGTCTGCTTGAGCAACTTGCCTTCACCTGGGCCTGCAGTGGACAGGCTGTTGTCTCTCCAGCAAACACAGCCACGCCTGCCATCTTCACTGCCTGCATTCCTCCAAGTCCTGGGGAAAGAGCCAATTCATTTTACAACAGCATACGTGTACATTCACTTGCACGTGCAACTTTTAGGTGGGTTTGGAGCAGACTGTCCTATACTAGGACTGATTTTGCTTCTGCCAAATCAAGGCCAAAACTTTACCCAACTTTGACAGTGGCAAAATCATTGTATAAAACTCAAATATCAGGAGCCTTTTCTAAGTCATTTATGAAATTTTTCATTGTGCAGTTGCCACAGAATATTTAGCAGGCATTTAACCATCACAACAGATCTTTGGCTTGGCTTCCAAATCAACAATAGTTTGTAAAAAGGAACTGTTATTAATTGATTTGAATATATAGAGATTTTATTACAAACTTCACTGCTCTGAAGTAAGAGGATTCTGTTGTGCTCTGCACGTTGAAAAGACAGGAAGCATAAGACATGACTATATGGTTCTTTTTGATCATAGCATGAAATTAGACACCCTTTAACATTTAACATTTAACCTACAGTCTCAAATTGCAGAAAATTGCAAGATGATCCTTTTTTAAAATTTATTTTTATTTGTATTTTTAAAACAGATGACAATACAGCTTAGTTTTGTCTGGACAGACACAGGTTCTGGAAAAGTGCATCACATCATTGCATTCTATATTTAACTGTTTATTCTGATTCACATAAAGAAATCTTAGGATGCTTTTACTAATTGTTTAAATTGCAGCAATTATAGCAGCTCAAAAAATACTTCAGCTTCAGCTTCTCTAGTCAACACATTACTGATAAAAGGAAAAAAACAAATATGGAAGAGTTCCTCCATTCTTCCTGCCTTTTGCGATAGGAATGGAGCACACAACATTGCTACTCTGCTAGATTCGCAGGGTCAAAATCTGTCTTCTGCTTCCTATTGGTTGGCTGCTAGCACAGAAGAACGGATAAGCAGCCAGAGCAGAGGGCTGGGACTTTGCATCTATGCTGGACCATAAATTTCTTGGAAAAAGACTGAGATGCCACTCATGTAGTCCTAGCAATAGAAATAAAGGTTTGGTATACGAGCTGAACCTTGCTGTCTGGCTTTACGTTGCCCTGTAGCTACATCATCTCCCAGAATCCACAGATGCTATGGAGTATGGCACAGAGATATTCTGGTGTCTTTGTAGGATCTGCTCCAATTTCAGCAAAAGCACTGAAGCAGTGCTTGTGAGCCCAGTTGGCTAGAGAAGAATTATCCATGGATTATCTAAATCACAAAAAGACCAGTTCACAAGAGTTCACCATATGGAGATACAAAGAATGTTATACAGAAGATGAGCAAAATGGCTTTTAGTCCCAGTGGACAAAAAGACAAGATGTGAAAAAAAAAAAAGCAGATTGCAGAGATGGTTGATGTATCCTCATTAGTATTTGAGCCACAAAGGAAGTGCCCAGTAGAGGGCTTCAGTAGGCCACTGAAGAACTCCCAGACACACATGCGATGGATGTAGCTAGGAGAAATCTGTCAGTGTGCAACGTAAGTAAGGGTGCAGTGTGTAATGTAAGGTCATTACAAGACAAAATATTTAAATTAGTTCTTCAGATGAATGCACCCTGACGTAATTCAGAGGAACTGCATCATCATAAATACAACTAAAGAAACAAATCTGGTTTTTTACACAAATATTTTAAAAATTTGGACATCCTGATGGACATAGGGGAGGACAAAATGCAACAAGTTTAGGAATCCTTCCTAATAGAAATGTCTGCAGAAATACGGCTTGAAAATATAGCAACCCCAATTGATTTAGGGATTAGGACTGCCCAACAGGCAGTGGGAGAACTGGACAGAGGCAGTGAGGAGAATGGGAACTGGACAAGCTGTCTGTGCCTTCCATCACTTCTGAGTTAGATACTGGGAACCTCAGCATTCCTTCCCTGAGGTGCCTAGAAGAATAAATAAACTTCAAAAAATGTTAGAGAGTGAAATAGTTTGTAGTTTGCTCTTTTCTGTGTTGCTTGGGCATAATGACAAGGCTTTTGACAGGGCCGTATATTTTTATTACATTTCTCAGTATCCTGGGGGAAGTTTAATGCTCCCTGGGCCTATGGAAATGTTTCCCTTTTGTTTTGAAGTCAATTATTTGGGCAGCGGGCAGGAGCTTAACAGGGCACCATCATTATGCTGTGGATGTTCATTGCTGCTGCTGCTGCCTGAGCTTCAGCCCCTTTTTCTTTATTCAAAATACCCGTGACTGTTGACACTTGATTTTTCCATGTGGGTAGGTTGGATATGATGTTAAACAGCTGAGAAAACTTCACTGCAAGCTGCAGAGTTGTCTGTGGGAGGCAGTAGAAAGTGGGAGCTTGGCGATAGGGGGCAGGGCACAAGGTCCTGGCAGACCCAGGGAGGGAGGACCCAGGCTATAAAATTCAGATAAACCAAACTGAAGTTGAGAAGGCTTGGTTTTAGCAGACAAATTTATTTGCTCCAAATTCTGCCCAGGTATAAAATGAGTTCTTTCCTCTGGTAGTTCAGAAATAGTGTAGTGAGCAGGAGTTGGGGGGTGATTGCCCCTCTGTACTCAGCACTGGTGAGGCCACACCTCAAGTACTGTCTTCAGTTTTGGGCCTGTCACTGCAAGAAAGACATGGAGGCCCTGGAGTGAGTTCAGAGAAAGGCAACAGATCTGTGAGAGGTCTGGAACACAAGTCTGATGTGGAGCAGCTGAGGGAACTGGGGTTGTTCTGTCTGGAGAAGAGGAAGCTCAGGGAAGACCTTACTGCTTCCTACAATGACCTGAAAGGAGGCTGTGGTGAAGCTGGAGTTGGCCTCTTCTCCTAGGTAAGAGCAATAGGATGAGAGAGAATGGCCTTAAGTTGCACCAAGGGAGGTTCAGGTTGGAGAAGTAAAAAAAATTCTCTGAAAGAAAGGTGATGTACTGCACAGGCTGCCCAGGGAGGCGGTGAAATCACCATCCCTGGAGATGTTCAAGAAACGTTTAGATGTGGCACTGAGGGACACGATCAGTGGGCATAGTGGGGATGGGTTGGTGGTTGGGCTAGATGATCTTAGATGTCTTTTCCAACCATAGTATTTCTGTGAAAACAGAGCTAAGGTATGAGAGAACTGGACAAAGCTGCACCACAGTGTATCAGACTGGAGCGTGGAAAAATTTCTTTACTGTTCACTGCAACATACTTCCTAGTGTAGTGGTTAGTGCCCCATGCCTGCCAGTTCAAGAGGGATTTAACAACGCCCTCAGAACATGCTTTAACTTTCAGTTAGCCTTGAAGTTGCAGGGGTGGGCTGCACTCCCCTCCACCCGCTGAGGCCACCCCTGGGACTTTCCGTGGCGGCCCCGCGCCGGGCCCCTTCCGCCGAGGGCGGAGCGCAGGCTCGGGGCCCCGCCTGACGGCTCCGGCACTGCCGCCATGCCGGGTGCGCTTTGGCCGCGGGCGGGCGGCGCACGGGGCCTCTACCGGCGGATCCTGCTGCTGCACCGGGCGCTGCCGCCCGCCCTGCGGGAGCTGGGCGACCGCTACGTCAAAGAGGAGTTCAGGAAGCACAAGGCCGCGGGCCCCGCCGAGGCACAGCGCTTCCTGCGGGAATGGGAGGCAAGTTCCCGGTGAAGCGGAATTCAGCGGCTGCCCAGCCCGGCCCCGCGGGTGGCGGGGGGGGCTGCGGCGGGTCAGGCCGCCTGGGCACACTTGCAGCCTGGGCGGCGCCCGCTGGCCGTGCCCAGCCCGGTAGTCCCCTCGCTGCCGCAGCCTGTGCTTGTGGCGGGGGCACCCTGCTCTCCGCACAGGTGCTTGTCCCGCTGATTGCCCACGGCCTGGCCGGGGCAGTGCTGGGGGTTTGTCATTGCCTTGTAGGCGTGTGACCACAACTGTGTGCGCACCAATATGTAACAATTATATAATTAGCTATCTATGCGTGTAAAACAGATGTGAAATTACAGGGTGTAATTTGCATATATGTTACATAAATATGTATATATATAGCTACACATGTAGCTAGTTGTATAATTACAATTAACTAAATATACATGTATAAATAGCTTCCACATGAACTTGTATTTCATTTTTGAGTGGTATTGTTGCCTTTACAGTGCAGTTCCTAAGGCAACAATCCTGATAGAGTTCAAACAGTGTTTGGGCAAAGCTCTCAGGCACAGGGTTTGGATTTTGGATGCTCGTATGTGGAGCCAGGACCTGGACTCAATGATACTTATGGATCCCTTCCAACTTGGGGTATTCTGTGATTCTATGACATTTCACAAGCACCAGGGGGGAGGGACTCTTGAGGTGGCTTGGTGCAGTCAGGTGCTGACAGATGAGTAAGCCCTAAAAAAGTCCACAGAACAGGGAAATGTTACAGATACTCCATGAAGGAAAAGGGCTTTCAGTTAGAGCATCCAAACAGTGATGAGAGATGTACCTAATATGAACTAGCAATGTGTCCTTGCAGCCCAGAAAACCAACCATATCCTACACTGTTAAAGAAGCATGGCCAGCAGGGCAAGGGAAGTGCTACTGCCCCTCTGCTCTGAGCTGTGAGACCTCACCTGGAGTACTGCATCCAGATGTGGAGTCCTGAGTACAGGAGAGACATTGACCTGTTGGAGTGCATCCAGAGGATGGCCACAGAAATGATCCAAGGGAGGGAACACCTCTCCTATAAGGATAGGCTGAGAGAGCTGGGGCTGTTCAGCCTGGAGAACAGAAGGTTCTGGGGAGGCCTGAGTGAGTTTTCAGTATCTAAAGGGAATATAAGAAGGAAGAGGATGGACTCTTGGTCTGTTGTGATAGAACAAGGGGAGATGGTTTCAAACTAAAAGAGGGGAGATTTAGATTAGACATAAGAATAAGTTTTTTCACAGTAAGGATGGTGAGGCGCTGGCACAGTGCCCAGAGAGGTGGTGGATGCCCTGTCCTTGGAGACAGTCAAGGTCAGGCTGGATGGGGCTCTGATCTAGCTGTCGGTTTCCCTGTTCATTGCAGGGGAGTCGAACTAGGTGACCTTTAAGGGTCCCTTCCAACTCAGAAGATTCTAGGATTTTATAGACAATTAAGCTTCCAGTTAATTTTCACACTAACTGAAATATTACGGTTTTTTTTTGTCTTTTTATTCTCAAAATTATTTTCCTTGCCGTGGAGGAAAATTGCATTCTGTTCTCTGCTCTGTGTTGGGAGTTGATTAGAACAGGTGTTGTGCAGAGCTGCAGACTGATGGATGGAAGGGTGCTGGAGGAGACCTGGCCCAACCATCTGTCTGTTAGCTATATGCAGGGAGTAATGCAGATTCATTAACCCAACACTGGGGTGTAAGGAATGGGGAGGGAGAGTACTGCCTAGTATCCTCCTTAGAGGAAAGGAAGAAGTATATTTTATTTGGTGCTTACTAACTGATTGATGCTGAAATCGGAAATTCTGTATCTACTTTGCAAGTGGCTATTATAGTTCTATTATATTATGCTATTATAGTTCTCAGTTGCAGTTTGTTTGATAGTGCTCACATGTTTCTGCTTCGCTGTTTCCAGTTTCAGCATGAGCTAAAAAGACAAGTTACAGGTTACTATTTTCAGTGGTAAAATCTTCCTTAAAATGATTTTTTTAAAAGGAAAACAGTGTTTACACTGAGATATTTTTAGCCATTTCTGTGAACAAATAGTGAACACCTTTCTCAGTTTAAAAATGTTTTAGAAGTAGATTACAGAAAAAACTGGGAAAAATTAAATTATGAGGAATGGAATGTGAATTTTGAAACCTGGCATGCACTGCTATTAGTTATGATACGTTCAAAGAAATGAAACTAATTTAATAACTGTTTTGAGTGCGTGAGCAGTAAGAACTTTGCAAATACACCTTTCTTCTAACAAGATGCTGGGATATATTAGCAAGTGGTTAATGTGGCTCTTCTCATCTTTTCTTTAATCTTTTGTTTCTTTCCGGGATTTTTCTCCCCAAGATTATTATCTGTTTCAAGGGTGGAATTTCTAAATCAGATCTTCACATTTCTGGCCCTTGGGACTGTGCCTCTCACAGCGTGCTGTGGTTTGCGGCCCCTGAAGGCCTGAACCAGGTAGCTGAGGTACTCTGTAGAAGGCTTGGATTAGGCAAGAGCAAGATGCTAATGGTGGTGGTGGGCTGATGGTTGGACTAGATGATCTTAGTAGTCTTTTCCAACCTTAATGATTCTATGATTCTTGTTAAAGCTTCTGTGGTGCATTATGGATAGGGTCAGATCTTGTGTGTGGGAAAGTGCCTGAATATGATGTTCTACAAAACAGAAATTGAGCTGAACTCTTAGTAAGATATGGGATGGGTTGAAGGTCATTGGCTTGAGTGCACAGTCTGCGTTTGTAAGGTTGTTGTCCTCTTATTTGATTTGTATTTACTAATTATTTAGTAAACTGCCTAGAGTTTTAATCAGTCATTAGGGTTGCTCCAAATGTTTTTTCACCATGCTATTTAATTCACGATGCTGTTTCAAGGGAACTGAACACATGGGTTGTTTATCTGGGAAAGTAAACGGAGCAAATTCCCTTAATTTCTTGTGAAACGTGGTGAAAAACTGTAACCTTTTATTTTTAAATGCGTTAAGAAGAACATCAGAGGGATTTTATTTTTACAGGGCGTTCAAGCCACTGTAGCTTTTAAAATTGCTGCAGTTCTTTAATATTAGGTTCTGTTACACTGCAGCAAGGAAGAACCCAAATCTCAGTGAAGAACCAGAAAGGACCTTCTAATTTTCAAATGGGTGCAGTCATTTTGAACATACTTACAGTGCACAGGAGCACAAGTAGAACGTTGAAGAGAGATTTCTTAGATTAAGTTTAAACAGAAATTGAAAGAAGTGTTGAAAAGCCCCCCGGATAGTATCATCTCAGTATGTGGATGATTCTGGAAGAATTCCTGTACTGCCCTAATATTGCTGCAGTATCACTTTCCATTAACAGAGATGGGAAAAGAACTCCTTGTTTGGTTTATAGAGAAAGGGGGAGATTTACTGTTCTGTCACAATTTGTGTTGGTGGAAAATGCCATTTTGTGGCAAATCCAGACCGAGTTGTTTGAGTTTACAAAATAGGTAAAGTGTGCTTTGAATATTCTTGGAAGAGTTCCATAGTGAATCAGAACTGGTAGAAATACTCTGCAGGTATATGCAAATTTGTATAAAAGTAGAACAACATAAAAATTGTGTTTTTCCTATCATTTCTGTTGGATTGATGCTTTGCTTCTTGAAACCCACTGGGAAATATTAAAAGGAGTTGCAAAGAAAGCAGGCTTTGTTGTTCAGGAATTATGGCTGTTCAGGTAGATTCAAATTAAGTGTATCAATTATTAATATATGCTCCTTCCTATTTTCTAAATATTTAATATTTTAATTAAAATAATTGGTACTCATTTACAGGAGGTGGCTGATATAATTAGATTGATAGTGATTATTACCTTGGAATGCTATTGAATTAATGCTGACAGATATGGTAAGTGAATTAGTTCAACAGTCTTCTAAATCGTATGGTAGTAGCTGATGAGAATGCTTACATAAGAATGGGTAACATTAAGGTAATATTGATTACTTCATTCCACAAATGATATAATGTAGAATATTCAGCTAAGTAATTTAAGTATTTGTTTGTTTTACATCATTTAAGTAATTCTCCTTTTAATTTTGAAATAGGTAATTTCATACCTACCATACTAACCTTGTTTAAAAAGTCTGACCTTGTAGACTGGAAGGTCTGGACTATCTTGAGATGAGCAGAATCATTCTGCAGAATTACACGACATTTTCTCACATCAGAGAGAGAGAGAGAATAAATTGCCTTTGAAATGCTTTGGCCTCTTTTCACTCAGAAAGCCTTTTTATAAGCTTTCAAATTAACTGAGACTGATTGGGGAGCTGGCATCTGCTCAGAAGAAAGGTGACTATTTTTCATTCCTGTTAATATGGCTGGGCGTTATATTGGCAAAATTAAGATGGAACTGTATCTCTCTGTCTGGGGAACCGGTCACGTAGCCTTTGAAGAATGGCTTATTTTTCTAGTTAACATGATATCAGAAATGATAAAAGTAATTGTCATTCATCAAATTTGTTTTCAGTTTTGCCTGGCACATGCAGTGTTTGATTTGCCAGAATGATTTGTGGCATGGACCCATAATATCTCTCAGGACACAGCTGTCATGATACATCTCTTTCTGCTGGTGACTGGGTATAAGAAATGTTTTGCTTCTTATTTCTTTTGGCTAGTGTGATCTTCCCTTCTTGATTTATTTTTAAGCTTCTGGCATTCAAAAGCACATTGAGAAGTTGAAATGAGAATTTGAAGAGCAAATGTCCAAACAAATTGACTGGGCAGACGAGGAAGCTGTCGCCGGTACTGGCATCAGACTGGGACAGGAGTGGAACATGTGGGTTGCCTTTTCAGCAAGTGTCTAGGTTGCATAAGTCTGAAACTGCTGCTAACTTTCTGTATTATGCTGTAAGTTTCTGTAAAGTACATTATATGAGTGATCTTCCCTTTGCCTGACAAAGAAATACACTTTTTTGGAAGTGAAATATGACTTTAAGGTTTTTGCCATTTTATGACTTTAATGAAAATTGTGAAATAGGATTTAAGAGTAATATTTCATTGTAACGTTACCGGATACACTGGAATTTGCTTTTAGTGTTTTTTATGACTATCTGGGTGAAAACCTTCTTATTAAGAGTAAATTCCTATTGAGACTTACATATTTGGCTGCTACGTAGGGTAGCCGCTGAGTCTTAATTTGTAAGCACTGAATTGCAGACAGTTTCCTTTATTTTCTTTGATATCTCTCAAGAAGCAGGAAGGAATTTCTCACTTTTCTGAAAGATGAGTAGTTATGGCTGATAAATGAAAGAGCATGTGGGATTTGAACATGGCCAGATGCAGGGAATCATCCTGCTGCCCTGACCTTGCACATGGGGTGACCTGTTCTGGAGCCAGATCTGAAGTCTGCCTGTGTAAGATGGCAGCTTTTCCTTGGGGCACCCAGGGTTTGGTGAGTTCCCTGAACCAGCTTTTATGTGCAAAGATCCCTCTGACAAAAAAAACCAAACAAGCAACAACCAAAAAGCAACAAAAGCCAGCAAGAAAACCAAATAGCCAAAGAACCAAAATGGGTCCCTATAACAACATTTCTTGGTAATGAAATTCCTTGGCTTTACTCCCATCCTTCCAGTGCTCCTTCAAGTGTAGGATTAGAAGCAGGAGTGGGAGCCCACTTCTCTTCTGCTAAGGCTCCAACAGCCTTGGGGTTTTCTGATGCAGAGGAGCAGCCTGGCAGGTGTGGGGTCTGCACCTCATGGGAATGGGCGTTGAGTACCTGTCAGCTAGAGAGCAGTGTTTTCTCCATCAGGTTCCTCTGCTCACTCTGATGCCAGCAGTTCCTTGTGTGTTGGTGGCTCTGGGTTGGTGTGGTATGCCATTTGATTAAGTCACTCAGTTTAACTTGTATGGAAATATACCACTTTTTCTTTTTTTTTTTCCCTCCTGTTTCAGTAACAGTGTGCTCTGGGCTTAATGGAAAGTAAGATTGAAAGGCAAAACTGAGATTTTGTTTTAGACCTTTACTGTATTTTACAAATTCATAAGCTTTGACACTGGTATTCTTAATGCTTCTATCGTGTTACCATGCCAGTTATGCAACCAGATAACATGCATCCCAGGGTCCTGAAGGAACTGGCAGATGTGGTTGTCAAGCCACTCTCCATCGTATTTGTAAAAGTCATAACTGCCGAGTGAACTCCCCGGTGACTGGAAAAAGGGAAACATGACTCCCATTTTTAAGAAATGGAGAAAGGAAGACCAGGGCACTACAGGCTGGTGACCCTCACATGTATGCCTGGGAAGAGTGTGGAGCAGATCCTCCTGGTAGCTATGTTAAGGCACATACACGATGAGGAGATGATCTGAGACAGCCAGCATGGCTTCACCAAGGGCAGATCTTGCCTGACCACTCTGCTGGCCTTCTTGGACAAAGTGACAGCATCAGTGGACAAAGAAAGAGCAACTGATGTCATCTACCTGGACTTGCGCAAAGCTTTTGATACGGTCCCACGCCAAATCCTTATCTCTGAGTTGGAAAGGTATAGATTTGAAGAGTGGACTATTCACTGGACAAGGAATTGGTTATACGATCACAGCCAGAGGGTTATTGTCAAAGGCTCCATGTCCAGGTGGAGGCCATTCACTAGCGGTGTCCCTCAGGGGTCAGTCTTGGGACTGGTGCTCTTCAACATCTTTAACAGTGGCATGGATAGTGAGATTGGGTGCACCCTCAACAAGTTTGCTCATGACACGAAGCTGAGTGGTGCATTTGATATGGCAGAAGGAAGGGATGCCATCCAGAGGGATCTGGACAAGCTTGAGAAGTGGGCCGATATGGACTGAATGAGGTTCAACAAGGGCAAGTTCAAGGTTTTGTGCTTAGGCTGGGACAATCCCAGGTATGAGTACAACTCAGGGAGAAGAACTCATTGAGAGCAGCCCTGCCGAGAAGGAATTGAGAGGTTCTGGTGGATGAAAAGCTGGACATGAGCCAGCAGTGTGGAATTGCAGCCTGGAAGGCCAACAGTATCCTGGGCCGCATCAAAGGAGGAGTGGCCAGCAGGGAGAGGGAGGTGATTGTTCACCTCTACTCTGCCCTTGCAAGGCCCCATCTGGAGTACTGTGTCCAGGCCTGGTGTCCATAGCATAGATATTGGAGTGGATCCAGAGGAGGACCACAAAAATTATCAGAGGGCTGGAGCACCTCTCCTATGAAGAAAGGCTGAGGGAACTGGGCTTGTTTAGCCTGGAGAAGAGAAGGCTCCAGAGAAACCTTACTGTGGCCTTCCAGTGCTTAAAGGGAACTTATGAACAGAAGGAAGACTGACTTTTTACACAGTCTGATAATAACAGGACAAGGGAGAGCAGCTTTAAACTAGAAGAGGGGAGATTTAGATTAGATGTTAGCAGGAAATTCTTCACTCAGAAGATAGTGTGGCACTGGCATAGGCTGCCCAGAGAAGCTGTGGATGCCTCATCCCTGGGCGTGTTCAAGTCCAGGTTGGATGGGGCTCTGGGCAGCCTGAGAGTGGCAGCCCTGTCTACAGCAGGATGTTGGAACTAGATCTCTTTCAACTCAAACCACTCTATAGTTCTGTGATGATATGTGTTGTTGTGTCTGTGCATGTAGCTAGTGCAATGGCTGTCCTGATACTGTGTCAGTCTGCTAGAAGCAGTTTTTATTTGCGACTGTTTTGACACAGCAAGAAGCACTGTGTGAATTACTGGGGACACAGCAGATGGTCATGACTGCCAGTCACCTCAGGTTATTGTAAATTGTGGAGTAAATGCCACTGAAGTGGTGGAACTTTATATAAATACGTGGTGTGCAAATAGTTTTATAAATTTTAGATAATTTGGTCATTGTATACATTCACAAGTATGTGATATTTTGTGTGGGATTAATTAAGCCTGAACTGCACGGGAAGTTTTATTAATTACAACTTTGATAGAGAAGCTGAGATAGCTGTATAAGCAGGTTGAATCTCTAATATGCATAACAGTTCACTCCTTGCATTCAATAGCACTTGCTTGGGAGGTGAGCAAGGATGTTTATGTTAATGCTTGCAGATTCATGTGCATCAGAGGAAGTTCTGTGGCTGCCTGCTCGTGGAAGCTTTTTTGATGAATCCAGCTTTGTATCAGCCAGCTTGTGATTAGATGTCTTAATAAGAACATGGCACAAATGTCAGACGCTGTAGCAATATGCACAGGAATGGGATGTTTGCAGAATTGTGAGTTTAAAAGGTAATGGCAGGTTTCCATCTAGTGGCGGTATAAAATTCTGTCTAAGCCAAGGGAAGCACAGCATGTACATAGCTGTGGTATGTGAAGCATTGTAATACTTGTGTATGTGGTTGAAACTTAGGAAGTAAAAAGCCTAAGGATGTAAATTATGTACTTAACAGCATGTAACTCTGAGATCCCCCAGATTTCTTTATTTTATATTGAAGTTATAGTAATCAGGGATCAGTTATATTAATGGTATGCGTTCAGATAATACTCTTTGAATCTAGCAGTTTATTTAATTGCTGCAAATTAATCTGATTCTATTTTATCAATGTTCTGTGACAGACATTTCAAAAGGTTTAATTTGATACAGGTCTAGAAATCCTTACCAGGTTAAGTTTGCAGATGGAGAAAATACCTCAGTAACATATCCACCAATCTTTTGGACTTGTATTTTAAGACAGTGTAGCAGTCGAACAGACAAACCAGGTTTAAACCGCATTTGTAAATTTATAAGAATTTCTGGTTGTTTATGTTTAATTGATACCTTCCTTCTAGCGTTTGTTTGGCACTTGTTTGAATACTGCCAGATTGTAGTGTTTATAAGCGTGGTAGGTGTTACTATGTTTTCAATGCATTTCCACTCTCAACATTGTATAAACACTGCCAACTTTCCACAAGTGCTGTCAAGTACGATATTTTGTAATTACTGCAGTAATATTACGAGTGCTGTAATTGCATGAACTGTATGGAGATGCTTTTCTGTTCTGTTTGTGTGGAGACACAAAATTGATATTTTTCTGTGAATTAAAATGGAATCTGGAGCGTATCTAAATGTTTGTTTCAGAATTGTTTTTTCACGTTTCAGCACCATACGAGGTATCTGCACAAGTCGTTCTGTACAGGTGGGAGGAGTGTTAAAGCCCTGAACTTGTACATCGCATCTAAATATATAGCTGATACGTTTGGACCCATCAAGGCTCCCTTATACAGTTTACTAATGTTAGTGTCTGTTTTGACAAGACACCAAACCTTAGATTTCAACTTCATAATCTTGCCTTTTGCAGCATCTTTATCAATCTTTATTTTGTTTTTGCTGTCCTTCACAATGTCAAAAGCTTTGTGTGCTTTAAGACTGAAGCTGATCCCATGTACTCTACGTCTTCTAATTGATATTCTACTATTCATACTGCAGCTCACTCCTGGAATGCACTGAGCAGAAAATTTCTGGCAAAACATTTTTATTTCTGTGTCTGGAAGCTGCTAATTAAAAACTCCTTTTTTTTTTTTTTTTTTTTTTTTTTTTTTTTTAAGAGTATGATATGAAACATTTATTTAATCTTAGAGCCTGAATTCAACATTTGAATTTATTGATTCTTAAAGGTCATTTCCAGAAGTTAATGCCAATGGGATTTTTAAAATGAACTGTAGATTATACTAGAAGTAAGTTACAAGTAATGCTACAAACAGACTTTACTGAGTTTTATTTTTCGGCTTAGTGATATGTGGGGAGCTTGAGTGCTGATAACATGCTCATTTCTTGTTGCAGAGATACTAGTGAGAGACAGAGCAGGCAAAGGCAAAAGACAGCATGATTCACTTTTTACCTTACCAGGCTAACCTTCTGGGTTGATCTTGTACCCATCTTTCAAGAATGATTGCAGTAGAATCATAGAATCATTTGAGTTGGAAGGGGCCCTTAAAGGTCACCTAGTCCAGCTCCCCTGCAATGAACAGGGACACCTACAGCTAGATCAGGTTGCTCAGAGCGTGGTCCAGCCAGACCTCGACTGTCTCTAGGGGTGGGGCATCCGCCACCTCTCTGGGCAGCCTGTGCCAGTGCCTCACTACCTTTATCATAAAAAACATTTTCCTTGTATGCAATATAAATATCCCCTCTTTTGGTTTAAAACCATTTCCCAAAGTAGATGCACATTCCCTTGTTACATGTGATTTCCTGAATGATAATGATACAAAATCGATACACTAATTTTATGGGTTTTTTTTCTTCCTGGATTATTCTTATCCATAAGTTAGAGGAAATTAACAGGTGATTAGGTCACTGCAATATTACCTCCTTCTCTTTATTCTTCTTACTTTTTTCTTTTCTGAATCTGAATGAGAAGAAGCATGATGAAAGGGTGGGAACTTAAGACAACTCCCCATGACTTTTGCTTCTTTGGAGCTGTCGTGACTGAAGGTACTGAAGAGTGTTGGTAGTATTAAAATCTGCATAGAATAAATCAGAGCAACTGGTTTGTTTTCTGTAGACCACCAAATGCCACTTAGCTCATAATCAAGTTTTTGCCTTTTTTCGGTTGCACAGTGGAAGGCATACGGGCTATGTAATTGACTTGAGTTTGTGTGCTGTTTGATGTATAGTAGAGTCTGTCTTGATGGAAGAAATTGTACTACATTAGCAATCTTTCGGGCTTTGTCACCTTCTGACTTCTGCCTGTAGTGCCCTCACTTGTAGTTAGATAGCTGATTTTAGGCTTTGGTGATACATCAGAAGTGATTATCCTTTGTCAGACTGCAGTTTTTGAAGTGCACACACGATGGCAGCAAATACCTAAATTTATAAGGCACGTTTATCTACTAGAAACAAGCAGGATTTTGAATTTTCTAATATAAATTAGTTAGAATTTTCACAGCTTGAATTCTTGTTATTTATTGAAAACTATAAATTCATTAAAATTCTGCAGAAGATTTTGAGAAGGCTTTTTAATTCAAAAATTATACCGTATTTTCTACCTGGTGTGGCCATAGTCATATCTAGTGGTGTTTTCTGGTTTTGATTTGCATCAGAGTAGTTTGCTACTCCGGCAGCAAAAGCTGGTACCTACCCAGGTAGCTTGCCATGTTTGGCGGCGACCCTCTGATCCCTTGTTGGAGGAAAGGAGACGCACACCATTCTTTTATCCCTCTTTGTGTTTCCCTGGCATTCTACCTGCTGACTCCTGATAGTGCTGAAATTTGCTTTTCCGAAGCCCGCTGTTGGTTTTTCTCCGTTTGAGTAACGTGTCTTATCTCTCCGTAGAGATATCTCTCATAATCTACTCCTGCCTCCCTCACATTACTCAGATTACTTCTCCCAGCTGGATCTGTAGGTGAGTCAAACCTGCTACAGCAAACTAACCTGTCATAAACACCCTGCACTAGCCGCTGCTGTATTGAAGTGAAAAAATCCTCACCACATTTGAGGAACTTAACAACTGCTGGTGTGTATCTACGCTTCTGACAGACCTTGACATGGTGAGAGTCCCTTTTTTTCCTGGACCTGGACAGTTCTTGGAGTTCTTCAAAGTGTTTTACTCATTGTCTTGTGATCAAACAGTTGAGTGTAATTGGTTTTCTTCTGTTCTTCCTCTTTAGGCCTTTCTCTGACATGTTTATTAGCTAAATGCTTTCTCTTTCCACAATAGATGCATGTTTTAGGCATACTATATTGCATTTTGTTCTTTCTTTCTTTTTTCTGTGCCAGTCATTCTTTCTAAGTTCTCATCTTGTTATTTAGATCACTAGTAAGTTTTTCAGCAAGTGTTCTTGGTCTGATGAAAGGACCCAGTGTGCCCCTGAACATCCCTGAACATGCCTCGTCTACATATTGGGTGCACATGGAGGTGAAATTCCTATGCACAGCAGCTCTCTGCTTTCCAGCCACAGGCATCTGCTGCTGTGGGAGCAGGTAGGGAGTCCTCACTGGAGCGATGAAGACACCTCAAGTCTTGCTTCACCTCAAGCATCATGTGGAAAGCACAGGTCAGCTTTAGGCCATGGTACCAGCATGTTGCTTTGTTCTGCTTTGTGCTGAAATTTCATGTCTTGCTCTGTGTAGTTACTTCATTTGCCGTAGTTTGCATTTGTTTTAGTGTGTAGAATTCGTTTGAAGGTGTCTGGCAGAATATGATATCCAGTTGTTTGCCTGACCTCTTGAATTTTTAAATTCAATTGGTTGTTGGCAGCAAAGTGATACCAGTGAGCTTTTTAACAGCCATTGTGGTGAGTTACTGTAAGAGTTGGAGAGCCATGATGTGGAGAGTTTTAATGAAATAATGAATGTGTATTGTGTCCTTAGTGGTTTAAAGAAAGGAGATCTTGTATAGCTGTGTTTTTTTGTTTGTTTTTTTTTTTTTCACTGGTTCTGCTGCTGATTAATTGATGAAAAGAAACTTAATGGGCAATGTTAGGTTCATGGGCAGTACTACCTTTGTTATAGCTGAAAGAAGTTTCATCGTTAAGAAAAAGCATTGTGCTCTCAGTCAAGAAGGAAATGAAAGTTGCTTTGTGAAAACTGTGAACATTAATTATTTTTTTTTAAGGTTGGTGAATGGGGTGCCTGTCTGCCAGCAGATGCCACTCTGGAGCAGGTGACTAGTTTCCCAAAATTGACCAGCTAGAGGAAAATAGTTGTGGTGGCTCTTGTTTCTTAGAAATGTTGGTGGCAGTTTGCCTGGTATCGTCTTTGTTTCCCTTGGTAAGAACAGCCTGTGCTGTAAACAGTTAAATATTTATCTTTTAAAATGGAGCCGTGTAAGATTTTGTTTCCTGCTGATGGGATAAACCCCGTATCAGGGAAATGGCAGCAAAGATTCTGTTCTTCTTCTGTATTCTAATTGAATAAGGTGGTGACTGGAAGTCCTGGGACTCGAGAAGTGTCAGTGGAGGGATTCTGTGTGGCAGAAAGGTGCCTGTGTCAGGATTGCTGAAAACCTGTAACAAGGCAATGACTTAGAAGCACAAGGCTCAGTGAATTTTAGTAAGATACACCCATACAAAACCTCCAGAGACATGTTGAGAAGAAGGTGGCCAAGCTGTAGACCTGTCTGCCAAGAAAGACATACTGGGATGTATTCATCAAACAGCAGAGGTTGTCTGTATCTCAAAACTCAAGATCTGAAATAAGATTTAACTAATGAATTGGTCAAAACAAGGATGTGACCACTACCTTGTTTTTCCCTGAGTTGGTGGTGGCACAGCTGTGGTGACAGGACACTGAGAGATGCTTTAGGCTGGAAGGTGGCCAGATGAGAGGGTGGTGAGTGAAGCTGGAGGAGCAAAATCGATCATGACAAGGTGTTGGCTGCCTGGATCTTGGAATAGGACCCCAGGAAACAGATTCATCTGAAGAGCTTTCAGGTTAATGAGGCAAACAATGCTTAAACAAGTACTGTATTTCTGGTACAGAGTATGTTGGACAAAATAATGCGTTTCCAGCATGCTGTGGTTTGTAGCATTGCTGGCAGAGATAGGGAAGGTATCTGTTAAATGCTTGCTAGTTTTCTTGCTGTTTCATTTTGGCTTGCTAAATAGAATCCCATCACACTTTGAGGGGTTATTGAAGATGTGCTTGATTCCATGTAAATGTTGATCTGATACTTTGTGGCTGCTGTTGCAAAGTGTTCATTGTATTTCAGGTAGAAAGGAGGTTTTGTTCTTCTTTCCTCTTGCTTATTGGACAAGCAAAGCTTTGATGGCTGTTTGTTTTAGTGAGGAAAATGATAAATGCATTCTGTTTCTTTTCTGGAGATCTCTGCCAATGAAGTTTTGAGTTTGTTACAGAAGAATGAGATGGAAACTTAATGTAAAAACTAGATTCTACATACATTCACAAAAAGCTGGTATTCTGATACGGCTTCAGTAAGTCAGCTGAAAGGAAATATTCCCCTTCTTGCACACTCATGCCCTGAGCTTGCTCTTCTAAAGGCTGAGCAGTGCGGCCTCTCAACCCCTCCTTGTGCAGCCCGTGCTCCAGCCACTGCTTTCATAGAATCACGGAATCATAGAATGGCCTGGGTTGAAAAGGACCGCAGTGATCATCTAGTTTCAACCCCCTGCTATGTGCAGGGTCCCCAACCACTAGATCAGGCTGCTCAGAGCCGTATCCAGCCTGGCCTTGAATGCCTCCAGGGATGGGGCATCCACAACCTCCTTGGGCAACCTGTTCTAGTGTACCACCCTCTGTTAAAAACTTCCTCCTAATATCTAACCTAAACCTCCCCTGTCTCAGTTTAAGAGCAACCTCAGCTTTGCTGAGGTTGCCTTTGTCAGACTCTCTGCTTATCCATTCTGTTTAAATGGATGGCCCAAACTGCTCTGACTGGATAGTCCAAGTGAGATCCAGCCTAGGCTGCTTGGACCAGAGGGCCCGAGTGAGATCCAGCCTGTAGCTCTCCCAGTCTGGCATCCGCTGTGATGCTGTGCTAGTCTCATGTGGCAGAAAAAGCTTCTTGTGCTGGTTTCTGTTGCGTTGCGTTTGGGTTTTCAAATGGGCAGCTGCATTACTTTTGATTGGGAAATGATAAAATGTTCATTTTCTTAGATGATGTGGAATTTTCTTTGCATGTTCTTAAGCACTGGACTAAAATTACTGCAAAACACTCCGACAGAATCCTGAGGTTCTGCTGCTTTGAGGGGTCTGAGAATTTGTTTCTTCTTGCTTTTAATACATTTTTCCATTTGGGATTTAAATGATATATCTTGTATTAATTAGATAATAGTTTGGGAAGTTCTTGGAAAGTAGTGTTAGTTTCCAAATCTTTTTTATTAAATGAAATCTTTCATGTTTAACCATTACCTGAAAAGAATATTCATGTCTTTAATGAGATTAGTTGCACGTGATATGTAAGCATGTAGCAGCAGGAAGTCATTTCTGCTTTTACTTCACAGCATTCAAAAATAGATGTTGGATAGAATTTTTAGATTAGTTTTAATTTTTGCTAGTGATCCAGAGCCTTGGTGTTATTTTGTTTTTCCAAGGTTACCATTTTACCCCTGCTTTTTTATTTGAAGAGCTTACTGTTGAAAGTGCATGTTACTGTGATGCATGTAACACTTGATCTTTTGACATCCAAGCCATAATAATATTAGACCTATCCTTCTGATTTCCGAGAAAAGATTTAACTTACAGTTTTCCAGCATTAACTGGGAAAATTCCCAGAGCTTCTGGAGTTTAAGCAAAATTAATGACAGAGATAAAAGCCAGAAAGCCATAATTTAAATCTGCACTCACAATGGGATGGTACTGAAGTGCAAGCGTGAACTCTCGAGATACATGTCAGCATCCCCTGTGGTACAGCCCATTGCTTGTTTGCCATCCAAGAATAACTGCCCAAAGAGCTGAAAATCACACTGCCTGGTTTTGCTCATGTCGACGGTTTACGGGCTGGTTCGGCCCGGTTCCGTGACTAGCGGGGCGGAGGGATTTCACAAAATCTGCGCTTCCGGAAAACGGAAACGGAGGACCCCAAAATAATTAAAAACAGTGGCACGATCTGAGGAGAAAACAAACCAATTTACTAAATATAGTATCAGAATGCAAGATAACGCACTATATTACAATGTAATTAGAATTGAAGCTAATAAATATAATGAGAGAGAGAGAGATTGTCCAAAAGCTGGGTAGGCCTCACCATAATGCTGAGGTGAGATGCGCAGTCCGGTTAAGCAGCAGGGAGAGAGTCTGACTAAGAAGAGCCTGGTCAGATGACCTACCAAGGCCTTATATCTGTTCCCCCTGAGCAGAAATGATAACAGCACAGCGAACAGGCTTCTGGGGAACGTAGTTCTTCTTCTCTTCTGGGAGAGCTACCCAGAACACTTTAACTCCCAGTGCACTACGTGATGTTATGATGTGGAATACTGATAACCAAAAATCATAAAACCATGACAGCTCAGTTACTTGTTTAGTTCATATGTAACGTAACTGTGTAGACGTGATGTTGGCTGCATCTTTCAATGACGTTTAGTATGCTTTAGTTTAATTTGTGAGATTTTGTGTTATGGAACCAACATCAGCCGTATAAATTACATATGTGGCTGCCATGAGGGTTAATGTGCTGAGCAGTATGAATGCAGCTGCTGGAAAAACCTTTATGGCAGTGGGCAAGGACTTGGAAAGCAGGGTCATACTGGATGTTGGTGCTGTCTCCATCCTTAAGTTTTATCATTTTGTTTTTCATGTTTTCTTTGGGCGCTTATTTGCACAAATATGCACACCTAATGCACAGCAACAGATAAAGGTAGGATTAAATTAAGCATCTGCACTTGTATAGACTTCTTGTTTGAAAATCAATTCCGTGATATTGATGACTCAGTTCCAGTTAGTTGACACCATTACAGTTTTAGGATGCATTAGCTGAACTGGAATCAAACAGTGCTTCATCTGAATTTATTTAGTAGGCTAGCAGAAAGCATGCAACAGCATTAATGGTTTTAATTGTAAATAATAGCACAAATGAGCTCTTTGAATTAATTTGGCTTCATGTTTTCTTTTCACCTTCAGATGTTCTCATTCAGTTGTGCCAGATGACTTCTCATGACCCCTTGTGCTATTAAGCCATCCCATTTGCTGATTAGGGCGTTTGGTACAGCCATGCATCAGAGGCACATGTTAACTAAGTTACTTGCCAAAGGTTTCCTTTTTTCTTAGTAATGTCACTTTACTCTTTGTTTTCATTTGTGAATAGACTGCTTGTAGGCAGTGTTGTTGGAGGGAAGATGGGATCCTAACAATATTTCAGATAGGTGTGATAGTTTTGACAGCACCAGTGGCAGAACTTTCCCAGGGCAATTCTACACCCACTGAATGCAATAAAGCACTGTGCTGCATTCTGCAAAGAAAGGGTTTTTTTGCAAAGCTATTGTTTTTAAAATCACTCCTACAATGGATATAACAAGCAGTTACAAGGAGATCTGTTTTGGATTTTTCTCCTAAATGAATGCAGTAGAATGCAGATGATCCCATTGCTCTTCTGTGGAAAAAAAAGAAAGATGCACAAGGATATGCATGCAAACCTGTATTATAGCCTTATAGGGCTGATATAGCTTACTTCTAATAATATAGCTTACTTTCTGTAGCATAAATCATATTTAACTGAATAAAACATAAAAAATCACTAGACCTTTTAGACTAGATCTATTAAAACACTACTAATTAAAACCCACTAAGTTACCATCGATATGTTTCAAGGGTGAGCATCTCTGTGTTGCAGATGATGCAAATGTTATTTAAGATTATTTGCTGGTGTCTTCAGGTAACTTATTTGAGAGTTTTTTCCTGTTAGCTGTCTTGGTCTAACTCTATGGTAAATTCTGTGCCTAAAAAGTGGTCACTTAGCTGGGATTTTAAGTTAAATAGGTGTCTCTAAAGGCCGTTGTACGGAGTGGAGAATGAGACAAGAAGCCATTGTGATTATGGTGGAACTGCCTACTTGTGAGCAGATGTGCACAAGATCTTTTCCATTTTTTTCTTGATTAGCAAGTGAAAGTCACTGACATGTAGGCAGCTCAAAAGTACTTCAAGTTTTTATTGTTGAAACAGTGTTGTATTGCTTTAAACAGCTTCAGAGTCATTGTAAAGCCATGCTAATGTAAGCTGAGATAATTCCTTGGTGTTGAGAAGTCTTGAAACACAAATTCAGATATCTCAGTAGTTTAAATATTCTCTGAATAGTAGAAACCTTGAGCAAGGCAACCCATTTTTTTCACATTCCCAGTGGATGGCAGATAGAGATTTTTCTAGAACTTGATATGTAGCCAGTTTGAAAACTCCTCTCTTCCAGGTCATCTTATGCAGTAGAAGAAGGACATGTTTCCCAATAAGGCACAAATAAAAAAATGCAGCAGTTTGTCATTCACACTGATGAAAAAATATCTTCGTATTAATGTGGGGAGAGCATTTGGAGAGATGCAGATTTGCCATACCAAAATGATTAAATGGTACTGCTTAACTCAGAGCAGAGGTACTTTATCTCAGGAATTTCAACGCATGGGTAGAACTGATGTGCTGCACTTCCCATTTCTGCTATCATCCATACAGGGAAGCTGTTCCTGCTCCAAATGTCAATACCTTACCCAAAGCTGAACAGCACAGCACTCGGCTGTTGAAGCACCTGGGAGGTTGGCAGCCACAGAGCAGATCTAAGCCAGTCTGAGCGATCTCAGCATGGTGTATTTGCTTTTGTGAAATGTTGCCTTGGTGTTTTCACTTATTTTTAAAGATCTTTTGAATTGTAGAGCAAATTAACTTATGTTCCAGTTCAGCAGTACCAAGTGCATGAAAATTTTTCGGAGTAAGCAGGCAGTATGAATTACTGTGAAAGCTTAATGTTTTCTTGGCTGAATGTTCATTCATCTCAAAGTAAATACAACCCTATTTGACTTGGTTTCCGTACCTTGTTTTTTGTCTCATTTAATAATTCAAAGGAAGCCACCTCTCATGTTAAGAACACCTTGTACATGAGCAGAAACAAAAAAGAAGCAATAAAACAAGATTTAGATGAGTTCATTTTGAAGTATGTGTTGTACAGAGCTTATAGGAGAATGTGTTCAGGCTTGAATTTGATATATATTTAATTTTCCCAAGAGCAGCAGAGAATATTTTATGGAGTTTTTCAGAAGTGCTTTCAAATTAGTTCTCTCTACAGGTACTTGAATTTGGAAACCTCTTCAGCAGGTTAGGAGTTGGACTCAGTGATCCCTGTGTGTCTCTTCCAACTCAGGATATTCTGTGATTCCATAATCAGGGAAATTTTCTTGCTCCTTTTCCACTTCATCTTTCCAATCTTTTGCTCTTCTGTGACAGCTTGGCGCTTACTTGCTATAATGTGAAAGATGCTTTAAAAATCCTCTTTGCATAGAAAGATAGAGAGTGGCTTGCAGATGATGACAGAGGCTTTTTTGTTCCCCAAATCTGGAAGTTTTGACATAGTAGAGATGCGTCCTCCTTTACAGCAGCACTTAAATATGCTAATGATGCATTTGCTTTCTTCATTGAAAAATTCTGGCAATTTCTGAAATAGTTCAGAGCTTGTACTGAAATCCACAGACCACAAGTTAAAACCACATTAGATTTGTACGCTTCTGAGTTTCTCAACCTCTAGAAACAGGAAAAAAACAAACAAATAAAACAGCACAATATTAGGGTTGTGTTTAGAAAGGCAACTTAATTTCTCTGACCTTTTTGTCTGCATTATTGTATCAGAAGACTTTCTGCCTGCATGCTTGTTATATTACCATAATTTAGAAAAATAAAGCAGAGCAGAGGACCTTCCATTACCATTTTGAGAGCTGTAAAACAAAAAGGGTGGAAGTGCTGTGGTTTGTTCTATTACTTAGAGAGTATAGAAGATTTTTTAAACAGTTTATTTAATGGAAGTAAGTTTATGTATGTACAAAGTGTATTTCTTATCTAAAATGTGAACGTCATCTAGCATCCTTTGGTGCTCAGCAGCAAGAACTTGAAAAGAACTTGCCTAGAGTGCAGCACAGAGACTAGTGGGTTAATCCTTTTGCCTTTTGACAAGTACACAGTAGTAGTGTGAATAAATTGTCTTTACCGCAGTGCGATTTTACAGATATAAACCAGTATGTTGTCAGTTGCTTTAAGGAAAGTATTTTATCAGCATGAATTTATTTTCATAGAAACGATGCATTGCTGCTATTTAAAAACAACAAGGACTGCATTTTAACTGGATGATTTTGGTTAACTACACGGAGTTAATTCTCCAGAGTAGGACTTAAAAATTCCTAGACTGGGTGACATTCTTGCTAAAGTAACACCCCTATAAGAATTCACCTGTGTTTCCAGTGGCAATATGTTTTTTATTCTTGAAGGCGTAGGAGTCCCCCTGTATGTAGGCTTTCTTTTATTGACAGCTAGTGACCTTCATTGTGCTGTATGAAGAACACACCTTGCAATGTGTGTGTGCAGTTTTGTTGGAGACGTGGGTCAATAATCTTCAACGGCCCGTTGTTTGTCTGCCTTAAATACCACTGCAGGGTGTACGTTTCAGCCTGTGTTACTAGAGGGAGGTGGTGGAGTCACTGTCCCTGGAGGTTTGAAGAACCGTGTGGATGTGGCACTGAGGGCCGTGGTCAGTGGGCATGGTGGCGTTGAGTTGAGGTTGGACCAGGTGATCTTAGTGGTCTTTTCCAACCTAAACGATTCCACGATTCTGTGATTTTCAGTTGCCAAATTTGCTTTGGAACAGGGAGTATAGAATGTGTTCGGCTGAAACTGGGGATGCTTCTGTCCATCCTGAGGGACAGATCTGATGTTTATGCTAATGACCTTCTGGTCTGCTTATTAAATATTGCCCAATTCATTCAATCACATTTTTCTTCTGCGGGTCCATTGCAGTGAAAAATTCAGTGCGCCCTCAGCAGAAACGTTATTTGTGGTGTCATTGAAAGCAATGCAAGAGACCTATTTGAAGATGAAATTTTTGTTTATACTTGAGATTTTTTATTCTTGTTCTGCTAGCTTAAAGTTTTGGCTCTAATGAGCATATAGGAATATGAGTAATAGAAAAATAAGGATACCAAGTCTCTTTTGGATATGTATGCTTGTACTTCATTGGGTATAAATTGAACAGGACGTGCATGGAAGGCCTTTCAGTAGTATCATCAATTGGGATATATAATCTTCTGCAGCTAGCAGTCTGGAAACTGGTGTGGTTGTCTTGGAAACAGGCTTTATTTTGCTTTTGCAAATACCTGGATATGAAATCATTGTCTTCTTTGAAAATCTGGAAGTAATACTTCCAGAATTAACAACAAATTTAAGGTGCTTGTCCTCTGCTTGAAGAACTGATGATGTTTATATTGTGTGCTTTAATTGTAGTTGTGTGATTATAGTTCTAAAACAGACTGTAGTTTTCTTTAACTTAAAATGTCTGTTCTTACTGCTGATATTTGTCTTGGAATTAGCTGCAGTAAAGCACTTTGCCAGGATTTTCTAGCTTAATATTTGGATAGAAATATTGCAGTATAACTAATGTACTGAACAAGTTACATTCCTAAAAAATATGTACTGATGCTGTCATTTCAGGTCTTATCCCTTGCACTGCTTTAAATGAGCAGCATGTGAGGAATCCTTGTCTCTTCTGTGAGGTTGTAGCACAAGAGTTGCCAAACAAAATACCAGGAGTAGAGAAAAGTGCACAGGAACCTCAGGAGAGCTGCCATGCACTGCATGAAGTGTGAAATCAAACCTGGGCTGATAAATCAGCATCTTTCACATTGCTGAGGGTTTAGTAGGATTTGTATAAAAATCTGAGACAGTGTTCTTGGAAGAAATGTGACTTCTCTGGTCCTTTGCTTATTTGTCCTGTCACAGCAGCCTTAGGGTTTGTCAATAGTAACTGTGTGATTTCATCGTAATTCTTACATGTAAGGTCTAGACTGATTTTTTTTGTGCTTGTGTTCTGTTCTTCAGTTCTTACGTTATTAAGTTCAGTGCAGTTTTGATGTATTTCTCTTCCAAGTATTTTTGTCTCTAGTACCAATTTAAAGAGCCTTCTAAACATTGGTATGTGCTTCAGAAAAGGTTTTTTTTTTCCTTTTTTTTTTCGCTTTCATTCTTTTGTGGCTTATTTTAAGGGGAACTTACAGCTTGAATTTTGCAGCCTGTCCACAGGAAGAGGAGCATCATAGGAGCTTGGCAAGCCACTGGAACTCAGTTTTGTGACCGTCTCTTTGGTCTTACTTCCAGTCCATTGTCCCTGTTCCATTTCCTGTGCTGTGTTTACATTTCAGTTTGATATGTTTTCAGATCTGAATCAGTCAATTTATTTCTTCTTAGGAGTTTTTCTATCCAGCGTGTCACAAAATCATAGAATCATAGAATGGCTTGGGTTGGAAGGGACCTCAAGCATCATCAAGTTCCAGCCCCCCCTGCTACAGGCAGGGCTGCCAGCTGCTAGATCAAGTACTAGATCAGATTGCCCAGAGCCCCATCAAGCCTGGCCTTAAACACCTTCAGGGATGAGGCATCCACAGTCTCTCTGGGCAGCCTGTTCGAGCACCTCACTATTCTCTCAGTAAAAAACTTCCTCCTGACATTTAATCTAAGTCTACTCTCCTTTAGTTTAAGACCATTCCCCCTCGTCCTATCACTACCCATGTAAAAAGTTTATTATTTCCCTCCTGTTTATAAACTCCCTGTCAATACTGGAAGGCTGCAGTGAGGTTTCCATGCAGCCTTCTCTTTTGCAGGCTGAACAAGCCCAGTTCCTTCAGCTGATCTTCATAGGAGAGATGCTCCAGCCCTTGGATCATCCTCATGGTCCTTGTGTACTGAATATTCTGTTCTCCTTCACTAGAATGAGCTCAAGTTTTCTCTTTAAGACCTGAGATGAAGCTTATTAACATAAGTGGAGATGATCTTAAAGGCCGTGGCTGCTATCAGATGATGCAAAAAGCTTTTAGAAACCTAAATTTTGGCTTTGATACATAAAACTTACGTTGGTATTGTACGTCCAGAAAGAAATGATTAATCACAGCTCGTTTTTCCACAAATGACAGCTAAGTCACTCTGATATACTCTAATTGGGTAATTGATACATATTTACCTTGATGGTCAAGCCACAAACTTTCCACTTTTACCTCATATTGTGATCTCATAAGACTTATATGAAAAAAGAAATTAAAATAACATATCATTTAAGCTGTAAGTGAAGCTGAATTGGTTCTTGAACTTTTTCACATTTCTCTAAATAAATGTCATTTCTTCCAGTTTAACAATATTAGTAAACTGTGTTAAAAAAGGAGTCCATTTGTACCTTCCTGATCAAATAATAATTCTCCGTGCTGATTACTAAGTAGTACATAATTACATTCCCTGGCTCCATTTTAGCTGAACGATTTTTCATTCTCTCCTTCCAAGCTGCAAACAAGCAGGCAACCAAAAAACCTGACCTCATGTGGTACCAGTTCAGTCTGGGTGCAGTATGTGCATCTCTGCGTTACTGTGCTCACTGCCCTGAAGTTTTAGTTGGTTTAGCATCCGTCCTGAATCTCTTGGGAAAACTTGATGTTCTTAACATTCTCTTTGCTTTTCCTTCCTGATGAACTTTTAGTAAACTTTTGATGTTTTCTGGTTGTTTCCAGTCTTTACAACCCCATTTGACTTTGTACTGCAGAAATCTGTTTTAGCCCTTTGCATTAGAAATGGTGACGTGGTCTTTCACCCCCAGAAATTAAAATGCTATCTAATTCAAACTTTTCTGAAGATAAAAAGGAGCTGAAAATTTGTTGGTCGTGTGTTTTGCTTGAGGGTGTTGCTGAGTCTGACCTCAGCAGGGTTCCCAAACAGGAAACAGAGTCCAGAGGAGGGATTACAGATTCGTTCAAGGATAAAAGGTATTTTTTTGTCTTTTTTATTTCAAGAAATGTCCAAGTAATAAACACATTCTTTTTGCTATAAGAAAGAACGAAAGTTGATCGAAGCCAGTGAGAGAAAGGAATGTAGTGATGAGACCCACATGTCTGAAGGACGGTTTATCAGGTCATCGTGTGTTGAAGAAGAAGCGTGTCACCCCGCACAGCCCAGGTCTGCATGCTTAGTTTCTCTTAGGCACATTCATCAGTTTTACGAAATCCCATTGCAAGTGGTAGAATTTGTTCTTCACGCAGCTTGTGGTTAGAGCTCCTCATTAATTACACTTTGATCTGTTCACTAAATTTTGTTCGACCTGCATTTTCTTTTGGGGCATGAGATGTCTTCAGTGGAGGGATGGGTTCTCAGCTGCTCCCTGCTCTTGGACTTGTCTTGGACTTGGTCTTATAAGGGAGCCGGTCTGTTTTATAAGTGTTCATGGTTTTGTACAGAGCAAACCTCTGAATAAAACTTACGTATTTAACACACTGATTTCTGCGTAGCTTTCTATCTTTAGCTTCTCCATTAGTAAGAGAAAACATCAAGAAAGTCTGAAATTTAAAATGTAAAAGAAACAGCAGATTTTCTGGCTTGTACAAGCTTTCTGAAGGTGGTAAGTAGATCTCTAAGTATTTTAGCCAAAGTGCTCTCATGGAATGTAACTCATGAGGCAGGTGAATGAATCTGGCATTGTGTGCATGAGCAGTGCTGGGACTCCGCTCCATAGCCTCTCACTACCCAAGAGCTGGAGATCACAGTTTGCTTAAATTGAGCAATAGAGGTTTGCGTGTGCATGCAAGGAGGATTAGGATTTTATTTAAGCTGTACCTCCAGCAAAGCTGTGACACAGGACATAAAGAAGGTATGCTTGCTTACCTTTGCTGTCGTAATTTTGCACAGCTCTGCCTCTTCTATTCAATATTAGGCATTTTATTAACAGATTCCGTACTATGGCATTGGTAGTGAAGGAGATGCTAGATCAAGAAAACATAAGAAAAAACATTGACTTCTGTCATAAATCAGCTTGTCATGAGTTTTTTTTTCTTGTATATACGTGCTAAATTTATAGCTTAGCCATAGTTTTATGAAGATAGCTTATTTCTTGTGCTTTATTTAAATGGAGCACGATGCTCCTGGAGAGACCTCATTGTAGCTTCTGAATGTAAGTGTTGTTTGTTGCATTAGAACTGAAACGTTTGGTGTCCTGCCATTCAGATGTTGATGATATCCATGGCTACATGTGGAATCTGATAGCATCTCCCAGCAGGAGCACTGTTAAGCCAGTGACATGAGTCACTGTGGCCCTCCTCTGGACGTGCTCCAACAGGTCCACATCTCTCCTGTACTGAAGACTCCAGATTTGGCCACAGACCTAATGCTCTGAACTTTCATGAGCTATATCCCCCATTTAAACACCACTTCTCTGAATATTTTGTCTGTAACTGGTTCTTAATTAGCTTAACAGAAAACAAAGCAAAACAAAGTGAGATTTTTTGGAAAAAAAAAAAAACAACAGAGGAAGTCAGCTACAGAAATCTGTCTGAATGTGTATAGGAACATAAATCTAGCGTCTCTGTGCAAACCAAGCTGAGGCCATTGCTTGCTGTGCTGTCCAATTGCATTATTGTTTCTTCATACTACAGCCCTGACAGCAGGTGTAACATTTTGCAACAGAACAAGAATTTGAAAGGCTGCAATTTGGAGTTAACTTCCAGTGAGTGATGTGGGTGGCCTGCCAGGCCAGGCTTGTTTTTAGGTATCACCCTGAGGAATGGGTTTAAAATCATTTGATATCACTTCTCACTGTCTGGCTGAGATGTTGAACAGGGCACTGAGCAGCTGCCTCTGCCCTGGCCCAGTGATGTTGTTGTTTGGTCAGTGTTGTCATTAATTTGGCTGCAAGTGAAGATGGTCATTTGGAAGAGATGAAGGCATCAGCTCTGTATAATGTTCTACACATTAAGCCTACCTGTGAGGAGGATGCCAAAGAAGACAGAGAAGATGGTTGCCATTCTTCCCAGTGCAAATGGGAATTTAATTTTTATTTAATCTTATAATTCAATCATACATTTTGCTCAACATTTCATATCAGCGTATCAGGTGGACACCAGTCAGCATGTACTGGGCAGGATGGCAGTCTGTCCATCTGGCTGTCAGGGAGCAGAGCTTTTGTTTGGGCAGTTGGGGCATTTATTTTTGTATTTGATTTCTTCTAAACCTTGTAAGCAACAAGATCACACCATTTCCTTAATGAGTGGTATTTTAAAACCTCAGCTCTCACCCATCCCTGTGCCATGAAATGATGAAACAGAGGAAAGCTGTGTATTCACTAAAGGTAGTGAACTTCTTGGGGAAAAATAAAAGGTGGTTATTGATTACAGCAAATACTTTCTGAATTTCTGTAGCAGACAGCTACAGAATCCACGTCATTCAGTCTCACACTGCACTATTGAGGCAGCCCGATGTTGGGCTCAGCTGCTCTCCTGCACTCTTCTGCTGGCTCGTGTACACTGAGCATGGCTGTGCTGTGCCTGCAGGCTGGTTTGTCTCCAGCTTTGTGTCTTCTCTCTCACGTGCTGTGAGCAGACTGTGAACTGTAACTGGAATAAGATGCCCTTGGAAAATCTGTCGTAGGTTTGGATCACAGTTGCCAGAGGAGGTTTGTTGTATTTGGAAGATGTAGCTATATGTAAAATAAAAAAGAAAGGAAGAAGTGATTTTCTTTGTTTGAGAAGTCTGAGCAGGGGTTTGTTTTGGCTCTGCTGTTAGAGGAGGTGCTATTGGTAAATAGTTACACTCTGTGTCTGTAGGTTCTAAGGAAAGCTAAAGCAAAAACAAAGATGCTGCTCCTTATCATTGCCTGCTACTGATTATGGTCACCACATTTTGTGGTATATTCCTGAAAGAGCAAATGTAAGCTTCCTCCCCCTCCCCTGTCATGTTTTTAAACTTATTTCTGAACTTCATCTGGCATTCCGCAGTACAGTTCATGTGCAGTTAGAAGGTGATGCTGCATTTTCTGCATAGAAGCCGAATCTTAAATGACAGAACTACATACCAGCACATGGTGGAGTGCTTTGCTGAGGGCACTGCTTCCAAGGCAGAGATTCTTTAACACTGATGGCTTTTCTGTGTTAGTAACAATTTGAGATACACTGCATATCTGTTTTGTTCTATCTGTTTTCTTTCAGTAGCTGTATATCACACTTTGCAGCAGGTAGGATCCCGCTGGCTGGTGTGTGTGCTTCCTTTCGGAACGTCAGTGGAGAGGTTCACCTGGGGCAGTGCAGTTTAGCTTGTCCAAAAGGAACACGGTCAAGAGAAGTTCTCATGTTCAGAAGACGCTCTGGTCTTTGTGTCTTCAGTGGTCGTTCAAGGTGGTTCTTTCTGAAGAAAATGTACTTCTTGTCATTTGATGTTAGTGGATTTTCATAGGTTGTATAAGAGTACGATAGTATGGTAAAATGGTATTAAAAGAAGTTGACATGGATCCTGCACGTGACCTTCATATCCTCTCTTCATAGGACTACGCAGCGCTGATATGGCAACAAATTAATGAGGACAAACAGAGCTCGAGGAAAAAGGCTGTATTTGGAATCCAACTCACAGAAGAAAAGCTTAATGACTTCCGTGATGAGCAGATTGGGCAGCTGAAGGAGCTGATGGACGAGGCTACAAAACCTAAGCAAAAAATCACCATTTCTGAAGACTCAGAACACAAAAGCTGAAAGATTCTGAAGATTTGTTTTAATGCATACAGAAGCATTTTGAAACTTTGTTTTCCAGCTGGGGTGGAATGTGATTTCTGTGGAATGATGGCTGCTGCTGATGCCATAACCTGTCTGAAGGTGGTATCTCTCACTTTTTATGCAATCATGAATGGTAAAATGGAATCATCGTGACAATTTTATGTTAATTGCAATGTTTTTGTTTTCCTAATGAAAGGTGGAGACTTTAAGAATTTGGTAACATTAATTTGATGTTTTAAAAATAGAAGGTTTTAATTTTAGCCTAAGGGCTCACAGAGCAAAACTTCTTTCCATTTTTGCGTCATCCTCTGCTGTGATGGAGAAGGAACAGTTAACATTTGTTTTTCTGATGTGGATTCAATAGACAAAGAACAAAAGTGTGGTGCTGAAGTGCATTCATTTCAATGGAAAGAAATGAGCAGTATTAGAAACATACCGTCTTTAATTCTTCTTCATCTTCATTGTGAAATGTGCTTTAAAATAAAAGATGCAATTCATTACTAAATTGATTTTGAAGAAATCATTGGTTTATGAAGGAAATTCTTTATTTTCTTCACAGGTGTGATTCGTATCCAAACTTTTTAAAAACCATTCATTATTTTGTTCTGTTATAGTTAAGAGTTCAAGTAATCTTTAAAGGATTTGTGTCCCATACCACTTGTTATTTTATGTTGGGCAGAATTTGTGAGCACCTCAGTTACCGAAGTTATCCATTTCATAATGGAGTGTAGCAAACATCAGTGATTTTTGGTAATGGGTCAGCCTTCATCAGGACCATGCGTGCCTATTGTAATACTCACACTGTTGCAACCAAAAAAAACCAATCCTACTTTATCTGCTAAGAAAACAACACCTCCCTTACTGTGCAAAAGACAGCCTTCATTTCATATTCCAAACTGAGTTTTATATTACTAGTTTTGTTCTATTTCTGGACCTTTTGCTGTCTATTACCCACGGAGTGTTTGAGACAACATAATTTCTTTCCACTTTGGGAATAACAGCTTTGACAAGTAAGCACATTTCCATCTGTCTGAAGTTGTAACAACATGCTGTTTGCCAGAGCTACACGCCTGGTTCTTAACAGGGCAAATCTGGGGGGCAGACTGCTTATCCCTCCCATACCTGTCTTCCCAATTCTGAAGCCTTTGCTGGGATTTTAGGTTGCAGGTTGCTCATTTCTATTAAAAGGTCAACTTCAAGACTCCAGAGTAAGGTATGCTTGCAGTTGCTGCAGTACATCTTCCTCTGGCAGCTCTGCTGTTTGTGCTGTAAGAGCATCCTTCAGCATCAAGGGATGGTTGCAGAGTGCCTAATCCAAACAGAGATTAAAGGGCAGAGATGGTACCCAGGCTGCAGGGCTGGGGTTTCCAAATCTTGGGTCTTGACACTTCAAGGACATGGTTGGAGAGAATGGCAGCTCCCTTCTGACCTACTGCTTACCTCGGCCTCACCTCAGTAACAGTGTGGGAAGCAGATGGGATGTGTGCAGAAAGCCTGAAAACTCTCTCCAGTGCTGTTGTTCACATGTAACTAAAGCTTTTTATACTTCAAAGGCTATAAAGATCTAATCCAACTCTGGAATTTAAGGCAGAAGGATATATTGTGTTGCTCTTACCTTTGGATTTACAGTAACCAGTAATTTCCTCACTGGATCTACTCAATTCAGAAACAATGTTCAGGTGCTTGGCAGCAAAGTTCGGTCTCACTCCTTGATTGCTATACACTTGTCTGATTTCAGCATCTGCATTGTTTCAAATTTCTTTGGAATTCTACGATATGGGACCATGATTAACATATTTTAGGCAATTTGTGAGTTTAATTAAGCTAGTTAGAAAATACAAAACTAGAAACTAATACTTCTCTATCTGCTCATATGTATGTAGATAACATGCATTTCTGGAGGCTAAATTGCTCTTTGGTATGAAAAATTCAAGCTTGAAATGAGACCTAAGTGAGTTGGAGATTAGGTAAACATCTGCACGCTCACCATTTTCTATTAACTGTTTTCTTTCGTTCCCAGTAGTAGTCAGTGTTCTGTACTGCGTTTGTTTTCTTGCGTTTAAAACAACTCTTACAAAAGCCAAAATTCTATGTGAAGGAGCAAAACGCCTTTAAAATGGCTGATTCCAACACAGCCAGTGCAAGCAGTAAGACATGCTGTGATCCAGGCAGCAAATAAATGTATGCATTTATTAATGGCCATTTGCTGAGGAAGGCAGGGAGTGACAGACACTTTTATTTTGAAGGTATGGGATACTTTTTATGGGGAATTTTACACGGTATTGGATGGATAATTAACAAAGGAAAGCATCCATCAAAATTACTTCAGAACTGCAAGAGGTTGGTGATTTGAAGTGGCAAAATACTTGCTTAGGGAAAAGATACTAATTACCTTATGAAAAAGGTAATGAATTATAATGAAAAAAACCACAATGAAAGATAATTATAACCACATTAGAAATTAGTACAAAGTTTTAAACTGCGCTTTTATGTTTTGTATAAACCATTTGCTTTTATGCAGACAAAGATTGAAAAGCCGCTACCACCCTTACAAGAACTCCTTCACTCCATTCAGCTCATCCATTAAGGATGACCCTTTGTGTTTGGGTGATCCTTCATTCATTGGCCGTCGAGAGCTAAAAGTGAGTGACGAAGTTCGCTGGTTAACTTGGTGGGACCTTGTCTATGCTAACACCTTGAGTGATTGCCTGGCAGCCCGGAGGATGCGGAAATGAGCGGAAGGTTGTGGTGGTGAACAAGACACGTGGGCTGAGGTTGTATTAGCAAGCAAACGGTTTTGAGAAATACGTCTCTCTGAAAATTATCACACTTTGGGTATGCAAAATACGGCTATAGATCTCAACAAGAACAACAAAGTACTCATTCCTCCAGTGTTTTATTTCTTCAGTGTTGTGAGTTCGTCTTCTTTTTTTCTTTTAACTGACTGTCTAGCAGAAGCTATTAGTAAATTTTCTTTCTTTCTTAAAAATAAATAGCATAACGAAAACAGAATTTATGAAGAAGTTACATTTCTCGGCTGTTTAGAGTTGCTTTAATCTTTTTGAATTACTAGCGGGCTTTCTATTTTTTTCTTGGATCTGTATTTATGAGCAGCTGGTTATTCACTGATGATTCAGTAGCCAAAATTTCACTGGCTCTTAGATAGCAGCATTGAACAGTCAGTGTAGGAGCAATGTTAGACCTTCCCCAGCTGTTGTAATCTACCTTATTCACAGAACCACAGCATCGCAGGTGTTAGAAGGGACCTCAAGAGGTCATCAAGTCCAGCCTCCTGCTAAAGCAGGTACTCTACGCAGTTCACACAGGAGAGTGTCCAGACAGGTCTTGGATATCTCCATAGAAGGAGACTCCACGTCCTCTCCAGACGACCTGTTCCACTGCTTCATCACTCTTACCATAAAGAAGTTCTTCCACATGTTAGCACAGAACTTCCTATGTTCAAGTTTCAGGCCATTACTCCTTGTCCCATTATTGTTTACTCTGTAGCCAAAGCAGTAGTGGAAGATCTCACAGGCATTATGTTGCTTGTAATACATCTCAAGGACTACAGTTTTAATGCCTGTAGACATCCCAAGATCATTTTCAGCTTATATTTGATGCATGCCTTGCTGTCTTCTTCTTTCAGAGAAACAGCTGTGATTGGAGAAGGATGTGTTTTATGGATTGCTATGGATAATGTGTTGCAAAGATCAAGCTTCTCTGAGGCTGTGGCTGCCTTGACATGCAGTGATGGCTCAGGTAAATACCTGAAACAATTACAGCTTCCCATTTAGCTGTAACAGTTTTGACAAATTACAGATTATTACAGAATAAAGAGATGACATTACCTAATTTAAAAGCACAGAAGAACTCAGTTCCTTTAAAAAAAAATAATTCAGTTATATATATATAAACAGAAAGCCTTTTTTTCACTGATTGTATGCTTGTAAAAGGTGGCCATTTCCAGTTCCCAGACAGGTAAGGGGCTTTACATTTATATAATCAACTTTCCATTTACATTCACCCAAAGATGTAATCCAAGTACCAGAAATGCTTTCAAAGACGCAGCCTCTCAGGGGAACATAACCATTTTCATACAATTGAAAGTATCATCAAAGCTGTTGATTCACAGTGCTTTCAAACAATCCATTAGGATAATACAGTAATTTCATGTATCGCCTTTTTGGCCAGATGATTTGTGTTTACAGCTACCAGAAGTTGAATTTTTTTTTTCAGTGCACGTATTCTATATGGGTGGTGTTGGAAGTGAGAATGATGATATTTGAGAATGATCTGCTCAGGTTCACGGGGGCTACGTACTGCTGCTTTAAAACCATAGCCTTGGTAGGAGTGTTTTCTGTGGTTTCAATGGCCACAGCTTTGCTCTGGAAGCAGCCTCAACAGGGCTGAGTCCTTTCAGCTATTCCAGTGTTCTGTGTCTGCTGGTGGTGAAGAACACAGATTTGAATTCCATTTGGATGCAACCATTACATATACAAAATACAAAGTACTCCTTGTTCATCAAAAAATAGCTGTAAGTCAACTTCGGAATGACCAAATACTCCCACAGCGCTGCCAGAGCTGTCCAAAAATACAGTAAAAAGGCAAACTCAGCTGTTCAACTCAAGGAAGCTCAGTTTTTCTATCACTACGTAATGCACCTTCCAGCTCACACTCAACTTGTCTGCTGTGAGTTTCCTGAGTTTTTCACCCCAGCTGTTAGTAATTCCAACACGCCATGAGCTGTACATCCCAACATGCAGTATCAGAGGCAGCCTGTGATGGCTGTTGGCTTCCCTGAGCACTGCTGCCTTCCCGGCACTCTGTGTGTCTGCAGCAGGCTCAGCAGTAACTCAGGACAAAGAAATGGCTTTGATTTTGGTGCAGGAACAGTGACATGGCTCTGTATTGTTAAAGCAGTTGTTACTGGGTTGCCTTCCTGCTCCCCCAGTGGTGGGACAGTCAGCATGATGAAGACTCACTGTATAACTGCACATTTCCTCACCTGCACCACTCCAGACAACACCTTTCTTTGCCCAGCCAACTTCTGTCACTGTGGTCTGTTTTACCATGTGCAAGTCTGACAGAAATGTTAAAAATGTCCCCAGTGTGTCTTAAGCACAGCAGACTGCCCTTTCAAAAAATGCTGCATCTGCACCAAAGAGTGAGATTCTGCCAGACTAAAGCTATTATATGTCACAGGATTTAAAACCTGGAGCAGAGGCAGAAGACATCCCTAACACAGTGAGATCAAAGAGGTGTCAGAGCTTTGTGGAGAAATATCCCTTTTGGGTTTATGAGCATTGAGGCCCTGTGCTGGACATTAGAAGGCTGCATGGCCCCATCCCTAACTATCCAGATCCATCAGCAGCTCTTTCTGTTTGCCACAGAGCCATGGAGCCATTTAGGTTGGAAAGGACTTAAAATCAAGTCCAAGCATCTGTTTAAACACTACAAAGTCCACCACAAAACGATGACCCTTACTGCCACTTCCACATCTCTTAAGTGCCTCCATGGATGGCAACTCCACCGCGTCCCTGGGCAGCCTGTTCCAATGCCTAAATACACTCTGAAGAAACATTCCAGTCTAAGCATCACCAGCACAGCTTGAGGCTGTTTCCTCATGTCCTATCACTTATCACCTGAGGATGGAGACCAATATCCACTTCTCTACAATCTTCTTAGAGGTTGTTAACTTTGTAAGGAGGTAATATTACTTTATCTTCTCTGCATTGGCTTTGAGTTTTTGTAGAATCATAGAATCTTTCAAGTTTAAAGGAGCCTTTAAAGTTCATCTAGTCCAACTCCTCTGCAACGAACAGGGACATCCACAGCTAGGTCAGGTTGCCCAGGGCCTTATCCAGCCTCACCTTGAAAGTCTCCAGGGACAGGGCATCAGCCACGTCACTGGGCAGTGTGTGCCAGTGCCTCATCACCCTCATTGTAAACAACTTTTTTCTTATAGCCCATCTATATCTCTCCCTTTTTAGTTTGAAACCATTTTTCTTTGTTCTAAGACCACAGACCGTGCTAAAGAGTCTGTCCCCTTCTTTTCTGTAGCTCCCCTTCAGATGCTGAAAGACCACTCTCAGATCTCCCCAGAGCCTTCTCAGGTCTTTATCTCTCCTGTACTGAGGATTCCACATCTGGACACAGTACTCCAGGTGAGGTCTCACAGCGCAGAGCAGAGGGGCAGGATCACCTCCCTTGCCCTACTGGCTGCGCTTCTTTTGATGCAGCCCAGGATATGGTTGGCTTTCTGGGCTGTGAGGACACACTGCTGGCTCATATCCAGCTGCCATCCACCAGTATCCCCAGATCTTTTTTTGGCAGGGCTGTGCTCAACCCTTTCAGCCCCCCATTTGTATTGGTAATAGGGGTTGCCTCGACCCAGTTGCAACACCTTGCATTTGGATTTGCATTTTGATTAGTTGTTTCTGTTTGGCTGATAGATTTTGTTTTGTTGATATCACAGTGGCCATATGTGTCTGTTGCAGGACATGCCCGAGTCTTTTTGCTTCCCCACCAGTACTTGTGCATTAGTTCAGAAGCAGCATTTCACCAAATGGAGGTGCTCCAGGATCAGTAAGCCATATGGAGCTAATCTCTTGTTTTTTTCTTCTTTTCCTCAATTCGCACTGGCTCTGTCAAGTGCCAGCTGGCTCCCAAAGCACATGCTACCCTCCTGGCTATTTGGTAGCAGTTCCAAAAGCCCCTGTGCAGTAAAAGCAGCCGGGCTGAGGATGTGCTGCCTTTTGTGCTGGCTAGCACTGATTTAGAGTATGGCAAACAGCTCTCTGAAGAAAAAATAAACAGCAGCGACTGCCAGGAGACGTTACAGGAATTTACTGGTTAAATTCCTACTCTCAAACTGTGACAGTGGTTTTGCAAGTTGTCAGTATAAAAGCTCATTTCTGAGCTCATTGTGTAGCTGGGCAAAACCTACACAGTGAGACAAAGCAAGAGGTATTGACCTGGAATGCCTAGGGGCATGTGATGTTAGAGGAACCCTTGTAAAAGCTGGTTATATGCTATTGACATTGTGCAACGTGGATATTTCTCTCAAAACCAATATCCAGCAGGCTTTGTTTCTTTTCAGTTCTTACTGCTCTATTCTTCTATCAATTGGCAGTACATTGCATTCGTCTTCCCCAAGTTGAGTCTGCTGTGCTCCTGGTGGTAGCTGGTGGTGCGGCTGGGTGCACACCTGGCAGCTGCCCATGGCCAACAGCACCACTGGGGTTCTTAAGGCATCTGTACAAAGTTCTTATAAGTAAATGAGATGCTACAAATCTGAGAATGCCTGGGCTATGCCACACCGAGAAGAAAGATTTAAACAAAGAATGATGTTATGCTCTCTCCTGAAGAGAATATGTGGAATGAGATGTGTGTACTGTTCTGTGGGTGTGTCACGTGAACAATGTGATGTACAGTCACTGCTTGGTCTAATCACTGCCATGTATACCCTTCTAATAAAACAGATCAGTATGTGATTAGTTATGGTGTAGTAATTTGTAAGTGCAAAACTTTATTTCCTGCCTAAAGGGAACTGGGAAGAGCTATAAACATGAAATATCAGTGCTACCTGTGGAATTCAACTGCTGTTTTGCAATATCTGTTGTGATTAACAGCATGCCATGCAGCGTATTTCTTAGTATGGATGCTTTGGGAATACAAGGCATAATGCTTAGTCGTCATTAAAAGCTGAACCAGCTTCTGTTTGGATTCTTTCTAAACATCACTGGGACATCACAGCCCTGCTACATCTTTCATGGACCTAAGGATGTGGTGGTGGGGACTGGGAAGCATCCATCCCATGTGGAAGAGGGGAGAAGAAAGGAGGAGATGGACTTTTTAGCAGGGTCTGTTGTGTCAGGACAAGGGGAAATGGTTTCAAACTAAAATGGGAGATTTAGATTGGTTAGAAGTTTTTTATGATAAGGGTAGTGAAGCACTGGCTCAGGTTGCCCAGAGAGGTGGTGGATACCCCATCCCCGGAGACAATCAAGGTCAGGCTGGACGGGGCTCTGAGAAACCTGATCTAGCTGTAGGTGTTCCTGCTCATTACAGAGGGATTGGACTGGGTGGCCTTTAAGGGCCCCTTTCTACTCAAAGGATTCTATGACTCTATGATCACCACTGCCCAAATAAGTAGGGGTCTCCAGTGTCACTGCAAGGAAGCTGTGAGCTTTCCTGACATCTTTAACACATTCTAGAGGTGTTAGAAATGAGTGTTTGTCCCATCTCTCTGTCACGAGCAGCCAGAAAGTCTCTTGGAAATTTGGTGTGTATGTACTCAGATTTTCCTCTCCTATGAGCTGTTCTTCTATTTTGCCCTTGTGGCAGGACAGTGTGTGTTACTGCTGCCTCTTCTTAGGCATCTACAGATCTGAGATCAAAGCATTTCCAAGTTGGGCTTTTTCAGCCTCAGGGCAGCAGGTAAGGCATCCAATATCAACTATTAAAAGAAAATAGCCCTAAAAATTCACATCTTTATATAAAAAATGCACTATTGTTAATGAACTTGGACAACAAGACAGGTTATTTTATTATTTTTTTAGCAATTCTCAGTCCCTGTGCTGATCTAAAGATGTATTATGTATCTAGGAGCACATCTTCCCTGCAGGCTGCAGTGGGATGAGCTGGCCTGCTGCTGCTCCCCGCTGCTCCCCTGCTCCCTGCTATCCCCCCTCTGCTTCCTTTTGGCAGCACGGGGGAGAAGGATCAAGTTTGAGGAATGGAGCTCATCACTAGAGACACAGCCTTTGCCATAAACTGGTGTTTCTTCTGCTCTCTCCGTGGTGCTCTGCCTGGATGGCATGTCACCAAAATCCAGGGTGCCCCAGAGCCTGGGGATGGCGTGGTGCTGAGGAGTGCAACCGAGCAAAGCTGTGATGGTGCTGTGTTCTCTTTGCCAACATATGGGACAAACAGCTCCTTTTCTTGTGGCTTCAGAGCAAAGGCCTTATAGTGCATTTGATGTGCAATGTGCTTCAGAAGAATTTGGAAGTAGCCGTATGAACAATTTATAGTGGTTGGCATCTTCCTGTGAAATATTTATAGAGGTACTATATTCCAGTGAGTTATGTTGCTGGTTCCTGCAACTTGAATGATAAAAATGCCCTTTGTAATCTACAGAAAAGAGACTCATCAGTGCTGTGGAAATAAGATTTGCAACCAGTACTGCCATCGTCTATCTGAAGCCCAGGAAATTGGAAAACACCTTTCCTCCAATAAATCCCCCGTATGGTGGAGGTGGTGGCACAGTTCACCTATGCACACAGAGCCAGGTTGGTGCTGTTTGTGCCAGTGAGGAAATGGGTCAGTGCTGCAGGTCTGGCCAAAGCACTGGCAGTGGCTGGTGTAGGAACAAAGTAAAGCCAACGGCAAATAGCTTCACGTTCCTCTGTGCTGGGAGATAGGAAGTGCAACGTCTGTAATGCCTGCCTGGAGGCAGGAACAGTATTGCATCTGTTGAGAGGGAACCCTTCTATTCTCTGGGCATACGGATGGATGCTGGTGCAGAAAAAAGATGCAAATGAATGAGTTTTCATCAAGAGCAGAAGTGAGATATGAAACTGCTCATTACAGTGGTGATTTTCTCTTTTCACTGCAGAATGAGACTCCAAGGGATCCAAGACAAAAAGTCTTGAAACGAAGTCTTCCTTGGCCGTGGAGGATTTATTTTGGTTCTTCCTTTGTGAGTTATTTTCCTTCCTTGGATGCAAGTGTGCAGCCAGGAGTCCCTGGCACACTCCCTGCTGGTACACTAGGGAGCACAGAGATCTTTGAGATTATCAAGGAATAAAGCTGGTGTGTTTTTGTCAGGTTGCCATTCTCCTGCTTTGTAGCATAACCTCAGTCTTGGAGAAACCAAACCTGCCCAGTGCCCAACTGGTTTTCTGCACCATGACCTTGTGCGGTTCTGTGATGCTGGGAAACTTTGCCCTTCCCACTCTCATCAGAGTTTTCCTGTTGTCAGCAGCACAAAATAGTAAATGATGTTTCCTGTAAGCAGGTTGTTTATAAACAGGATCGTCCTTATTTTAGCATAGCTTTATATGAATTTGTCTTCATACCACTTGGGTAGTAAATTCTGCTTTGAATCCAGCATGAAAGCATGTAGTGATCCATCACAGAAATCGTTGCTGCTCAGGGTTTAATTTTTCAGCAAATAAAGAAGTGATTGAAAATTGCTATTATCCAGCTCAACTGAGTTTTTTCAGAAGAATTAATAATTCCCTGTTATTTTAGTGCAAATTGGCATAATGAGCTGTCTGTGCGCTATTATCTCTGAGCATTAACTGCCTCTACTATGCAGGATAATACTCAGAATAATTATTACTTATCTGCATGTACATACAACGAGTAATAAAATAATTAGACCTTTTAAAACAGGGGGTAGAAAAGATTTCACTTACTGTAATTCTGACTTTCCGATTATAAGGTTGAAATAAATAAGGGGTGACATTCTATCAGTGTGACAAGCCAGCAAATGCCGTGTTTATAGATATCAGTACTGCCTGTATATTTTCCGAGCTCCTGAATGAGCAAAGGTTTGAGTAAGGATGTGGAGGAGGTGAGCTGCACAGCCGCCATGGGCTTGATGGATGGGTTATGCTGGGTCAATATTAAAATGTTGTAATGGGGATGTAATAGCACTGTGAGCTTTCCCTTTTGGCCATTGCTCTTTGTTTCCAAAAACTGTGCTTCTATCTATCACATCTCCACCCATGCCCCCCCATGAGCTCACTGGCAGAGCTGCTCTGACCATACACATGCTCTTGGCCTGGGATTTTCCTCATCAGCAGCCTCCAGAGAGCGACCTTCCAACTGGCACGCACCCCGCGCAAGGGCCCTAAGCTACAATGGTGGGTGTTATCCATTGTTTAAAGGATAATTGTTTTAAGGGGGATTTTTTGCTTGCCTGTTTCTCCTAGGACACCTTGGTAATAATGGAACCATGTCTGATAATGAAGACAAGCCAATTCATCTCATACTCCCTTGCAAATCCCAGGCCCTGGGTTAATCACTCAGATGATTAGGAGCTGGAAGCAGACTGGTGGAAGATTTTAATTCTGTTTGTTGAGAGCTGTAAACATAATTGATTTACATTTCTCTTCAATAAGTTAATTTGAGAGAGCGTTCCCATCGTGAATAATATCAGATTCAAGGCTATATGGCTTACAAACCTCAGTGACTCCACTGGAGAAAATACAGATCACTCCTTGTTGCAAAAGGATGAAAAGGAGAGAGACTAATGACTGATAAATGTTGGCTTCCTGTAAACAGAAAATTACCAAATCTGACAACTGCTATACATTAGCATGGTAACACAAGAAGCAACATGCTCCCTATTATCACCGATAAGTTAATGGATCAGGGCTGAAATTCAAATAAATAATTTAAAAATATATTCTTTGGAAAAAAAAAGTCTTCAGCTTGATTCAGAATAGTTTTGGTTTTATAAAAAACTCAATTTCCCTCAAATACTGTGGTTAGCTGAAGGTTTGGTGTATGAAGCACTTTAACATCATAAAATGTAGGTTGATTAAAGATGATGATCCCTGCAGAAGGAGATCCCTTTAGATTAAACTTTTTTTTAAACTGCTTTTGTTTGGTGGAGGAGGGAGGGAAGGAGCCGAGGGCTGAAATGCAGCAGACCCAGATTCAGACTCCTGCTGGTGCTGCATAGGTAAAGTATCACTGGCCTGTCTGAACTCTGACTCTCCTCTCCTCTCCTTCCCTCCCCTTCCCTCCCATCCCCTCCCCTCCCCTCACTTCCCTCTCATTTAAAAGATACCTTTGAGATTCCTGCATGAAACCGGATCTATGTGACTTTTTTGGGGAGAGGTTGGATATTTTCTGCCCCTTCCTTGATCCACATCGAATACAATCCATTCTTTGTATTTTTCCTATTTGTTCTTCAAAATTTGCTTTAATCATGAAATGTATGGCAATGGTATATCTGTTCTGAGTAGGTCCCTGGTAGCCAGATACCAGCTCTGATGGATTTGACCTAATTTATGTTGTGAAACCACGTTACTCCTGATGCCCTTGGAGAACATGCTCATCCTGGTTTCCTATTAATTAGCTCATTTAGAAACAGGTTTTCAGCCTTTGCTTTGCTCTACAGCCCCAAACTCCTGAAACTTTTTTTTTTTAATTGGAAAAATTCAATGCTTTCCAATGGGACAATATTTTGCTGATGAAAAAGGGAAACATTTTTAGAACTGTCCTTCACAGGATGAATTGTTGCCCTTTGTTATTCATCACAGTGACTCATGGCAGCTTCACTGCTTTTGGGAAGTGCTCTCTTGCCCAGCAGGCACCAGCCCTGTGGGTGGGGAACCTGATGCTTGTGGGATACTGAGATGTACCGAAATGGGGTATTATCCATTATGTCCGTCTCCAAATTTCAGATTAATTTGTTCATATGGATGAATGCACTCAGTGTGTTTTGTTAATCAGTTTCTTGCTTGCATACACACTAGTTTTTCATGGCTGAAATCACTGTGCTCATTCATGCTCAGTCCAGGAGCAGCTCTGATGGCTCTCATATTTCTGTTTTCAATCCGTTCTTAAGAAACTCTGGAAATCTGCTAGTTACATAGATGTCATGTTAGTGCTGTCTGTAGCTCTTCAGTACACATCTGCATATACCTACTGTTTGCAGTGCTTTTTACCCATAGTTTTATCTGATGTCTGACAGTAAAACAGAAGCTCTGGAACAAAGATCTGGGATACGTCATAACTCCCTTCATTGCCCCTTACAGCTTAACACACTGCAAACCCCAGGTAGAACTTGGAATGAATTTCCAGAACAACCCCCTGCCACCCACTGCTCCAGCCTTCCATCATTTGCTTACACCTTTTGAAGTCAGCCTGGGCTTTTATTGAGCTTGAGTTCGTTTGCATTTCCATCAGTGCATGGGCTTCCCTCTGTGCACTGCAGCTTTTGGATCTTGCAGTGAACTCCAGTCTGCAAATCGATTTTGATGCCTGGGTTTTCAAGAAAATAAAGGAGTATGGAAGAGATATTGTCTAGCGGTATTTGAATTTCTCATGTAAAGAGACTCCACTTAATTTTTTGATGGTTTGCTTGTCTGGCAGCTGCTTTGAAGGAAGCTGCTATGCAAAGTGTCCTATGTTTAAGTAATTTTGGTGACTTCTTCGGTAAGAAACCCTTCTGAGAATGTTCAGTTTGGATGTTAGGAAAAATTCTTTCTCAGGAAGAGCAAAGATACATTGGCACAGGCTGCCCAGGGAGGTGGTGGAGTCACCGTCCTTGGATGTGTTCAAGAAACGTGTAGGTGTGGTGCTGAGGGCCAGGGTCAGTGGGCGTGGTTGGGTTGGGTTGGGATTGGACTAGATGTTCTCAGTGGTCTTTTCCAACCTCAATGATTCTATGATTCTATGTTTCTATTCAGACTTTCATTTACATTTTATATGGTAGTCCTACCTGAAAATTAAACAGATCATTTCATTTTTGAGTCAAACAAAATATCTGACTATCAAAATGCCCTCAGATTTTGGTTTTGCTTTTTTCCATTTCAGCCAGTGAACTAAGAACTGAATACATACTGGAGATATTTAACGCACTGTGCCAGTCTCGGCTGTTTTTGGTAGTGGCAGGCTGGACAAATGCTTGCAAGCTACCTCTCTAACGTTTGATTTTAAGTATGATATTTTATAGAATCATAGAATGGCTTGGGTTGAAAAGGACCTTGAATATCATCTAGTTTCAACCCCCCTGCCATGAGCAGGGTTGCCAACTAGACCAGGCTGCCCAGAGCCACATCCAACCTGGCCTTGAATGCCTCCGGGGATGGGGCATCCACAACCTCATTGGGCAGCCTGTTCCAGTGTGTCACCACCCTCTGAGTGAAAAACTTCCTCCTAATATCTTATGATGTGTCTGCTCTAGTTCACCCAGGGAACACAAGGCAATCATGCTGGGGAACATAACATAGGACAGACCTGCTCTGGCTGACTCCCATTGCTGTGCACAGGCCTCAGAGTGAAGAGCAGCACTGCAAATGAGATGGGATTGTTAGCAGGTCATGTTATCAGTTCATAAAAACAAAGTCAATTTACTTCATTTCAAATTAACCAATCACATTATTTTTATCAGATTCTGTAAAACAATATTTCACAGGTAATTTAACACGACACAAGGAAATTAACATCACATATAAATGTCAGTGTAAGTATCATGAGGAATAAATCTACTGATGTAAGCTCACGGAGTGCATGAGATAAATTAAAAGGAAACATTCAGTTTTAGCCAGATACCTTAATTATAGCAAACCCGATTGGCAGGCAGATTACTCAATGAGTTACAAAAAATATATCATTTAAATGTTCATTTTCTGGATACAAGATAGATTTTTACTTGCTTCATTGCATCTTAGTGTGAAAACCTAGAATACGTTAGCAAATGAGATATTAAAAAGTCTACAAAGCTATTTGTACTTTTCTAGTTTTTTTTCAAAGCTATGTACTTTTCTAGTTTTTTCACTTATGTGGGATGTTGTGCTTTTTAGGGGAGCCTTTGCTAGGCAAAAACTGTATTGAATGCCATTTTATGCCAGATAGTGTTACAGATGATGGGAGCCTGTCTGACAGCCACATTCCAGATATTCACCTGCAGGTTTTGGTGAAGTTTTTCAACACATCCATCCCCACTTGGCTACAGATGGATAACTTCATTTGTGGACGCTTTTTCTGCAAATTGAAAAAGTCTGGTTCTCAGCTCAGCTTGATGCACTTTCACAGGTGGGAGAGGAGATTAGAAGAGAGAAAACAAAAGAATTTGTTGCAAACCTGTAACATGGAGAAGAAGGAAGATTAAAGGAGAGGTAGAGGCTGGGTGGGTGATGGACTCTGCTTGCAGAGAAGTGAGATAGCACTAAGCTAGGAAGGACAGAGAAGGTATTATCAAGCTTTTCTTAATGCAAGCACTCTCTGGATGATTTTTAATGTAACTGCCACTCTCATGTGCTCCAACTGCTATGATATCCTACCTTATCTTAGGGTGTTAAGCATTTGTGCCAGATGCATTACACATTTGGAGGGAGCCAGTCTCAAAATGATTCACACAGCTTTTCTATACAGTCTTTGTGTCACCACTGGTCTGTCTTATCTTCCTCTCGCTGCTAACGAGCCAAAGCTCTGCAGTGCCAAACTGCATTTCTTAGATGACTATATAAATGCAAAGAAGGGGGAAATCTACTGAGCTTTTGGGCCAATGCAGAGACAATGAGGTGAGAGGTGCTGGGGTTTACCTTGCTCTGGTTGGAATGGTTACAGCTGCTCTAATATAAATTGCATACAGTAAAGCTGAAAGATGAATGCATGTGGGGAAACGTGCTTGTAGCAAAGTCTGATATAGATACTTTGCTCTGAAGCAAGAGGAAAGTCTTGATTAGCTTTGGTGAACTGCAGTGTGCTGGCTCCAAGTTCAGCTAGAGTACTGTCACTGATAAATGACTTCACTAAATTAAAGTTTTATGGGAAGAGATATTTCAGGAAATATGTCACTGATGAAATGGTGAAAAAACTTATCCCAGCATATAAACTACTGGTGACAGTGGCAGGTACCTACAAGTAATGGTCCTTGGGATATTGATGCCCAGAGCCAGGCACTGGGTACCAGAATGGAGCTGTTCCAGAACAGCCTTGCTTTGATTTAGAAAAATGAGTCAGTTTTCTGCAGTGCTACATGTTGATCTTTTAAGCAACATTTAGAATTCCTTACTCAGTTTTATTATAATTATTATTATTTTTGCTGTGGGAGTTTGATAAAAGTTTTTTGAAATCTTGTTTTCTTTTCTTAGATAAGAATAAGAGGCCAAAAGTACCAAAGCCTTTGCAATGTGGATGTTCATGCCCACTGCCCAAAGCTCCACTTAGACAGCTCTAGCTGTGCTTGCTTAATTGCTGAAAGTCACTATATGAAGCCAAGCTGCCATCAGTTTTTGAGGTGATTCTCTCTGGGAGTTTCTGTTTTGAAGAACCTGGGCTGAATTCGGTTTTCCAGGGCAGTGACAATGGTTATGTCCTCAAAAATGTATGTATGTATCAAATTTGTTTTAAGGTAATTGCATTTGTCTCTAATAATGAGCTGAAGTAAGTAACCTGCAGGATGCAAGCAATGTTGTATATTTAATAAACTCTGAAGGAATAAATAATAGACCATTTATGAGAGGTTACTCTTGAGTAAAGAACAGATATTAAAATGATTTCTTTATTCAATTTCTAAACAAATGTTGGCTATTGAAAAGGGAGCATATCTTTTTAACCTAATGCATCTAAATACTTTACAACAGAATAGTGTTTTCTACTACCAAAGATTGCAATATAATTGATGTAAAAACAAAGTGACAAAGGCTTTATTAAAAAAAAAATCTTTGAAATAACCTGGACCTTATTTACACAATCTATTTTGTTGCTGTTCCTTCACCCAACCTCTTTCACCCAAATTTTCAACGGGAAATATTGACTTATATGATCATGAGGAATGATATTATCTTAGTTGTTAATAGATATCTACCTTTTGGATGGCATCAGGCAAGGTTTACAGACATGGGCAGGATACTGCTATGTATTAGGATTATTAATTGCTGATATCAATAAACCCTGGATACGAATCACTGGAAATTACAATTTTCTAAATACAAGATGTTATTCAGCTAAAGACCTACTGAATTAAGTGGGATTAAAGTCTGTATCTCATGGAAAGATGTGTTTACAACTGAATAGGGATGGACTGCAGCCCATCCTTATGTATCTCTCATGAGTATGATTGTAGTACTAATGTATAACTGGTTCTTGCTGGAAGCAGTTCTCTCAATTTTGTATCCTATTTAAATCTATTTTTGTAGCGGATTATTCCTTAGAAATCTTCAGTCTGGTTTCTGAAACTCTTTTTGCTGTTTCTTATGCGCAGTAACTAATTATTTGTATAAATTTACATATAAATGTATAAAAAGACTATGAGAAGAAAGTACATCAAGACAAGTATGGATTTTGTGGTTCATCCATCTCCAACTTGCTTACTTCCATTGGCACTTGGAGCTGTTGCATGTCACCTCTCTGTCACCAGCCTGGCCAAGCTCCTGCTGCACCAGTGCAGATGAGATGAGTTGTTCTGAACCAGCAGTTTCCCAGATCATTTGATGCTGACTAAGCATCAGTTTGAGTTTTTCTGAAGAATTATTGTTAAAGATTTTTTTCAAAGCAGCAAATTCAACTGCCTTGAAGAATATGGAAACAAGTTATACTGAAAGGCCTAATTTACAGTCTGTGGAACATAATAACATTGCAAACTAGAGGTATGAACAAAGTTTAAGGCAGATCTTCATGCATTTACAAGCAGCCTTCACTTTTCTCTCCCAGGCTGTGACAGGAAGCTTTTATTTTAGTAAGAAACAAGAAGCTTCACAGAAACAGGACTGCCTTTAGGAGGAAAGCCCTTGAAGACTGGGACTCACAGAAGAGATGTCTGTAACTATAACCTTGCAAGGTATAGAGGAGCAGAGAGAAAAAGTCAAAGAGTAACACCAATGATGTGACAGCAGGTGATGAGTTTGACTTCTGTATGAAAAAGTTCAGCAACAGAAACATCGTAAAGCTCCAAGGTGAAATATCTAGCTCTGATGCAACCAGCGCTCCAGTGGTACACAATGGAATAAGTTACACACAATTTACAGTTACAGTAGTATGAAGCACTCCTGTCTTCTGTTTATCAGTTCAAAGAAAAATCATATATGTATATTTTAAAATGAGAAGATAATTTTTTTTTTTCTTTTAAATGAAGCCTTTCACTTCTTAGTAGGACTAACCTAAAATAAAAGAGCATCTTTTGCAGCCTAAACAGCTGTACCTCACTCTCAGCATGCCTCATTACTGTTATCTGGACAGTGGAGGAGAGAAGATGTAACTACGGTGCAGCTGGGACAATGTGGTATTCCTGCTGCTTACCTCCTCTATGTAGGTGGTGCACACAGGGTGAACTCTCCTTGGCCTCTGAGAGGACGAAGGCAGATTCAGGGTGCTCCTCCACAAAGATGGGAGGCTAAGGTATGTGGATGCAGATGTGTCTAAAAATACACTTTATCTGTTCAAGAGGGTACTTTGAAATGCTGTCAGCGAGTATTTGGCACATTGTGAATGACTATGGATCTGTGATCTTCAATACTAACAGGTAAGTATGTCTTCTGTGTCACTCCAGTATTACTCTGAATACTATGAAAATTGTACGTTCCCACCTTCATCACAGTTCAGATTACTTACTCTACCATATTTCAGAACTTCCTAGAATTGCAAATGACTTGTCAGAGAGACCCTTGTATGTTCTTGTTCTGCCACAGGCTTTCACTGTGTATGTCCTCAAGCAAGCTGTCTTTCCTCTGTGTTTCTAACTATAAAAACAGGACACTATTAGATACTGGGGAATGGGGCCATGAAAAGTTGGGATCTATTTTGGTGCTTTGGCAGTAGACAGCGGGAATGTACCTGACATAAGCAGATGAAGAAAAGCTATTTTTGATTACATGTCTCTTGAATAATACTGCCACCTCCTACTGTGCAGTAAGGAAAAGCACTGTGCAGATTGTTATGGCTTAGCTGTAAAATAAGATGTTTCTGTCACAGCACATTGTTTGGCTTTTGGTGTTTTCTCTTAGTATTCATTACGCTCTATGGTTCGTGTTCATAAGCAGTTGTGATTACAGCTAATAAGCATCATTATATCGTGTGTGGGCAAATTAATTTGTTTTCTTAGTGCTGTACATTGCAGTTATATAAATATGTCACATAACAAGTAAACTCCCAGTTAACATAGTTCAGTCATCACTGTGATTTCAATCAGAGGGCACACAGACAACATTAACAAGAGATGTAATTAGAACACAGTGACGTAATAAGGCTTTCCTGAGCATTTCTGCCTACTTGATGGTCTGAAACAGACACTCAGACACTCCTCCACCCGGTGCGCACTGGTTTCTTTTCAGCAGTAGTACCAGTTAGCCAAGACACTGACAAACATCTGATTTTTATTTATTTATTTTTCTTTTCCTTAACCAATCTCAAAATTTTTCGTTTTCCACAACACACTAGGAATTCAGAAAGAGCAGCTTGCTTTAAATTATCACATGATTTCTGACTCATTTGAACTTGAAAATGCAGAGATGAAAGAAGAAAGAACCTTCTTTTGAAAGAAGAAATGGACCCAGCCTTTTCACGCCTCAGAAGAAGCTTGAGCTCAATCCAAGTTAGGTCATTTCCATAGCTGAGCAGCTTAGCTCATGCTGAAAAATAGCATTGTAACCCTCCAGCTTTAACAAGGGTTGCTCCCAGCTGACAAAGTTGTGGCAGCTGAGTGTAGGGTGGGAAGCCCAAGAGAAAGGAAGCCAACCCCCTTCGGTGATGGAGCAGCAAAGTAATAACGAGTTGATGGGATCTTAACTTTCCTCTTGCTGCCGAACAACACATGGAAAGTGACAATGGAAAAGACAATAAGCTGTGTACTATTGCAGGTTATAACAGTATAAGTAAAGAGCCACAAGTCCTGATACTGCATTCAGTGCAATATCAGAGCTGCTGCACAGCGTGACAAGGTCATGTCTTTTAAATCTTGCAGCTGTCATCCAAGTTTAAAAGAACAAAACGAAAAGCTTGGTGAAAGTCTTCTGTCTTCAGAAAGGTTGGGGAGAGCTACAATGGGTTATACAAATCGGGGAAAAAAGATATCCACCTATTTGGGCCTTAGTATGAATTGTTCAGTACTATGCCATCCTTTCTTTGAAGAAAACATACTTAAACACTTCAACTTGATATTAAGCAAAAAAAGTTTCTCCTAAGTCACACAGTGACTCATTATTTATCTTCATGTCTCTCTCAAGTTCTTGTGTTCCATAATGGCAAAGAATTAAGACTTGTGTGCCTTCAAAGGTTTGTAGATGAAGCCCCTAGATGGAAAGGAAAGCCTGACTAAGGATGTCTCCTTTGAAATGTATTTCCAATTTATTGTTTCTCTTTCTCCATTAGTTAAAGGTCAGATTTAATCAAGGAATATAGATTGTTCCTTACATTTAACATTAATCTCTCTTGATAGCCCCTCATTCTTCACAATTTAAACAAAGAATAAAGTAGTCTGGGTTCTCTGTACTGACTTGGAAATGTTTATGACTTCATTTCCTTTATAAACTGGAGAGTCTTTCTTCTCTTAAACCATAAATGTCTTCCATAAAATATATTCAATTGTAAAATACAAAACACTTGCCTTTTGTACAACTTTTATTGTCATGTCTGTTTCTCTTTCTTGCCTTGATGAACGTGAGAAATGTAACCATCTGCCACAACCTATTTTTTTGCAGAGGAAGAAAGCAGAGAGAACAATACAAGAGAAAACCCAAAACTGTTATAGATATGTAAACTTCTTCCTTATTGGGGTTATTTTGAAAGTGGGAAACATTTTGGACATTTTAGTTGGGTTCACATAACTAATAAATGTGTGACTGTATTTCAGCTGGAGACAGTCACCAAGTTGATAAAAGCAGTGATTTTAGTGATTGGATAGCACATCTCTGCTGGATTCTCCTCTGCTGAAGTGCTGCACAGCATCTCTGAACACACACAAAAATGCAAGCAGTTAGACTGAAAGTGCACAAACTGCAAATAGTCCTTAATTAGATGTAAGCCTGGCATGACCTGTCTTTCTCAAAGGGAAAGGAAGACTCAATATTGTCCTTTGCGATGGGAGACCATGCCTAAGGAATGCGTCCTGGCAGCTGAGGCACTGCTCCCACATGGCACAAACCAGCCTGGTAGGATTTAGGACCCTTGAGATGGGGAGGCAAAGCCATGGACTGGAGGGACAAAGCTGGCAGCTGACCTTCAGCATGTAGAAAGAAAGTGAGTTAACAAAAATATCATCTGTGTTCTCTGGTATAATGCCACTCAATATTAGTCAGTGCCCAAATTACTTCCCAGCACGGAAAATAACAAAAGTTTTCATCTCAGAAACTAAACTCCACAGTAAAGTCTTGAACTCCTTCAACAGGTTGCTGGCACTCTCTGGACAAAGTTTTCTTCGTTGTTTCTTGTATTTGTTTGGCTATGGGCCTCAAAACCTCTAAACCCTCATTACTTGAAAAGTCCTGCTACAAAGGCCGCTTTTCCAAGTGTCTTATGCTTTTATTCTTCAGATGGTTGCAGGACTCCCTGTGCCACACAAACTGCATCTCAACAATGGATAGAGACGCAAGAGCATTTTTTCCATTTACAAGGTGATGAGACACCCGCAATAAGAAAGAAATGGCTTGAAGAACACAAGCGCATTAGCAAAACACATGCTATAGGCTGCTGCTTCGCACTGAAGAATCATCTTTACAAAAAGAGACAATTGTAGCCTTATGGACCTAACAATGACAAAAATTTCATACATATCCAGCATTAAATCTTATTATGTAAGCCTTAACAAAGGGGTAAAGGAAAGAAAAAGGGCTGGAGAAGTCATTAGCAGAGTCATATGCTGCTTAATAAGATATCGCAAAAACTGTTCAAGGTGTTCATTACCCCATCAGATCTGACATTTCTTACTGTGTTCTCATGAGCACGACCTGGACCAGTGAAGTGAACTGGGTGAGTCAGGTCCATTCTGGACTTCAGTGGGACCAGGGTTTAGGTCAGTTTTCATCAGCTTTTTTTGTCACCCTTAACTTTATACTTCTGTTTTCCCTTCTTTTATAATGCAGATTAAAGTCATTTTTCTCAAGTACCTTTCACTGAGAAAGCGCTGAGGTTTTTCTTTTAGTACAAGTGCATAAGACTGCATTAAACTTCCACAAAGTGCCTTAAAAGATGGAAACTCCACCATTATGTGTGCTCCAGGAGTAATATCTCTCTGCCTGACTGAAGCTCCAAAGGAACAGGATCTGCAGAGAAAAACAGGAGAGTGAAGAACAAATGGTGAAGATGCATATGGCCTGTCTGCCATTGTCTGTGGCTTGGTACAGTTATTGAAATTTATCTAATGGACACATCACACTGAGCTACAGGGTATAGTGATGTCTCCCCTTATCATCCAGTTGCACAGAGATTTTGGAAGGAATGCTGTAATCGTGGTAGCATGCTTTTTTTTTAGGAACAAAACCATAGAAACATTCAGACTATTTCTTCTGTTCCTTTTTTTTCCTGAACATAGCTTTTGCCTAAAAAACAAAGTGTGGTCACGAGGCTGCAGTACTTCCATGCTAGCAAGATGTACAATTCTCAGCCCAGAGAAACACGGAGAGGAGAGTTTTGTGGCGGGTTGGGTTTCCTCTCTTGCCTCCTGTGGCTGGGTGAGCGAGGCCCAGAGGAAGGATGCTGGATTCTGGCCCTGATGTATTTTGTTCTTGACTCAGGGTGGTCTTACCACACCCAGTGCTGGCAGATGGATGCCTGTTGTAGAACTGTGGTTTTTAGGGTCAAATACTGGGCAGAGATAGTTGCAAAGGGTGTGTGTGGTTTTACCTGCTACCCTGACAAGTGGTTCTCACCTCTTGAAAGCAGTGGTGTCATCACGAATGGACACCTTCCATGAGCTGAGTGAGCCCACATCTGCCTGTGAGACCACCCTTGTTTCTCACTTTCTTAAGGAAATTCCACAGATGTTTCCCAAGCCAGCTGCAGATCAGTAAGCTTCCCTAATAACTGTGAATCAGTCATAATTGCTTGACTTCTAGCTCTTTGTCCTCCTCTTTGCATAGATCTATCAGACTTTCCATTTGAGTGGTACCTGCCTGGGCATCCATGACCAGCTGCGTGCTCAGATCTCCAGGACTTTCTGGTGGAATAAATTCCTTAAATCATTGCAGCTGGAAAGAGGGGAGGATACATACATACATATATATATATATATATATATATATANTTTTTTTGACAACAGTCCTCTCCTGTAAAGGTGGCTCTGAGTAGAGACAAGCATCTTAATAAATAGTCCTCAAAGCAAACCTGCATTTCAATTACTACCATTTTGTGGGAGGGAGTATCATGGAAATGGGAAATCTCATCTTTGCAGTTCACTGCCATCTCCTAATAACCCATAACAGAGCTTGATCTGGAAAATGTCAGTCATAATGAAACTGGTGCTGAATGCTGGCTCTTCACCATTCATTTCCATGGCCCTGGGAGCAGCGCAGCCTCTGAGAGCTCTGGGAGGGGCAGGATCTCCCTGATCCATCAGGATGTCATGGCCAGAGTGCTGTACCTGTGGCAAAGGTACCACCACTGTTATATCTGTCGCTATAGTTGTGGTGGTGCTCTTGAGTTGATGGAGTTCAGCTTCCATGTTAGAACATTTTAAGAGAGTTTTGTGGCAATGTAATGCTTGGGAAGAAGAAATATTACAGACAAGGCAGGTGGGATCAGGAGAGTTTAGGTGTTAGCTTGACCTTGCATGGCATTCTCAATTATCTTTCATCCCTATGTTTGCTATAGGAATCACCCGTATGGATCATGACACCAAATGGTCTGATCCAGGGCAACAATCCTAAGAATGTGGTTTCCTACTAATGCCCTTTAATTTCCTTCTCAGAATATGTGCTGCTGCTGTTCAACTCTGGTACTCTGTGGCTTTGTGCCAAGTTTGGACATAGGATCATGCACCAAACTATTAATCGTATGTCAGTTTTTCACGTAAATAGAGAGGTAGAAATTTTCAGGAACTTATAGTTTCAAAAGGTATTCAGGAAAAAAAAATCAGCTTTACCTCTCATTTCAGGAATTCTTTGTTCTCTTCTGCCGTCTTTGAAACCTTGTTAAACTCTCCTCTCTACAAGATTGAATGAGACTTATACTATGGGACCTACTGGAAAAATGCAATTCGTTTGGCACTGAAAATCCCCATTGAAAAAGGAAATGCCAAAAAAAGTCCACAGGACAAGGCATTTTGTGACTGTGGCAGAAAAAAATGAACAGCGTTAAATACACAGTGATTATTTTTGTCACTATGAATTAAAATTTGGCTGTTACAGTGGGAATAGTGTCAAGAGTCTAGACAGAAGTTGATCTCATTAGAAATGCTTCTTACTGACCCAACTGCCTGCCTGGGTCTGAGGGTACCAAGCGCACTCCGAATTAATTGTAAACCACAGAGAGTACTGTAATACACAGTATCATGTTAAAAAGAAGCAGCAAACATAAAAGTTCTAGTCCTTAATTTATTATTATTATTATTATAACTTTTTCTTTTTTTTTTGAGAAAATTCACATTATCTCAATGTAAATGTGCATGAGGAGACTAAGGATGAGATTAGATTCATTAAGCTGCCAGTTCTGGACAGTCTGGTTCTTAGCTCCCAGTCTCCATTCAGACTGCTGCCTGGAGTCACCAGTGCTCTGACTGCACAGCTCATCTCAGCAATTCTTGAGCAGCACCAGTAAGAAGAATATCCCAGACAGCAGATCCAACAATCTAGACCAGATTCTGAATTATTTTCCTGGAGAGAAAAACTGGAGTGTTGCTACTCTTGCTAAGAACTGCCACATTTGTGTTCTCTTTCACCACTACATACCTAGCAACTAAATAAATATGCATTGCTGGTTTTGTTCACTTTTTCAAACATGCATTGCTTGTACCTTTCAAATGCCTTCTCATTATCGGGAGTGCTTAGGAAATATTTTTTGTTACCAGATGATAAGTTATTTTTCTAAAATGCAGGGATGTCTCAAAAACTTGTGTACTCATTGTTCTGTTTTGATCCAGGCGAGGGCAACACAGAGAAATTTTCCAAAGGAAGGATTTGTCTGTGTCAGGTGCTATCATGACTTGTATTCTTCATTGTCTCTGCTTTCTCTCAGCAGCAGACATTTTTCACATTTAAATGGCTTCTGTCTTGAAGTATTATTATTTGCATTTCAGAAAAAATCTAATTGATGTCCCTGAAGTAAAAGATGCAAGACTTAATGGAATTGACTTAATAATGTAAGTTAACAAAAATTCCCATTCATCTCCCAACTTCTTTATCACGTACTCAGCTCAGTAAATGGATGTCAACATTGAATTAGAGAGCAGTGATTGGATCAGTGTTTGGTAGCAGTAGCAGAGGATTTATCCACAGAAAATAAGATTTTTTCAATAAATTCTTGAACAATCCGTTTGGTTTTTTGAAAACAAAACAAAACACCAAACAACCAACCAAAAATGTCAAAGAAAAACGAGGAGAAAAAAAGATGGCACCATTAGGATGCACTGAGCTGATCCAAAGATCTGATTTCAAGTCTCACCTGGAGGACTGGGAAGACAAATTCTGGCTTTTGGCTCTCAGTCCAGCTTAAAGTTGTTCAGAACAAAAAACCTCACAGAGATTTAGAGAAAAAAATAAGTCTTTGTTCACTGGAAAGTGGTCCATCAAGGACCAAAGAGCATGGCATCAACAAGATTTGTAGACCAAATGAGGGGCGGGAACATCATGTCAGAAATGCCAGTGTGACAGCAGAACCTCTGCCCCATAACTACTGCTGCTGGCGTGTTGGGAGATGGGAACTGATGGCATGCTGAAGGCTTTGTCAGTTTATTTTCCGTGATTCTATGGAATAGTACACTTGCCCTGTTGTCTTTGCTGGAGAGGTCAGTCAAGTTTTCTAGAATCAGAGCAATGAATGTGAAACAAAAAATGCTCAGTGGATTAGCTGTATAATGACTTGGATGTGCTAGCGTCTTGGTTTTATAGTAAAAAAACAAAATATCCTCAAAGTTCTCAGCATGTTTCTTCCCCCTTTTTACAAAGAGCCACTTGTTGAGATAATGCCTTTTTTTGTTCCAGGGAGTTTTTCTTCCAGAAAAATTTACTTCAGTGATATATTTTCACTTCCAATTGAAATATGGTGGCGATCTATCCAAAGATACTACACAGGTGTCCACAAGCAGTGGTGAAAGAAAAATGTATTTCAACATATTTAGTGATATATTGAGATAATTTCTTGAGTAGTATGTCATTAGTGAGCTCAATCCACAGTATTTACAAATAATAATTTGTTTTTTTGGAGTTTACTTGCTTCAGGGGGGGCTACTGCTCTGAGATATCTGCTCTGAATATAAAACTGCTACCCTTCATGTTTTTAAACTTCTGAAGCAAGGTACTTCATCTCCTCGACTTCTGCCGTATTCACATTTGGTTTTACAGTGCTTTGTGTTTTAAGTAATTTAACCAAATACATTTTACTTTGATTTATAGAAAAAAAGTGTTCCTAGATACATATTAGATCTGTATTTCTAGGCTACCAACAACAAAAACAAAGGAGAATCCTGTCTTTTCTTTCCATAATGTATATTCTAGAGTCTTTGGAGCTGAATAGCTTCCAAGTGAAAGAGTTTGAATTACCAAATATAAACTCAAACAGGGTGTTTGTATGCCTCACTGTGTACAGGAATGTTCTTTTATTTTGTAAAACATGCCATGGGTTTAGCAAATGAAGAACAATCCTCTAATAAATAAAGCTATAAGAACTTTACTTTAGAAGTCACCTTCAGTGATAATAATATTCTCCTGAAAGATAGTGAAAAATTTCACTAAGTGGCAGGAATAATGGTAAGTGGTATTTATTGCATATTCATTAAGTCTGGTTTACTTTCTAAAAGAGTAATTCAGTGCCAAGCCCACCTGACTGGAGCATGAAACTTAGCCTAGCCATTAAACATTACTGAAGAGGAGTAGAACTCCTTGGTTTCACACCAAATATTTTTCATCTACCATCCTCTCAAAATTCATTACACCCCAATCCAGAGGTTAAGTATTCTACTGAAAATTACATATTTGTATTCAGAAGCTGTAGCAACAAGAAAAAAGTATGCTTAAACGCGTTGAAAGCTTCAGTCATTCCAATTCAAAGGTGGAAATAACACTGCTGTAATGCAGCCAGATCGTGTAATGCAGCCCTCCTTGAACACGCACACTGCTAATTCAGGATCACAAGGAGATTGCCATGGATCCTAATGCCTCTTGGCCACACTCCGAATTGTAGGCATTGTGTTGTGTCTTCAGGTCTCTTATGAAACTTGTGGTTGAACCAAAGTGAGAATCCCATTTGGTGGCTGCAGGGTACGTTCCCCTGGGCAAGGCTTGCGTTGCAACACAAAGGATTAGCACCTGTACCAACTTTCTTGCCAGTAAATTTGACTGCTGCTCATCTAGAGAGAGGACTTGCACTGTTTTTAACCAACTTGAAAGTTGTAAAAGCCCAAAACTTGTAATGAAATTGAATTTTCCAGTCCTTCAAAAGAAATGACCAAAAGCACATCGCTTTTACATATTTTGCAGTATATTAAAAGATAAGTGTCTTTTCCCATTGAAGGAGAAGAGAGGAATTTTTCTCCCTGCCAGAAGATCCAGTCATCTGTCACATGGCATAAAGGGACAGATCTATCTGGAAGAAATGGGGATTAATGTGAGCCTTCAGCCCATCCCATAGCCTTGTGGCAAGGGTAATTATCTGGGAGACTCAAGGACTCTGCCTGCAGAGTTTGCTACCTCTTGCATTATTAGGAAAGTATTTTTGGTACGTTTCCTGTAGGACATGCTGGGAAACCCAATTAACCCTACTAGTTAATTAGCAGAATGCCAGCTCATGTGCTTAGTTCAGGGTAGTCTTGAAGAAGGTGTGTCTCCAGCGGTGCCACTGAAAAGCTCCATCTGCATGAAAGATAAATGTAGTAGAAACACCATCCTAAGCACTCAGATAGGCTGAAACAAATGCTTGGAGTCAACTCCATGCTCTCCTCCTCAGAGAAGGCTGCTGACGACCACTGGTGGGGTGAGCAAGCCACAGGCCCAACAATCACAGCACCCACTGCTATGTCCAGGGCTGAGGCTATGCCCATGTCCCCAGCCTATCCTACTTTGGGTCAGGGAAGGGGGACAGATGTGGGCTGTGAGTCTTTGCCCTCATACCCTGAAGGAAGCCCATGGGCTACAGCCCCCAGCAAGCCCACACCCCGACACCCCAATGCTATTCCACATCTCCTTCTCTGGAGTTTCTTCTTGTTTTAAAAAAACCGCACACATTGTAGAACTATGATTCATGACTTGGTGTTAATAAATTCATGTGGGTAAATATTTGGTTCTCTTCAGCTCTGCAGAGAACAATTAGGTGATGCACAGATTGTGACTAAGTACAATTAATAGTGGCAGAGCGTACCTTCACAGGGGAATAAATACAACAATTAGTGTCTTATTTTATCGACTGTGTAGGATTGTTGCTAGCTATAACAGCATTCACAGAGCATAGGACTGCATACAAAACACCAGCTCTTCTCACATCCTGGGGTTTTACACCTTGGGAAGAAAAGCATCTGTTTGATACAAAAATTTTCCTGACTGGTGTTAGCTCAGAGATGATCTTTGCACTTTCAAAAGCTGAGGAAGAATTACCAAGGACATTTCAGAGCTCTTGAGTTTGAGCCTCAATCCAGGCATGTAACTGTGTGCTCACAGACCCAAGCTGAGCTGGGCCTCAGAAGAAGCCTCAAGGAGCATGGTTCCATCCTACCTCAGCTCTTCTCAGCAGCAACTGGCTCTCATTCAGATACGCGCTATGTCTAATTTTAAATTACAAGGTCACACTCAGCTCTTCATTTGGCATGCTTTCTGTCAGCTGAAGCTTTTCAACCATGGCTGAACCTGAAGAGATTCTTTAGGGGACAGCAGGAGAGCTGAGCTGGCCGGGTACAAAATCCAGCCATACCCTACAATGAAAGTTGCCTGAATTCTCAGAATAGGCAAACTAGTTCTCAGAAATGGCCATCTAATTTTCATTCTTATTTCTTCCCTCCTCCTTCCCTGCAAAAACCTTGCAATCTATTAGGCGAAATTGTTTGGTTAAAATGCTGATGACTGAAGCTGAACTCTTAAAACGGGGGGTGTTGGAGAACCTCAAAGGCAGGTTTCTACCTGCTACAATACGTATGAGGGGAACAGAGACGGTTTTGATCAATAATCCCATATTAGCACTTGACACCAGTAAATCGCCTTTTATTTTTGGAAATCAATGGTCTGCTGTCTCTTCCTTATGGAGACGTACAACTATTTCAGTGCTCTCCACAGCTCCCTGACACTGTCAGCAGCACATGGTGCATTACTCAGTCTCAAATGGATCCATACTTTAATTGCACACTTTCCTGTGCATTGTTAGAGCACTCAAGAAGTACATCAAAGGTGCTATTGTTTTTCTAAAACGTCTTATTGTTAGCAAGAGAGCTGATGTGTTCTATGCAAATGCTGCCTTTCAGCTTTGACTTTTATCAGGATTGTTTTGTACAAGGATAACCAATGCTTTGCTAACTTAACCACTATTCGTGTGAGGATAAGGATTTTTTCTGTGGGCAGGGGGTGCTTTCAGCTGTAGACACTGACACAAGTAGCTCCCAGCTGCAAAAGTAATGTCCTAGTTACGTATCCTGCCAAGAACCAGACAGCACTGCATGGGCCTGACCCCTTTCATCAGCCATCACCATGTTCACGGTGATAATCCAACTCCTCCTAGGCACTGAATGCTGGAGAGCAGCATGAGGAAAAGAGCAGGTGCAATGTGAGGAAAAACCAGAAAGGACAATTTAAAAAAAAGCAAACAAAAAACAAACAAACAAACAAACAAAAAAACCCAAACCAAACCAAACCAAAAACAAACAAACAAAAAAGAAGGTTCCAGAACTATCACAAGAACCAGAAAGACCGTATGTGTATATTTATATATATTTTCTATACAGTGCCATGGTCCATGATGCAAGACCTAATGATGATTTGAGCTAGTTCTGGACCCTGCTAAAAAGACCTGAATTGTATAAAAGGCTGTTGTAACAAAGGTGGCATTTGAGACTGAAAGCTGCTGTGCAGCCAGAAAGGACCCTTTGTAATATAAATTACTCCGAATATGCTTGAAAAATGCATATACGAAAAAAATTAAAAAAAGATAGGGCTTGGAGTCTTTTCTTAAATGCACACGAAACTTCAGCTGATTTAGTTTAAAAAATGCAGATTTTTGATGAGGCTAATTGTCATGGAGGCATTCTTTTACTGTTCTCTTCCCTCCTCCAAAGAAGATTTTACAGATCTTCAAAATGGTGTTTTTCAGTCCTGTTTTCTGAAGTCATTGCACATTTTCTTTTCCTTATGAAGACTTACAGAATTTCAAAGCAGTACATTTCTTGAACTTAAATTGATATAAAGGTTTTACATTTCAGATCTTAATATATGGTAAAGTTCTTTGATTTCCTACAATGAAAGCTTTTTCTGCTGCTTTCCTGAGGCTGCATGCACGGTACAAGTGTTTTAGTCTTAAACTTCTGTCTCTATCAGCTTGCAAAAGAACTCTGTATTCTGCTTCAGCTCTCATTTACCAGAAAAAAAATTGTGTCCTTAAATTGTCTTTCCCCTCATTGATTCCAGTGAGCTGATTAGATTTCTAATGACTACAATGACTGCATAGACTAAAACCAGACCTAATCTTTGCAAAAAACTCAAAACAATCCAGAAACGTATCACAAGCTGTTGTTCTTACCTTCTCTCCTGTTGCCATCTCCCTAAAAGTAAAGCATCCACAAACCTTCAATCTGCATCAAGTAACAGCCTGCAAGCAGATTCTTCATTATGCTGCCTGCAGAATGGAACAAGCCCACAAAGACCTCTTTCCTTCTTACCTCCACGAAAGGTCACTGTGGTGCCCTCAGGTATGTGCTGTATTTAGACATCTCTGTTGGCTCAGTTAATGGTTAAGCTAATTCATTCTAGTGCAGACATAAGAAATGAAAATAAAAGAAAGGTAGCTGAGTTGAAGATTGTTTTTTACACCAAACACCCTGAATGCTTTGCCTGTTCACAACAGCTATTCCCACTTCCACCTGGTGAACAGGTCTTTCTCTTGCCAGAAATGATTTTGTGCTGCTGATCCAGTGTATCTATGCATGAAATCCTGATCTGCAGAGATATTCAGACCTCCCAGGGATTATGGAAGTAAACACTTTAAAATCATTAGCTTCTGCTGAGCTGCTCTCCTCTATGGTCAAACTGCCTTGGGCAACCAAGATGCATTCTGCTCCCCCAGGAACAACTATTATGCCAGCACAAATTCATTTGACTTCCGTCGAGTTGCTCTTCTCATACACAGACAGAGAGATCAGACCAGGCCAATTGTCTTTAGCAATGTTTTTCTTTGTTGCTGAATAGATAGCATATCCAAGGTTTTATTTAATAAAATCAGCGTGCCTAACACAAACCAGATGGACTAAAGTTTGTTGACAAAATGGATAGGTTATTTTAAAAGACACTGATTCATGGTTTTCCAGTGAAAAAATAGCATTTATCATTGTTGAATAAGCAGCTGAGAAGCCAGGGAAGGTCGGTTTACCAGCTGTTGTTTTCATAATTTTAAAAGCCTTTCGCTGGGTATCAGAATGCATTAGGCAAAAGGCAAATCTTTCATTCACTGGTTTTGAAAAGCACAGAATCATGTAGGAAGGGCAGCCGTCCTTTCAATGCCCTACTTCAAAGCAGGATCACAGTTGCCCAGGATGTGTCTAGTTGGTCTTTGTATGTCATCAAAGGTGGAGAGTCCACAGCTGCTGGACTATCTATTCCTGCTCTTGACCACCCTAGCAGTGAGTTCATTTTACTTGTGTGCAACCAGCTAGCCTTTCCCTTTCTTTCGCTTGTGGCTGTTGCCTCTTTTCCTTTCCCTGTGCAGCTCTGAGAGCAGCACGATTTCATCTTCTCTATGATTTCTCATTAGACAACTGAAAAGAGCAGGAAGATCTCCCTTCAGCCTTCCCTCTCAAGGCAGAGAGAATCCACTTTTCAGTGTGCCCTTATCCATCACCTGCACCAGCCCCTAATCATCTTGGTTGTCATTCACAGGAATCTCTCCATTACGTCAATGTCTGGTACTGAGTGGCACTATGCTACCTACTTATTCCCTTTTTCTCTCTTTCTCTCTTTTTTCTTTTTCTTTTTTTAGCCCTACAAAGTTCATATTTCCTAGAATTATGACTTCAAAATAAAGCACTGGATTGCTAAAACTCTGCTAGCAACAGGCAGACACTTAATTGCTGATACATCTGAAACTTTAGGATCTCTGAATCCAGATACACTTTATGTATTTAAATTCACTGGAGTTGAAAGATGATGCTTGTGGGAGAAGCCAACCATTTCTGAGAGATCTAGATTGTTAAACATTGCCTTTGCTATGCACTGAAGACTTCAGTAGTGGGGATGTTGAGAGACTTCCAAAGAATACAAGAGCAGAGAATAAATAAACATTTCGGTTGCCTGTGAAAAGGAAGGTTTCCGCCTCCAGCAGATGTTTTGCGCGAGTGTACTCTGTCCTGAAGCTGGAACTACTGTGTGCAGCTGAACTGTTGTGACTCCTTGCTGGGGACATTTTCCTCAGGGAACAGCAGAGGGTTCTAAGCTGGGAGAGAACTTAATTTCCATTTCAGTTGTATCTCTGCTGTTTTTTTTTGTCTTCCATAAACAAAAACGAAAACAAAGCAAAATTCATGTTGAAATCTATTATGGAAGAAAATTCTGGAAAATTTTCATGTTAGCTATTAATCTCCATGCTGCTTTTCATAGCTAATATTGATTAGACCACCATAAGGAAACAAACAAACAAGATGATACCTTTGCAGTAAAAACTGATAGTCTTGAGAATGGCAGGGCATTAGCCTGTCTGTTGTTTTCGTCTGTTTGAATCTGAACTCTGAGCACTGGCAACATTATCTGAATCTAATTTCCAAGCAATTTTAGCAGTCGTGATATTCCAGCAGTTCCATCTATCTAGAAGATGGCACTTTCAGGGACTCCATGGGTGGGTTGGCAAAGCTGCCTCTGTGCAGAACAAGCAGTGTGCGTATCTGAAATACAACATTAAAAGTCCCTTTCCCTCACTCTGTTAAGGCATCTTCAGCCATTGCGTATCAAAGTTGCGTAAGCGAGCAAAGCTCCAGGCCCTAGATGGCAGAATTATTTCCACCATAAATAAAGCTGCACCTATCAGGGAACTTGACAGCTGCTTTCAAGCTGTTACCGTTGCATATTTTCTCACAGCAAAGTGCCCAGTGCTGCTTGCCTTGCCTGGCATCACGGATCTCCAGCCACGAGAAACAACAGAAAGACAAACCAATGCCCCATGTTGGCTGCAACACTCACAGCAGGAGTCCCAAATATCTTCTTCCCTCAACTTTAGTACAGCCACAGCTGGGTGAGTTTTGGCCCAACGGTCCAGATCCCTCCTTTACCTCTCTCTTATGCAGGTTTTGTGAACTGGAATCTTGAGCTTCACCTACTCAGACCTGCCACAGGGCAGGGCACCAATATAACAGGGTGAGGTGCCGCCATGTGGGAGGGCTGTATCTTGTGTCAGCTTGATCGAAAGAAAACTCCCCCTCTAAAACATTTGGTAATTATTAAAATATATTTTAATTACTTATGAAAGGGCTTTAAAGGATTTATGTGAAACAAAAACTGACAGAGAAGTGTCAGTTTTTAGAAGCACTTAGCTGGAAACCCACGCACTGCATAAATACTTTCAACACCTATACGTATATATATATTAATAGAGCTTTGAAAATTAGCATCTTTCCCACTCTGGGATCCTCACGATCTGTTTCCTGAATTTTGCCTACAAGACATTCTGACATGATGGAGATGGGATGGGCTCATCCCACGAGAAGAGCGGGACTGATGGAGAAGGTTTTAGACCTGTTGGAGCACATCCGAAGGAGGGCCATGAAATGATCCAAAGGATGGAACTCCTCTCCTATGAGGACAGGCTGAGAGAGCTGGGGCTTTTCAGCCTGCAGAAGAGAAGGCCCTGGCGAGACCTGATAGTGGCCTTTCAGTACCTAAAGGGGGGCTGTAAGAAAGAAGGGGGCAGACTCTTTAGCAGGGTCTAGGACAAGGGGAAATGGTTTCAAGCCTAAAGGGGGGAGATTTAGGTTGGATATAAGGAAGAAGTCTTTTACAATGAGGGGTGGTGAGGCACTGGCACAGGTTGCCCAGAGAGGTGGTAGATGCCCCATCCCTGGAGACAGTCAAGGTCAGGCTGGATAGGGCTCTGAGCAACGTGATCTAGCTGTAGGTGTCCCTGTTCATTGCAGGGGAGCTGGACTAGATCACCTTTAAAGATCCCTTCCAACTCTAAGGATTCTATGATTCTATGATTCTGTATGTTGTGTGCAGCCTCAGCAGCACGGCACAGTGGAGCTGGTGACAGCAGTGGGTTTGCAGGATGAGGTGGCATGCTCAAGTAACTGAGACCTGTGTCCTGGTGTGGCCAGAGAGGCCTGGCTTTAAGCACAAGGGCATCCTTAGGCTGCTCTTTGCTAATGTCTGAGTGCTTCACTGTGCAGCTTGGGCAGTGTGGTGCTGTTGGGGTATATTTATGGAGTTGACCTTAATACTGGATCCAAAATCCCTTCTGGGAAAACTTCAGAAAGCTGAGTGGAATGCCTTGCCCAAAGTGCGCTGAGGAGGGAACTGCATCAGCTCTTCCTACATCAGAATTACCCATTCATTGGGATTTTGAAAGAAGGTGCAGATGAGTATGGGAAACTGATTGCAGACCATTCTTTCTGACACAGCAACACGCTTTTTGTTTGTTTTATTTAAGCACGTTCTTGATCAAAATTGGTCTTTCAGATAGGTATTTCACATTGTTTCAAACAGCAAAAATAAATAAATAAGTAATTGAAAGAAAAGTGGGAAAAGGCAGGAAATTTACCTTACAATTAGAAAAAAAGAAAGAAATTGTTATTTTTTGCTTAAAGAAACAAGCTCTGGAAAAGAGAAAGCTCATCTGGCTGCTGCCCAAGCTTGGGTTCTTGCAAGTGGCATTCCCTCTCTGCAGCCGTGCTGGTGCTTTAGACCTCTTTGATGGACACAAAAAAAAATCCTTTTCATAAAAGAAGACATCATCCCTATGCTGCAGTGGGTTGTGTAACACTCCCTACAGTTAGCATTAAAAATGGACTTCAATTAGGCCAAGTACTCATTCCTTGTTACCGTCCTGAGCAGTGTTTCCACCTGGGACTTGGCAGTCCTTCTCAGGGAGTCCTCTGTCTGAAGGTTTCAGCACCGTCTGGAACAAATTTGTTCTTAGCAGGTTATGTGTCTTGGGGATATTGGTACTCCAAAGGGACAAGCTGATGTTGGCAGTGAGAGCAGTGCTTTGGGAAAAACTTTTTTCATGTGCTGATAAAAATGTGTATTTATGAATGATTTCAGGTTCAGAAGTATTCCCGTATTCATATCCAATTGTACATTGAAATGTGAGCAGTGGCACTATGAAAGTCAAAGCATTTATTTCATCATTTTCAAATAGGACGGTATGATTTTTTTGTTCCCATGGTATATACATCTATCTTTAACATTTCATCTTGAAATTGAAACAAAGCATTCAATTTGAGGTTGAACAAACTGCCTCTTCAACCCAGGCAAGCAGTGTAGGGATGGGAGGAGGCTCCCTTTCACAAGATATAAAAATAAATTATTCATGCAACTTAAATACTGCTTATCTATTATTTAGTATAGCCCCAGTGTTTCAGTTTCACATCAGGCAGACAGCAGAAATGAGAGAAAAAGAGTGCTGCAGTTGTGTAGTGTTCGTCACACTTGATACAACAACAAATGATATTTGTCTAATAAATCGGCCAGCACAGGTCTGTAGGAGAAAGAGTCCAAGCAATTAAAAGTGCTGTATGGGAAACAGGAGAGCTCTGCCTTTTAATCACGGAGAAGCAGCACTTTGGAGTTCACAGAGCTGCTCTTGCCGTTATTTCTGCTGTCAGTCCCAGGCAGTCGTTCTGACAGGTGCCATTGATTTTTCTGAAATGCCAGAAGGCTGCCTGCTGGCTTTGGTTCTGCTCCCACACACAGTGCACAGCACTGTCCTGGGAAGGAGAGGAGGCAGTGTTCTGAAACAGAGGGATTTGATGGGCTCACTGAAGGGAAATTCCCCATGGCCTGCGGAAGAGAGGGTGCTTGAGGGGAAAATCTCCAAAAGATGAAAGCATAAGCTTGGCATTCTGATTTCTACAGCAAGCCAAAAGAAAGAGAAATTTTAAGCAGTGATCTGCTGAGATTTGCTTTCCTGATTTACAGATGGTAGAAAACCTGTATCATTCTTAGAGCTCTGCTCCCCATGGAAACATACACCAATAGAAGGGGAACCGATCCCCATATTCCCTGCCAATCTCTGTCTTAATCCACAGATGTTTTATTACCTCTCTCTTCTTCCACAGTCGCATTCAGTTCTCCACGAGCACTTTCATGCCAGGAAGCCCGGCATGTTCAGAGCAGAAATGCCTTGTTACATATTTTATGAGGGTCCTTAACCACATGCGTGGAAAATGTTTATTTTATAAGTGCGGAATTGTCCCCCGGGGATGTTTTGCTTCACAAATGAGCCTAATGAACATTAGAGGAGCAGTTTTCTTCAGGAAAGTGGTAGGGTTTTTTCTTCCTTCATTTTTTAATTACAGCCCCCGACCTGAAGGACTGGCACGAAACTCAAAGCAGAGGAGGTTTCAAGCAACATGCTTCTTCTACCATGAACTAGTGTGTTACCCTGTGCTGAAACAGTAAGCCCTGGGATTCTCTGTGCTGACACACACCTTGCTGCTGCCCTCAGCAACTCTTTGCTAGAGACCTGCACAGGCTCATGGGTGTCAGCTGACATCCCGCGTGTACCCTGTGTGGTGCTTGAGGGAATAGCATGGAGCTCCATGAGGGGAGGGTCAGGTTATGTGTTAGGAAAAGGTTCTTCAGTCCTACTCCTCACCCCAAGATTACTTGATTAACACACCTGCCATAGGCAATAACTTTTCCTGGCAATTACAATGCCCACAGTACATTATGCATAGATTTTCCTGGTGATACAGAAAGCTGAAGAGCACCCAAAGGACAGGCTCTTTCTTTCAGTGAGTGTGGCACCAGTGGAGCACTGAGGTGGGGTGAATCACCCCAGATCTCTAGAAGCAGGCTAGCTCCCTTGGCCAGCCACCTGCCTCTTCAGAGCCAGCCCCATGCTGTACCTTTGAGAAAACTAACAGCTTTCTCTCCCTGCTCCCATTCCTGCTATGAGCTTTTCAGCATGGGCTGTGTCACTCTTCAGCCTAGCCCAGAGAAAGACAGCTGAAGCTGGAAGCAAATGGCGACTATCACTGCACTGTCCTGCCTGGCCCCAGGGTCTCCTCTTGTATCCTAAAAATCTTTTTTTGTTCCCCAGATGACTTTTCTGTAGCGACTGAGAGAAATTGGGTCTTTGGGCCTAATAGCAAAAGTATTCTGTAAGTTTTATATTTCCCTTCTTTTTGTCCTTTTGTGTGAGTTGCTGATGCAGACAGTGGCTATATCTATTTTAATCACTGATTTCTTTTTAGGTTACATAAATGCTAGATGATTGTGTTATCCCTGTACCTATTGTTTGTAGTGAAAATGGTATTTTTAAAGTCTACTAAAATAACTGAGCAAACAGTCAAGGCAAAAGTGAAGAGATGATAACATTATTCTGAAAACAGTTCTTGACTTTCGTGTTTGATTTCTTGTCCTAGAAATGAACCAAGTGAACCTGGTGTATAAGAAATGAAGGACCCCGAATCTCTGGTTTGATTTATATGTAAATGTCCAAGTGTATCTTTCTTATACACGTATTGGCTTGTACACACAGGGCCAGGATCAGATACAGCTGTAGCTGATGCTCTTTCTTGTGTAACTCACTTGATTTTTTATGTGAAGGATATGGAACTTCTGCGACAAAAGTGCGCAGAAGTGTTTGCTCAGATGGGGACCAGAGGCCTGGCTTTCAAAAATATCGGAGGTCTTCTGTCAGTAAGAACATGGGAAGGCAGCCCATGGCAGGAAGCAAGAGTGCGTGCACTCTGCAGACTGTCACTGTTATGGGAACATCAGATTTTTGCCACATGGGCCCATAAAAGGCATTTTGAAAATGGAAAGCTGGGTCTAAACATCATTGAAATTTTGCCGATGCCTTGAGAGTCCATTACACAGTGTATTTTTGAAAATAGCCCATTTTATCCTAGTAGGAGCTAGTGCTGCCCTGTGCTGTTTGCAGAATAGATGCTTTTTGTCTGGCAGTGGCTGAGCACACAGAACACACAAAACAGTTTCAATTGTACCAGCACTAACAGAACCACGGCAGTGCAGCTGCAGTGTTAAAAAGTGTTCCTATTTTCTTCTGTACTTCTGTCCCATTCCCTTTCGTGATCAAAACATCATAAAGTAGATGTCGTAGATGAGCTGGAAAAAAAGTTCTGATTTCTGCTTTGCTTTTTCCAAGACTCATGAATGTGGCTGAAGCCTATGGAGGAGTGCTCGCTGGGCCTCAGAATCTATGTACACATCCCATTTCCAGAAAGGCCGTTTATGTTGTGCTGATACCATTCTAGCTGGAGGTGTCCCTGTTTGTTGCAAGGGAGTTGGACAAGATGATCTGTAAGGTCCCTTCCAACTCAGACAATTTTATGATTCTATGGTTTTCCTAACATTTTTCTTAACTAATATCAAGCAGGAGAACAAGTTTCCCTTGAGAAGAAATGGAGGCTGACTTTCACAACATGCCCTTTCTTTGCTTGGAGGCTGTTGCTGTTAACACCTCAATCACCTCTTACTGTGCTACTCCTTGGCATGCAGGTCCTGAGCCCCTGTGTGCAATTAGCAGTAACCTCTGCAATACCAGAGATGTCGTATTTGAAATAATAAAGGCTGTTAAGCGCTAAGGAGGAAGAGGAGATTCTTTCTGAGAACATTTATTCCCTCATCTCAGTGGTAATTTTTTTTCTTATAAGTGAAAATCCTCATAAAAAGAACCATATATTAACAGTTCCATGTCTTAAGTGCCTGTTATCTTGCTTATACTTAAGTGATGCCAGGAACTTTCATTATTTCTAAGGCCTCCCCCACTGTGAAGCAGTTAATTTTGACATTGTCAGAGAGGTGACAACCCCTCTGAGCAGTGAAAGACTTTTGATTCACTGAAGCAATGGCATTACTTCGCTACACAGCACCAAAGTGCGACTCTCAGGGTGAGGCACATTTAACACAGCAGGAGCTCTTGATGGGATATTGGTTGGAAAATCTGTTTGCATTGTCTATAGGGGAAAGGGATTTGGGAAAAGTGAGGAGCATTAGGCAGCCTGTTACCTTCTACCCCCTTGGCACTGTTGTTCCCGAGACCTTGAGATGCAGTCACTGCCGAATATTAAATACAAATATCTCAAATTTCTTCTCATTGTGCTACATCACTACAATTTTACAAACATGTTTTCCTCACTATTCATTTTCATTTTTAGTTAATCTCTATCATTTTGTGATATCATAGAATCACAGAAAGTCTTGGGTTGAAGAGGACCTCAAAGGCCATCCAGTTCCAGCCCCCTGCCGTAGGCAGGGCTGCCACCCACCAGCTCAGGCTGCCCAGGCTCCCATCCATCCTGGCCTTGAGTGCTTCCAGGGATGGGGCACCCACAGCTTCTCTGAGGAGCCTGTGCCAGCGCCTCACCACCCTTTGAGTAAAAACTTTCTTCCTAGCATGTGACTTAAATCTATCCTCCTTTAGTTTAAATACATTCCTCCTTGTCCTATCACTATCAGACTTTATAAAAAGTCAGTCCCCCTTCTGCTTGTAAGCTCCCTTCAAGTACTGGAAGGTCACAGTGAGTTCTTGCCAGAGCCTTCTCCTTTCCAAGCTAAACAAGCGAACTCCCTCAGCCTTTCTTCATAGAAGAGGTACTCCAGACTTTTGATCATCTTTGTGGTCCTCCTCTGGACCCATGATATAAGAGTGTCTGTCGACTGTAGAGAGGACTGTTTTGATTAGACTTATGAAAATGCCTTTCGAGTCTGAGGGTTTGCCAAAAGCTTCCTTTCTCCCTGTTAATGAGACAAGTAGTTTTCACAGAATCATGGAATGATTAAGGTTGGAAAAGATGACTAAGATGATCTAGTCCAACCTTTTTCTACCTTGCTATCTAATGTATTTCTACTGGTTTTGCGTTTCAGAGGTTTGAGTGGACAGCATATTTTGGTGGCTGTGGGCTTTTTTTGTTTCACGGTTCAGCCTGGTTCAGCATAGTTGCAGGGCAAGGGGGTGAAGGGATCCATGGACCAATGCGCCAGGATGTGGGGGAAAGGGAAAAAGAGATGGGCCTAGATGTGGAAAACAGTGGCAACAAGCTAAGGGAAAAAAATTAGTTTACTAAATATAATAGAGGAATGAGAGATAATACAATGTAATAAAATACGATTGGAATTGAAGCTAATAAATCAAATAAAATGAGAAAAAGAGAGCCTCCAAAACAGAAGACCTTACTCTAATGCTGTTGGTGAAATGGCCAGGGAGCACAGAGAGCAAAGAGGCAGTCTCATGACTTCTAATTTTACCTTTTCCTTTGAATGGAAAATGGAAATGAAAAAATGAAGTCTTCTGGCAGTTGTAGTTCATCTCTTCTGAGGCCAAGAGACCAGAAATATTAACAATCCACAGAAATGCAGCATTAACTCTTTAACTCCCAGCACACTGCATGATGTTATGATATGGAATACCAATCAAAAATCATAGAACCATGATCTTTTGATAGAAATTAGGTGGAATCTACAGGAGAGATTTGCAAGCAGCCCACATCCATCCTGTTTTGGGGTGCTCCTGAGGCACCTGCTCTATTCTGGCAGACAAAACTCGAGGACCTCTGTAGATACGTGTTGCCTCCATGTCCGAGGCTCGTTCCGCTGGGGGCTAGCGATCTTCCCTCGCTAGTTCTAGCGATCTACCCTCGCTAGGGCCATAGCCACACAGACACCAATATGGAGGATGTAGCAAATGGCGTTTATTGCAAGGAGATTGCAGCCTATATACTCTACATATCTTCTATGTACGTCATCTATGTCCTTCAAGCATGCATCATATCAGACTCATAGAGCGGGGGAGAGGTCCTATCGCATCACATCCCGATACCCCGTTATCGCCTACTACAACAGATACGACAGCTCTACAATGACAAAGGACACTTGCTCAACAGTGTCACTCACTGCACTACCAAAGCTCTCTGAGCTTCATACAAATTCAGCATTCACTCTAGGGTCATCTAGTCCAACCATCAGCCCATCCTCACTATGCCCACTCACCCTTGTCCCTCAGTGACACATCCACACGTTTCTTGAATACCTCCAGGAACAGTGACTCTACCACCTCCCTGTTCCAACAGGGCAGCCTGTTCCAGTGTCTCTTCACTCTCGAGTCATCCATAGCATTTGTGCTTTGCAAAATAAGCACAGAAACAAGGAGTGGTGACAGTACATAAGGGACTGATGCGGTGCTTATAAGAAAGACAGAAAAATGAAAACAGGCAAGAGGAGCAGTGACAGCCAGAGCTGGTGAGAGGTTTCAGCTGAAATGCCTGGATCCTGGACATAGAACACTGACACATCTGTTTATATTTCTCTGTCTTTTGCAAGAGGGAACCATATTTCTCAATGTCTGAGTGCCTGCTGTGATCACATCTCATTTCTATAGGGCTGTTCCTGTTGCTAATGTTCTGAGTTTGCTCCTGGAGTTATTAAAGGCTGCAATCTGAACTTGGCTATGCACAGAAGCAGTACTAAGTACAAGCAAAAATGTCTGACAAATAATTGTAGCTTCTCAGTTTTTCTTCTTTAATCTGAATTTATACTCTTCATTTTGTAGAAATTTACTGATTTTCCAGACTGATGCCATGTGGCACTATTGAAACTTTAAAAACTTTCTACAGCTTTTCAAAATTCCTGTTTTGATGGTGAACGGCAAGGCACAGACTATTCATAGGGCCCAGGAAGTGACAGCAGAACACGTCCAGAAGAGAGCCATGAAATGATCCAAAGGATGGAATTCCACTCCTACAAGGGCAGACTGAGAGAGCTGGGGCTGTTCAGCCTGCAGAAGAGAAGACTCTGGGGAGACCTGAGAGCAGTTTTTCAGTATCTAAAGTGGGGCTGTAAGAAAGAAGGGGACAGACTCTTCTGCAGGGTCTGTGGTGGTAGGACAAGGGGAGATGGTTTCAGGCTTAAAGAGGGGAGATTTAGGTTGGATGTAAGGAAGAAGTCTTTGACAGTGGGAGTGGTGAGGCACTGGCACAGGCTGTCCAGAGAGGTGCTAGATGCCCCATCCCTGGAGACAGTCAAGGTCAGGCTGGACAGAGCTCTCAGCGACCTGATCTAGCTGTTGATGTCTGTTCATTGCAGGGTGGTTGGACTAGATGACTTTTAAAGGTCTCTTCCAACTCTAAGGATTCTATGATTCTATGATTCTGTATGTTGCTCAACAGAGGATATCCAAACATTGTAGCCTTCTATATTTTTTCCACATAGATCCAAAAGCCTTGGTGACCACAGCTCTGTAACAAGAAAGGGATAACTGAGGATATTTTCATAGCCTACTGCTCCTCTCTAAATTCATTCAAGGTGTTTTCTGCTCCCAGGTAGAAGAGAAAGCTCTTTGCATTATTGATTCCAAACATTATGTGCTTCTGACACCAGTGTGGCAATGAAAAGTAATTACTTACGCCAGTCAAAGTGCACAAGGTATAATGCACAAGTGCCTAATTTCAAATTAGGTGGTGAATAGAAATTAGAGAGGATGTCAGAATTTCAACTAAGCTAAATGAATTCTCTTCTCATTATACTTTAAAATGAAGAATGAGGGTACCTGTTGGAGAAAGCAAAGACTCTGGAAGAAATAAAGCAGTCTGCCCAGCAGAGATTACAGCAACTCCACTTTGAAGTTCACTGATTTGTTTTCACTCCCGCGGACATCAGCCTGAAGTACGTTCTTGTTAGGATCCTCATCTGAAATTCACCAAACAGAGGCCTTCAGAAGAAAGGAAAGTCAGGAATTGAAGGTAGTAAGAAACTGCTGTTTCCTTATGGCTGGCATCTTTATTTATTTCCCTTAAAAGATATTCTGACTTTGATTTTTTAGGGAGTTTTTCTTTTTCTTTTTCCTCCTTTTTTTTTTTAAAGAATACTGATACTGAACTGTTTCACTATGCTCTCTCAGAGAGTGCCCTGGGTTTTGGTTGCTGCACCTTTACATGCTTACCTCTTACCTCAGGCAGCCTCTATCCTTTTTGAAGCACTGAAACTTGCAAATAAGATCAGGGCAGGGGATGCTGTGGTGCAGGGGTCAGGCCATGGAGGGGCAGCAGCAGGGAGGAACTGGCAGGGAGGAACACAGTGGGGGTGAGAGAGGCTCTGCAGCGATTTCCCCTGGCATCAGCTGTATCGATTCAACAAGTGCTACAGAGAGACATATTTTCTGTAAAGACCTCATGTACCTAAGCATAGAAAAGCATCCCTGCTCCTTTCCCAAGCTCCTGGAGCAGAGAATGAGCCACAACTCCCAAAACTTCTCCAAGCTCCACTGTTCTCTTCAGTCCTGTTGCTCTTTTCCAAGGCAAGACAAACAGTGCAACCTCCTGATTGAATGTCAAGCACTTTTTAGCCCTTGAAAACCTCAGTTCAGCAAGTGGGAGTTAATCCTTTGAGATTATGAGTCTAAAAAAGAATACAGAGAAGACTCTCCAATGGTGAGCAGTGCCCTCTGGATGTGCTGCCCGTCCCCTTTGCTGTGCTGACACAGCTTTGTAGAAAGAGGAAGGCACAACCATGACCAGCACAAAGCAGAAGCTGCATCTTCCAGACTTTCTGTGATCTTGGAGATCTGGCTTAGCTCGTAGCTTTGGCAGAGGGCAAGGACAGCTGGTTAGCAGCCATACAGGGAAAAGGAAAAAGGAGTGAGCCTGGGGACTCAGTGCACCCACAGACAGCACCTTCTTCACTCTACTTCAGTGCTCAGGTACAAATGCAAGGAGGCAGTGGAGGCAGCAGAAGCAGGAGGGGTGTGAGTGCATTTTGCCCCATCTCCCCTTGATTTACAGAAAGCAGAAAGGCCGGTGTGCCACTGCGGGGATCAGCAAATTAACATAAAAACTGACATGGGGCATAATTTTGTGCTCAGTTGCAATTATGGTGTAAATACAATTTGACCCTTTCAGCAAAAGTAGTGTAGTGATCTCAGCTCCTGTGAACAAACTGCATAAGTGCTGTGTGTGCTGACCATCTCTGACACGTATCTGGAAAAGAAAACAGCATTTCCTGGCAAGTAGAAGAAAACAGAACTATGCTCACATCCCAGATTAGTTCAAAGGATTCCCCAGAGGAATCTGTGTCAGGATAACACTGACAGCAGGTGACAGAAACTGCTGAACTGGGGTGTTGCCATTTGCATCCCTGGACACAATCCAGTGTCTCAAGTTTTCATCTGTAGACTCTGAGACTTGAAAGTCAAGAAAAAAAAAAGCTTTTCAGTGGCATCGTGCTTGCTTCCTACATTGTTCTTTGAGCTAGAGGATGCGATTCTGGCCAAAAACAAAGCTGGGGCTGCTGCACTGTGCTCTTCTCCTGGGCACGTGGGATTGACTGCTGTACTTCTGGATGGGGAATGCTCACAGAAAAGACAACTGAATCTCACTTGGGGAGATGCAGAAAGTAAGCTGATTTACTGCTGTTTCTCCCAGTCACATCCTAGCTTGCTTCTCAGTTGTTTTTGCTTGATCTTCCAGGTGCAAAAGCCTATGAACACATAGAGGGAGAACACACGGAGCCAGGCAAATACTCTTGGCTGCTGCAAGCAGTTCAGCACACGAACAACAAGGACTGATTGCAAATCCCACAGTTTTCAGAAGGAACAGAAGTTTTTGTTGGTAAAAAAGCTTTAGAAAGCTGAGGTGTGGAAACAATACCAAAGATTCAACGAGAACAATTTGGAGTACCTATGGCAAAAGAAAATACATTTCTTGTGAGAATAATCTACAAGAGTGGCATGGTCCGGGGGGTGGGAACGCTGCCCACAGAAGAAGAAAATTAGATTAGGGACCACTCAAGAAATTTAGAGATGCATAAGCCCATATCATCATCCAAGGAAGCTGAAAGAGATGGACAACGTCAACTGGAGACCTCACTCTAACCTCTTTGAAACATCATAATGTTCAAAGGTGGTTCTGATACTGAAGAAAAAGTGAATGCTACATCACTTTTCAAGAATAGAAAAGATGATGGTCAGCTTAACCTGAGTCCATGGAGATGTGTGTTCAGGCATAGGATAGACAAGAAGGTGATTGGGAACATCTAGCACTGATTTACCACGAGCAAATCATCCCTGACCAACTTGATTGCCTTGTTTGTTCTGTGGATGAGGGAAGAGCAGTGGATGATGTGTACCTTCACCTTTACAAGATTTTTCACAGTTACCCAGAATATCACTCAAGCCAAGTAAGGTCTGGGTAAAGTGAATGAACAATTGGGTGGAAAATTGGTAGGACCGTCGGACACAAAAAGGTGTTCAGTCATTTGATGTCCACCCAGATGGACTGGTATCATGGCTGATGTGGTTTAAAATATTTACTGGTGATGAAGATGAGGGGAGGAGGTGCGATCTTATCTTATCTTTCCCTCAACAGGATGGGAAAATGAATGGTCTGACAAGGACCCCGTGCAGCTGAGTCATTGGAAATGTCAAGCCTGGCACTGCCTTGACAAAAGTGTGGCCAGTGGGTCCAGACAAGTGATTCTTCCACTTCTGAGTCCAGTTTGGGACTCCTCGATGTGAGAAATACTTTATATATAACATTTTGCACAGCAAATAATTCTGTGAATCATGTCACAGATGGCTGAGAGATTTCACTCAATTGGCAGCCTTCATTCATTCCTCTGTGCTGAAATTCCTCTGACTGCATAAACAGAAAGAGAGGGGAAACAGATACTTACTGACAAGTATTTATTACCTGATAGTAGTATCTGAAGTAATTGCCATGCTCTCACACGTAAAATGTGTCAGCACTCTTCTGACACACTTGGAAGTACAAAATATTATTTCTTGACCATGCCAGGCAGGGGCAGGATGTAACCTGAGTGCTCATATTACTAACTGAGATAGTGGAATAGTGCCTGTGTTCTTTGCTTATTCTCTCCTTGTTCTTTATTCTCAGGGGGGAAATGGTTATAATTCATATTAAGCCACAGTAAAGCTTCAGTTCCTAGACAATAGATCATTACTGTTACAAGATGAAATTGTCTCTGCAGACAAGAAGCTGCTGAGGTCTCTGCCTTCACAGTTTTGCTGCTATCTTTTTGCTAATAGCTACACTTAACTTTTTTCAAGCAAGAACAATATTTACAGATATCTGTAACTTTTTACCTCTCATTCCAGTGTTTGTATCAGGTGCCTAAAAAACTGCTGCTGAAAGCACATTAGAGAAGAAAAGCCATCCTCTGAGGTGATAGTTTCTTTTTGTTTGAGCACCAATGGCAGATCTTAAGCCTTGATCCCAACACAAATACCTGATTCTCTGCATCACATTCATTTAATTAGTGATCTGAAACAGTCCAGATGAATGCATCCAGTCAAAATTAGTGAGATATTTCAATTTTGCTGTTAAATACTCACCAGGAAGTCCTTGTTGCATGCCTACTATATAGCGCCTATTCCCTTTCAGCTGCATAACTGTTTTCCTAGAGTGAGGCCCAAAAGATCTAACTTGGGTACAGCAAATGGTTTGGTCTGAGTCAGAGACATAACCCAGCTAAGCAGCAGCCCAAGTGCAGAGAAACACAGGTCCTCCTGTCCAGTCTGTTGCTTGTACTTGGTTCTAGTTTTCTCCATCTCTTCCGTTCAACTCTTTGGCTCTTCTGCCTCCTGTCCCCTTAATGTTGTCCCTTTTGCACAGTTAGTACTTTTACCACTGTTCAAAATAGGGAAAAAATAAACAGGCAAAACTCAATTTGAAAAATGCTAAAAAATTAGCAAATAAGCTATTTTGCTGTCCTTATTTTGTGAGCTGCCTAAAGTCTTGGTGTGGGAGATTAGAGCCTTAGGTTCTTAAAGTAAAATAGGCTGAGATAGATAGATTTTCCTTACTCTTATGAGGCATTGTTTGCTTCTGCTGTATTTTATATTATTATTTAGAAGTGTTTGTCATTGGTCTCAAATAGGTAAGACGTTAACAATCTTCTGCTAAGAAAATTGTTCCCAGCACTGGTTAGCACATTTTCCTTCTGTTCTTAGTTCTAAATCAAATGTGAGCTCAGAAGGGAATTTTTCTTCTGGGTTGGACTGGTGAGAACCAATTGAGGTGTTCCTGGACTCCCACTTCCACAGTGGAAGTTGCATTTCCACCTACCAAGTTTCCTGAGTGGGGGCCCAGAGCAGTGCTCCCCACTGTGGAGCTCCCAGCTGTGCTCCTGAGGCTGCAGAGAGCCATGCCTGGATCCTGCCTGACCAAATCAGCTCTCTGGTAACAGGTGTGCTCCCAGCTGGGGTGATTTTTCATGCTCACAGCCGTGCCAGACACACATGGGCATCCTGGCTGTGGTGTCTGCTGCTCTGTGTTACTCTGCCAGCATGGGTGGCATTTTATCTTCTAAGGGGAAGATTTAAATTAGTGGAAATTAGTACAAATCTTTGGTAACTCTACTTTCTTTCAATCAGTCTTCATTTCTTAGACAGCAAGACAGTGACACCACGAGCACTTTCCACATTCCAACACACAGCCCCTAACTGATGCTTCTGGAATGTATCAGAAACCAAAGAGTCCAGCAGCAGAGAGCAAATAACCTCTTCCTCGTGCATCTTGTAAATACACAGCAGGGTGCAGGGTGCACCCATTTTGCAGGCATGACTTCTACTCTTGACACCACATACTCCAGGAATGGAGAGGACTGGTGACAGAGGTCACCACCTCTGCAGACCCTCTAGTGGAGGTATCTCTCTCCCTCCTCTCTTCTGGGGGATGTGACCCAAGCCAAATGGGAGCCATGAAACAGAGCATCAGAGCTCAGGAAGGGAACAGGGCTGCTGGGAACATGCAGGGCAGGCAGGGGCAAGAGGAAGGTGGCTAACAGCTGGCACAGAGGTAGGGCTGCCTCCACAATGGCCCTGCAAGAGGTTGGAGCTTGTTGCATCTGGTTCATGATGCCTGTGCCAACAAGTTCCTTGGCCAGCCCCTGGGGACTGGAGGGCTGTGCCCAGTCCTCAACCCAGTTGGTGTCCAGGGTGAGTTTGGGCTGCGCCATATGCATGCAGAAGTCCCGTAGAGATTTCCACACATGTGCTCATGCTGTCCTGTGCAGAAGAAAGACAATACTGCTGAAGATGAGGGTCTGTTAGGTGGAAGAAGGACACTGGTGGATCCCAAGGACAGACATTGTCACAACACCAGCCATCACTGCTGACCAGCTTGCTGGTGGAGATGTATGGCAGTGATAACCTGTATTGCCCAATAGCAGCTCCCGCAAAACCCTGGACAGAGCCTGGTGTATGAGACAGGAGCGCTCTCGGGCATGCTCCCATTTCATAGTGCTGGACACACTGAGTGAGGAAGGCAGATAAAACCAGAGCAGCTGTTTGGGGAGCATAGAAGGAGAGAGGGGGAAGTGTGATCTGGGTCTGAGATAGCACTGTAATATAACAGTGAAATATGAATCACTACATGAGATAGAGGGATAAAGTTCCTGGCAGATGCTTTCCCCTCTGCTTGCCATGGAGTTAGTTCATTATTTATACTGGGAGGTTTTATGTTTAATTAAACAGCAGCTAGAACCACAGGCACGCTGCCTCCTGAGCACGCACAGCTAGCAGTAGCCTGGGTCGTGTCTCTCTAGCAGAGATACTGTAAGGAGTAACTAGCCCAGAACAGCACCAGGGTGACTGGAACTGCTGTCAGCACAACAGATGCTCTTAGCCCTAAGGTAATGAAAACTGAGGAATATGGATAACTTTCAGGACAGTATGACACTACTAAAAGGTGATTCTATTAGAGGCCTTATCAGTGCACTAGACTAAGAAGACAAACTTCTGCAGAGGGAATGTACCTTTAGAAGACAATTCCCGTATTGAAGATGAGCAAAACTGAGATGACCAAACAACGGTCATTCCAATTTTGTTGGCTGTGGAAACTTCTGATGCATCTATCACGACACAGCTGTCAGGCTGAATGAGTGACCCCGTCTGGGCCCTGGGGCTGTGCTGTGGGCAATGTCACCACTCTGTGCACCTGGATGGGCAGGCAGCTCTGTCAGATCCGAGGCGGAAAGGGTCAGTCACTTCAGTGTCCCAGCCATGAGATCTGTCACATCCAAAACAAGGTGACACGTGCAAGCTGCCTGTGGGGCTTGCTGCTTTCACAAGGAGATGCTTCTTGTGGGGGAGCTCTGGCAGCCTGGGTGCTACTGCTGAAGACTGCCTGAAAGGCTGCTAATAGGATGTGAACTGGCTGCTGCTGAGGGACCTGTGGCTGACCCTTCCTAAAGGCAATGCGGGTGAGTGAAATAGATGCAGCAATTCTTCCTGATAAAAATACTTATTTGTATGTAAAAAGCAGTACAAGCATTGACATTTATGATGTGTAAGCATATCTGACTGCTCAGAAAAGAGGAAGGATCAATATTTAGGAGGAATACACATACAGTATTCAAAGTATTAAGAACATAGTGGAAATACAGAAAAGCTCCAAGTCTGCACGTCTGCATGGAGTTAAGGGTTACAATGCAGGAAAAGCTCAGTAAAAGCCATAGGTGTAAGGATCTGTGCAGAGAATCGAAATACTAAAGAAAAGAGGGAGAAAATGTCATTCCTTCAGCTTTATTTAACTTTCAGTCTGAAACTCGAGGGTTTGCAGAGCTACATCCATAATTCACAACTCATGAGGATTGTTAGGAAAGTTTTTCTCTGCTCCTTGAGCAGGAAACATGATGCCAGTAACTTACAAATAAGCCTGTAAGACTGCTTCCTGATTCCCAGCCTGTCTCCCATCAACACAGTTTGTCCAAGCTCTCTGAAGAGCACTGGCTATTTTGAGAGATGTTGTTCTTCATTTTGTATGCCACTCAGAGGAATTTTTAGATGAATACGTTAAAGCAGCAGTACAGGATGGATGCTCAGAAAAAAGTCCTTGGACATGCATTTCCTATCCACTTTTGTCTGATCATCTTTATTTTTTTCCAATATCCACAAGGGTTATTTTTCCTATGTTTGCACAAGACACATCTATAGTATTAGTGGCAACCAGTATTTTGACCTGAGCTTTCTGAATGATGAGTGGAAGAAGAGTAATTTGCCATACCGGGAGCATTACTTGGATCTTATACACGTATTCCAAACTGACATCGTCACTTCCCATTTCATTTCCATGACTATATTATTATTACGAGTTATATTTACTTGGTTATGTTATATCATACAAACTTTGCAGGTAACCAATGATAATACCAATTATCATTAATTTCTGTCATATTCTGTCTGTACGCTCCATGAAGCCAGTTAACATTTCTTATACTTCGTCCTACCCAAATAATTTCTACATTTCCTTACTGATATTCCTCTATGTTCTGGTATGATATTACAGTAAGAAATACAAAATTAATCTCAGTTTTTTGCCACGTGGACTTCTAGAGAGATCTCTGATAGCTGGTCTCTCACTTTACTGCACTGACTGATTTGTCTAACCTTACTCAGTAGCAGAATTCTGTAGTGCAAAGAGCACCATATCTGTGATGTTAAAACCGTAAAACAATTTTTTTTCCTATGTTTACAAAATAGAAGATAATTGTGTTCCTTGAAGTCCATTTTATCATTGAAATTCTACTTCTTCTGTAAACTTGTCTGTCAAACAAGTACTTGCTCTGAAAATGTTCCAATTACATCTTTGTGAGTGGGTTTGAAATAAACATGCAAACAAACATTAAACGTGATTTGAAAAATAGAACAGAACATGAGCCAGATTCTCTGCTGACATAAATCCCTGTGCTCTTTCTGTTCCATTACTTCACAGCGTGTTCTGACCTGTCGTTTCCAGACTATTCTGCCAGCACATTAATGTATTCAGAGACTTTATTGCCACTCATTTTGTGCAAATATGTCCAATATTGGATGTATATTATCCTTTATCACCTGTTCAGCACTTTCTCAGTCAGCTCTCTGTTGTTTTCTCTTCTGCTCCTGGTGTTTAGGAGGAGCTCCTTCTGAAGAACATATCTGCAGAACCATACCTTTTTTTTTCCCATATAAATCCTCCTTGATTAGGAGTCATAGTAAAAACCATATAACATTAGTACTGCCTGTGCAGTAGTACTAATATCTTCCATGCTGATTAGAGCCACCCACTGCATTTATATACTCGTTCTGTGCTTTGTCTTGCTTCTTATGTTTTGGTCCTGGTTTTGGTGAACTGAGACTGAAACTGAAATTTATATCTTTTTCAGTTTTTATGCTTAGAAGCTCCTAAACTGCAATTTCTGAATGCAACGGTGATAAGAATAATGTGTATTATGAGCAAGCTAAGAGGACAAATTTGCCCCAGCCACTGTACAGAATATTCACAAATATGAATGAACTTAGAGCATGATGGTTGCTTTAGCAACAGAGTACTAAGAAAGAGCTATCGACATGTTTAAGATATTAACTCTTGTATCTTAATAATATTGTGCGAACTGCTACACCTACAGAGAACTATGCCTCACAACTGCCCACTTCTTTGTAATGATAGAATTTGCTCCTTTTGTTTCCAGCGCTCTCTTCATCATTAAATGTATCTATTTACATAACCACTTTTCCAACTCCAAAGGCAGTTGGACTATTTCAGACGTTGTCATGACTGAAAGCTTGTTTTGGAAGACAGTTTTCAATAGTCAGTACATAATGTAATTGCCTTATTTTGGGACATTTGGTATTTTGTTTCAGATCTGGGTAGTGCAGATATTATATACATTATTTTCAAGTACATGTACCTTAAAAATAATTCATTTTTATGCCTCAAAGATCTTTCTAAAGCATCTTCTTTGGGATGTTGCTTTTTATCTCAGAGTTGCCCATATCTGCACAACCCAAAACCTCATTTTGTCTAAAGTCCTTTGAAAAAAAAAAAATATATATATATATATATATAGATCTAACAAATAAACCAAACATAAGAGAAAGAAAATATCACCATGGCGATGTAAAAAGCACTTAAACAGCCATTATGTTTGAATGATGCAACACTGGTCAAATGCTGGAGAGAATAAAATTAAAAGTGAATACTCCCAATACTTCCTTGTGCCTACAATTTGTTTTATCTCAGCAGATAAGAAAATCGATCTTGGCAGAAACACCCAAAGATCAAAGGTTCCCCAATTCATAGGCAGACATTATGTGACTGAAAAATGTATTCCAGCTTTTGCCTGATAATGCTACCTCTGCTGTCCTTACGCTAAATGGAAATGTGGTAAATGGGCATCATTTTTAAGACTAATACTATTTCAAAAATTATATCATTTTTGCTCTTTATGAAATAGTTCACCACTTCTCACTGGCAAAAGCTGTTAGGACTTAATCAGAGCAATATGTACCCAGTAGTTTCTTCATTTTTCAATGTACATGAGGCATATGGGCTAGAAAAGAAGCTTTACTTCTTTAACATTCCCAGGCATAGGACATTTATTTTTCCCCTAAAAGCAAATGTTCAAAAAAGAGAAGAAAAGAAGAAGAATGATTTTTTCAATCATTCCTCTTTTTTTTTGTCCTTCAGTAAAGCCATTCACGTTCTACAACACCTTTAGTTGGACAAATTCTAATACATCCTCTGATAAAAAGAATCAGAGCGATTAAACCTCATTCAGAAAAAAAATAGGACAGAAGATATAGACAAATTAATAAAAAAATACATATCTTAATTGTCATTTCAGACTGAAACACTGGTATCTCTTTGAACACATATATTATGTTTGATTTCATTAATTTTAACATGAAACTTAACCCTGAGGTTGATAGTACACCTAGCATATTATTATCCTGTTTGCTAATCAAGCACAAGCAATGTGAGATTTCATGGCTCTGATCACCAGAGCTTTAAACTAGATTTGATGGAGGAAGGTGATGTACTGCTGAGTGACAGAGAGGAGCTGGGGAACACTGTCACTGTAGAAAGCAGGGGAGGAAAACCTCAGATTTGTCCCAGTGGAATTTGGGAGTGCTCCTTCAAGAATGTAATGGACTGATAGCCCAGCTGGAGTGCTTTTACAGCAGTGCACGCAGCATGGGAAATAAGCAGAAGGAGAAGGAAACTGTGATGCAATTAGAAGTTATGATCTCATTGCTATCACAGAAACATGGTGGCATGAATTGCACAACTGGAATGCTACTATTGAGGGCTACAAAGTTTTAGAAGGGAGAGACAAGGCAGGAGGGCTGGGGGAGATGCCCTCTATGTTAAGAAGTGCCTCTAAAAACTATCATGCTCAGGCTGAGATCTTGTGGGTTAAAACTAAGGACCAGATCAATAAAGCACATCTGGTGCCTGGGGTATAATGCAGGCCATCTGATCAAAGGAAGCCTGTTGATGAGGCTTTCTTGTTTCACCTGCAAGAGGTGTTGCTCTCTCAGGCTCTCATACAGCTGGGTGATGTCAACCACCCTGGTCTCTGCTGGGAAAACTACATGGCAAGTTGCAATCAACCCAGGAGAGTCCTACAGTCCACTGAGGATAAATTCCTGGTCCAGGTATTGGACAGACCAAAGAGAGGTGAAGTGCTGCAGGACCTGATGCTCATCAGTGAAGAGGATCTCATTAAGGAGATTGGAGGTATGTCTGTGAGACCTCACCTGGTGTACTGTGACCAGATCTGGGGCCCACAGCAAAAGAAGAATGCAGAGCTGTTGGACAGAGTCCGAAGGAGGGCCACAAAGATCGTCAGAGGGCTGGAGAGCCGCTGCTATGAAGAAAGGCTTGTTTTACCTGTAGAAGAGAGGACCCCTAGTGCATGTCTGGATTTCCAGAAGGAAATACTCTGTTTGAGAAGCCATTCCCAGGTCTGCCTGGGACCCTGCCATTTCCACCCTTCTCTCAGTAGAAACACAGAGCCTGAGGAATCTGCATGCTTCTTCTATGTTTATCACCACAGATGGTGTTGCTGGCTTCGGTTTATTTGACAGAGACTGGCTGAGTTGTGAAACTTTTCGGGCACCTGTAAGTAAAATCTGCAGAAAAGTAACAAAACTTTGTAGTTGCAGCCTGGAAGTAAAAACACTCCTTCTGCTTTGGAAGGTTCAGGACATCAAAAACACAGTAGTTCCAGGGGGTGTAATGAAACACCTCAGGGAATTATCCGTATGACTTGACACCTAGAGGAAACACTGGATAATTGCCACCTACAATTTTGAAAAGATGGATGACTAACAAACTCAACTGCCAGTCAAGGAGACAGTTTTGTGGGACGGATGATTCATAAGAGAACAGTATCATTTTCTCTTTTTTTTCACTTTATTTTTTTTTTGGCCTACCAATGAAGTGGCAAACGCAGGCAAAATAGTGGCTAGCAGACGAATAATCATGAGTATGGGGGATATATTCTGAACTGTCGACTACTATATTCAATTGCTTCTGGGCAATAATGAACAAAGGAGGACCCAAATCTGAACCGAGGTATCTGAGCACACACCAGTGAGGCTGATACCTGTAAAAAACTTCTCTTTAGGAACTATGGTCAACTGAAAATGCTGTAAGACAACACAAACAGTGTTTTCAGGAGGTCCTAAGAGTCAGAGAAGATTGTTAAAATGGGAAAGGGCTGACACAACTCTTTGTTTTGTCTAACTCATGTTATGAAGGCAAATGTGAGCATCACTTTTTTCAAGCACTGTCAGCTGTGGAACATGGTGTTCTGCCCACTCTCTTGCACAAAAGGACTGGTCTCTAGAACAAAACTTCCTTGGTGTCTCTAGGACAAATTTCTTGGTGTCCCTTTCCACAGTCTGTGACAGCCTCATACCTTGGCCCACACATCGGAGGGAAGGTTAAACCAGAGCTGAAGGTGGCAGTTCAGAGGCTCTGACATCTGTGAACATGGTGAAGCATATGACTTCTCACATTTAAACTACTTAAGAATGAATTAATTCTTAATACATAACAGATTAAGAGGAAAAAACTCCATCATGTGATATAAGTATTATTGATATCTCCTACATTTTTAATTATGTTTTTTTTCCTAGTTTCAGATGCCAAATTCCTGTATTTACTGCCTTTCCTCCAAGTGAAATATTCAATCATCTGTCACAGAGTTAACTAGATCAATCTATGCCTGTGACAGGGGGGCAGTAGGCATGTGGGCCCTCTGGCCCCCAAAAATGGGAAGGGAAAAGGAAAAGGAGTAGGGAGGTGGGAGCTGGGTTCAAGGAAAAAAAAAACAGAACAGCGGCAATGATCTAAGGAGGAAAACTTATTTTAGTAACTATGATATCGGACTACAAGATAACACAATATAATACAATCTAATTGAAATTGAAACTAATAAATGAAATAAAATAGGAGAGAGAGAGTTTCCGAGCAAACCTGAAACCCACACACCCTTCAACCGGCCGTACAAGCAAGCAAAAAAGAGGGGCCAGATCCCGTGACCTCCCTGACGTACAGGGACAGGTACCTGGAACTGGAGCATTAACACTTTAACTCCCAGTGCACTACATAATGTTATGATGTGGAATACCAAAAATCAAAAAACACAAAACCATGACATCATCTCTTAATTCAATGAGAGAGTGTGATTAGAATGGAGCCTGAGAACTTCACTTCTACAGAATTTCAATTATCTCTGGTACACAACCAGATGTACGCAAGATATTATTGAATATGAACACTCTATTCATTTCCCTCTGCCAAAATTATTTGCATCAAGCTCAGAAACAAGAAATCATATGGGAAAGTGGATCTCCTAAAGAGATGCTTTGATTTTCATTTTGATGAAAAGCACTGAAGAACAGCAAGAAGTGAAACTGTCAGTGCTATACAAAATAGAGAATCGTATTCAGAAATGTATGTATTTTTAGTGGAGTTTCCATTAAATTCACGTTGCCATAAATTGCTGTCGATCAGATAGTTACTCACTGCTGACTGCAGAAACACAGGTTCCCTGCAATTAGAGTATCCCATTGGCAGCTCAGTAAAATGGTTAAGTGTATGCTTAAATTCATGTTCTCAGATTGTATCCATATAAAGCGTGGAATGAGAAATTGTTTTCAGCTTTTAAACATGGAGTAAATGCTACGCTGATTCAAAGTCTGAAATTAAGATGTAACACCCCCATTTTGAAGCTAGCTGTAGTTAACACTTCATTAATGTTTTTCACTTCCCGTGCATGTAAGCTTCTTTCTGTGAGCCTCAAACCATAACATTTCATTCTCATACACGTTTTATTTTCATCTAATTGTTTCTCATTATACACGTGCACATGTATATGGGTAAATCTCTGTAAGCTGCCATCTATTTCAAGCAGTCTATACTAAAGCCCACACACCTGTTTGGCAGTGCAATCTGTTTTGTAAATTGGCTGTGATGTGACATGGCAGTTGCATAACCGGGACTTGAGCTGGCACGACTGTGGGAGACGAGGGAGGAATGGCAGGGTTACAAATAACTCCATCCTGGGTGTGGGTTTTTTAGGTTGTTTCAGTCTATTTTAAATCCTTCAGACCTGAAGTGCAGCAAAGAGAAAAGGTGACACAGCCAAGATCAGAAAACCTCTTTTAACTTCAGTACATCAAAGCTTGAAAGGTCTCTGTCATTCAGTATAATGCTGTTGAAGGAAATTGCAGCTCCAGGAAAAACTGAGCATTTATCTTGCCTAAATTTAACCCAGTAAGTGCAAATCGTACAGTTTTTTGAAAGGGATATAGAAAATATTTCAGTATCTAACTATGAACATATTCTGGCACTTTTTTTTTCCTTTTTTTCAGTGCTTGAAGTAAAATTATTATCTACCAGGTCATTTCCATGGTCATGTTGTCATTCTTTATACAAAGTGAATGCAGTGTGCAGTTTCCAGTGTCTACGGACTGATGAAAGTTAAAAAAGGAGAGAGTGATTTAGCTCCAAAGCACGAGGAGATTTCACTAGAAAGAGACCCCCAACAGCACAACGGCAGTGATGCTGGCAGGCACAGACTGGGCAACTCTTGCAGAACCGCAGCCCAGCTCTGTTTCCTGTCTGAAGTCCTGGAAGGACTCTGCGAGAAGTCAACCCTACTCCATATGCTGCTTGCATTTGCTGTCTGAAGGTAATAAAGATGTTTCCTTGTTGCACTCCTCTACATAGCTTCTTAGAGAGCATCAAGCATGCTGAAAGCCAGCTGGCTGATGGTTTGTAATGGCATGGCATGGAGGAAATACTCGTATGGCACCACTTACACTGAGATGTGCAAGCATGCATCCCAGTGTATCTGGATGGAGCAGAACAAGGCTGTCCAGCAAAAGGCACCATCAGACAGAAGTGTTTTGCAGGTATAATCTGACAGAATATAAGTATCTACCCACTAACTTCCAAATTTGACCATCCGATGCCCTGCTTTTATGTCTTTCCTAAATTGCTTTCAAGCACTTTCCCTGATAGTTATTGCATTTCCCAGACTGAACGATGTTACGCTGATCGCTGATTACTTGGGGACTTTTTACTCCACAGGGAAAATCTTTGTTTGAACAGCTTCAACATGTAACAATTAAAGTGAAGTTGAATGGTACATCTTCTATTAGAACAGAGCTGTAGAAGAATACATGATTGAAAAAACAAAAACTACAGGTTTTGTTAAAGTAAATCAACATGTGATTTCTGGAAGTGAGCAGTGTGGCCTTTTAACTTCATTCAGGGCTCATAGTTTTGCCAAAATGTGGGTAAAGTTTGTGAACTTCTGATTTGTACAAGTTTCCGTCAAAACTCTCAGTTCTGATTTTATTTGACAGCTCTTTTTTGACAGGCAGAAGATAGGAAAGTATGGGGATCACACACTTTCATTTAGTATTTTAATTGCTGAGTCTAAATTTGGCAGTGTCTCCACCTTAATGGAACTTAATGGCGCTGTAATTGCTTGGTGGTGTCACGGAGAATCGATTCCTGATTATGTTCAGGAATAGCACTTTCACATCTCAACTGAATTCAAACATGGAGACATTCCTGCCAGCACCATAGTGTGCCACAAAACACCTCTTCATCATCGCCGATGATAAACAGTGCCAGTAATGTCTTGATAATAACTTTTGTCTTCTTTGCAACAAATATTTTCTTCATATTTTAGCACATTTGATTAAACTGCTCTCCGGGGCCCGAGAAGCAATTTTACATTTCTATTACTGTAATTAGTCTGCATATAATGTTAAAAATTAACTGTGCTAGAGAAATTGTTATCTTTATTATATTTTATGTAAATCAAGCTTTACTCTTATTTTCTTTTAGCTGGAGTTATTGCCGCTTCAACCGACTATTCTAAATTAGTATCATTATTTACAGAGCAATTATTGTCCCCCACCAAATGCACTGAGATTTGTTCCCCAGTGAAGGAAGGCAGTGAATGCTAAAGTTCATAGCTACTGTACAGATCTCTGATTCAGAAAAGCCCTAAAGTATCGTTTGCAAACTGTGCAATGCTGGGGGCCTGCTGAATTGAAATCACCTCACATGCAGCCAGAGAAGGATTCAAGCACCTGAAAGCAGGTTGAAATGTGGATGGTGAAGAACTAGTGGTGTCTGTGGTGTTGCACTGATGTTTGTAAATTAGCGAATCATTGAATCGTTAAGGTTGGAAAAGACTACTAACATCACCTAATCCAACTGTAGACCCATCTCCACCATGCCTACTAACCTATGCTCCTCAGTGCCTCATCTACCCTCTAGCCTTGCTGGCTTCTGTGACATGAAGATCCAGGTGGCAAGGCTGGAGGAGAAAATGCCTGAACACTTGGCTAGGAACAAAATGTATCAGAGTCTGCTGAAGATGGTCATTAGTGTGCCAAAGAAGAGAGCGTAGTGATGCATATAAGTATAAAGCCTGTACTGTGTAAATGTATTAGCAAAATGTATATCTGCCATGTTAGTCAGAAAGTTGTCCATGGAAAGGAGAGTTGACAGCATCCCTTGGGCTGCTATTAGTAAAACAGCCCCTCTCCAAGGCCTGGTGGGTAGCCAGTGAGAGCAGGGCATCTTCTGGTTTTGCAGTGTCCAAAAGCCCAAGGCCTGCGTTCTCCACTTCCCTACAGTTTCTGCTTATATCGAAGAAAAGAAATCAACCTCTGAAATTAGAGGTCAAGAAGGGAAAACATGGGGAGAAATGTAGCATCCTTTCCTCTTTGCACTTCAGTAACCAGGTGTCTGAGGGCCAGGTCTATTCCTCATATGAGCCTAATGATCAGACAGTTCCAGAGCTGTTATCAGCAGCTGAGAGTCCTTGAAGTACTTTCAGAAAAGCAAAGCTAAGTGTCACACTAGTATGCACATTTCTGATGTACATTTTCTTGGTGCCGTATCTCAAAGAAAAGGAGATAAAAGATTGGGAAAAAAAGAAGAAAAAATGCTATGTGAAAAGCTTCGTGTACCCCTCTCCTGAGTGATCTAAAGATGTGTTGGTTCATTTTGCTAAGCCTAGTAACTGAACTCAGTTGTCTCGTGTGTTGAACGAATGAACTGGAGATGATCAAACACTCCAAGCTGAAACTGTCACTTGTAATGAAGCCAGCTGACAAAGACCCATTCTGGTGTGATGATCTGGGAGTCTTTTAGCACTCCCTGCTGTTTGACTTCTTGTTGAAGTATCTTTATTGTCTTATCTTTCCAAAATGAAGCTTTTTATTCTCTCATAGGATGTTATCTGTCAATCATCCAAACTGTGCTGCTTTGGTGATTAGCTAGTTTTTTATAAGAGGCTAAGAAATAAAAAGTTGAACTCTGCCATGAAGTGAAAAAAGGAGGCTCAAGTGGGATTACAAATGAGATCCAACTCTCCACCACCAATGGCTTTGGTACTGAAGGACATTTACAGTGTATGGTGACTAAGAGCCTGGTCCCTAAGCTGGGTCAGAGAGGATGAGGGGGTTAAACACCTGGGAACTAATTATTCCTCTGGGTTAAGAAGCACTATAGACCATCATTCAGATGGTCTCTGAAAAGATACAGAAGATGCATATGACGTTGCAGAATTTATTGGCTCCTAGCATGGTTTTCTACCTCTGACAACCTCGTCTCTAACATCCTTCCTCTTGTGCCTCAGGGTGTTTAATCATTTTGCAGCTCTGCAGTGTGATGTCCAGCACCTGCCCTGTTAGATGTGACTTAGCTTTAAACAAGGGAAGATATTCATACACATGAAGTAATGGGATTAATCCTGTTATGTGAAGGGAACTGAACACTTTGATCTAAGCCTAAAGCTTTCAATTGTTTGTTTATCTGTATCACTGAGAAATTGGTATCTCTAGATCACCAGGAGTCTGGGGGATACATTCTTGCATCAATAGAGTTTACTGAATTTCCATGACCCAACCTAGTCTTGGTTCAAATGGACATAATGGAAATTACTTCAAAGAATGAAGGTAGAACAATCTATTTAAAAGCAGGATTTTAGCTGGCATAAGAGAATTAGGATAGATCGCTTCTTGTTCTTCTACCATGGGCATTTTCATTTATCACTATTTCAGGTCATTCAGTGTTCTAATAAATGGAACACTCACCATATCTCAGGATGAGACCTCCTGTCCTCTCCCCTCCCCTCCTCTCCTCTCTTTCCTTTCCTCTCCTCACTTTAATAAGGTGAAACACTATTTTGTTATTACTGTTGAGTGCAGTGTGGACTTATGTGGTAATCACATGCACACACACACAAAACAAAAAAAAATGCATATGTATTTTACACTGACTTCTAACTTCACAGAAGTACAGAATCACAGGATTGTAGGGATTGGAAGGGACCGCTGGAGATCATCGAATCCAACCCCCATTTGTATGTGATCAATATTTATGTAGAACTTCTCTACTTAGCTGCAGAGCGTCTAGTATACCAAATAGCTTCAGTTATGAATAATGCTTAAATGGAGACCAACAGGATTTGCTCCACTGAAGGTGATTTCCTCATTAATTGTGCCATTTGGTCATAACTTCTGTCTAAAAAGAATTTTTAGCAAAACATCTTTTACAATAAATGAAGCTGAGATTTAATCTTTATGAAAGTGTTTCGATGTTACATTTGAGAACAGTCTGAAAGCAATCTAGAGTAAAGAAAATAGCGTCAGTACTTTCACAAAATGTGTGCTCTTGATTACAAGATGTGGTCAAACAATTCCTGGACAACTCATCAAATACACGTTATGAACCCATCTCCTAGGATTCTGTGGTAATTGCAATAATTATGTAATTCAGTCATTGCCTGACCTTAAACATGATAGAAGTCCCCACAACCCAACCCAGAAACTTTTGCCATGCTTGGGCAAAATGCCTAAATGGACATTGTTAGATTATTTCTGTATAGATTATTGTTGGTATGACAAGTTGTAGTTCAAAGCTAGAGCTGGATGGAAATCTGATCATTTCATAAGTGTTCCATGATTTGTAAGTGCTTCCATTCTGAAAAACATCTAAGAACAGAAACGTCATCCAGTGAAATGAAGTGAGGAACAAAGAGTTGTGGAGGCCAGATAAAATCCTTCCCTTGATTGGATCAGAACAATTAATTCCAACTTAAATTTATATGCTGCACTCCAAATTAGTAGTCTCTGAAGATAAAAATTCTCTTAATGTTGCAAACAAAATATTCAACTTTTCCAAAATATTCAATTTCTTTTGTTCCTGAAGAGAATTTTTGCGACAATGAACCTTGAACAATTAGCCTAACAAACAGCTGTGCTTTCATCAGAAAGTATTTTTTCCCATCTTGGGAAGACCCGAGCTTTTGTGCTATCGGTTAAAATTTCTGTTTCAAGGAATGTCATCTGGAAAAAAAATATCTTCACGTAAAATTTTCATTTGTGAAAAAATGACCACATCACATAGTGAGCTGGTGCATGTTCTTCGATCCCCTGTGTTAAATTTCTATTTTGAAAATCTAAGTGTGATTTCTAAAAGTTTTTGTTTTAAGACTAGTTTTCTTGCAGAATACTATTCAGAAAGCAAAAGAACTGGGTATATTATTCATATAACTGTGTTGTTATTGATGCTGTTACTTCTGCTGATATTTCCCATTTTATTATTTTTATTATTAATAATAATAACTTTAGTCCTAATAGCAGCAATGAAATGTATCTGACATTTGGCAAATTCAATCTACTCCATATAAAGTGATTTTTTAAGCAATAATGAGATGGACAGAAGAAGAATTCAGGAGACCATCTGCTTTTTAAAATATTATCCAGACCACTGAGCCATCAAAATTGATCCGGAAATATCTGAATATACTCTCTTGTGCCGTTTGCAGTCAGTCCTGCAAATGGCAGCACCGGTCGTGTAAGAACTTCTTTGGATATTATAGCAATTCTGTTTCTGATAACGTTGAAGGAGATTAAAAAATCTGCTTGTAATTAATGTTTTTTGGATGAGAATTTTCTGATTCTTAAATAAAAATGTACAAATAATTAAACAAAACTCACAAACGATAACTATATAGCCGAACAACTAAATACAGCCATGTATTGGAGGAAGTCATTATCCGGATATTCAGTAAGGTAGACAAGCAATGAAGCACGCTCCTAGGAGGAAAAATATCAACAATAATCTTGTTATATGTTTGCTAGAACGAGAAATACTCCCCATACTTTACTTTAATCGGTCTCAGAGCATACATTTTCAGTTGAGAAACTACAAAATAATGTATATTTGATTTAGGAATTAATAAAACTATGTGAGAAGAGAAAAAAAATTAAAGTCTTTCATCATTAACACGGGAAGTTAATGAATCAAGCCTAGCTTTGGTGCGTATGAGGAGTCTTTTATCCTGAAGAGAACTAATTTATTAAGAACATATACCTCTGTTACACTTTTCATTCCATGAAGTCATCTCAGCTTTTCAGACCCCCTGTGCAGGCTCAGCAAAAGCCGTGTGCCTCAAGAGCTCTGGGACTGATGGCCTAACAAAACTTCTTGCAAAGAAGAAGAGGAGGGTGCACCTGGGCACCAGCCCCAGGAGAGGCAGTTGGGGAAAGTCCTTGTGAGGTGGGACCCAAGGACAGAGTTTGCTTCTAGCAGCTGAGAAACAGGAAGGCCAATGCCATCTTCAGCAGTTTTGTGCCATGTCTTAATATGTACTTATTGGATTTTAACTGCTATGTCACAGCATTCAGCTAGAACTGACGTTGAAGACAAGGTTAGTCAAGGTCACTCTCTTGGAACAACAGAATAAATAGAAAAAAAAGGCATTTCTTAGAACATCTTTGATAAAGTTTTAATGTTTTGTTAGAATCACATAGTTTAACTTTAGGGAAGACACAAAAAGCAAACAGTTTCAGCATAAAACAGAAGAAGACAGAATGTGGAAGAATGTATAATACCAGCAACAGCATGGGAGTTAATCTCCAGTTTGCACCTATTTTCCATTTAGCTTCATTGCCTATGTCACCAGTATAATTAGCACATCCTATAATACCCTGTTTTCCACATTGTCACAGTCTGACACATACTAGAAGAGTAACACAACAGAGCAGAGAATTCACAAGCCTTATGCCCAATTTTTAACATTTTCCTTTTTTCTCGTTAGAGGTGTTTACAATTCTTGAAGAAATGCACAGCACATACACTTTTGTTTTCCACATTCTTTAGTTCCTTCCTCCCCACTTATGAGCTCCTCCAGCACATGAAATCTGCAACATTGCTCTTCCTTCTTTAGATTTCATTTGGCTCCAGACAGGCTCCTCCGTGATCATCTCCTCTGTGGAGGCCCAACAGGAGCTCATGGCGACTTGCAGAAAAGAAGGAGAAAGCTGAGGGAGATGCAGAGGCGAGATGTGAAGGTGCAAGCAAACAAGAATCCTTGTGTGAAGCCACATCTTACCAGAACTCTCCTCTCCTTTAGACCCAGAAGAGCAGACAGGTGCTCTGGGGCCATCAGCAAGCATCTCCTTAGCCAGGAACAATGTTTTGCTGTGGGCACTGACTTGTCCTGAATGCCGGAACCCAACTGCTAATGAGTGTCCACCCTTGACCCTTGCTTTCTATGCATGGACTTGAGTCCTGCTCAGCTGAGGCAGAAAACAGCAATAAATGGCTGTCAGTCTTGGTGATCAATGACCTTGCCATCCTCTTCCTGCTTTATTATAATTTGTTCCTTATATTCATAGAATTGTAGAATTACAGAATCATTTGAGTTGGAAGAGACACTTAAAGTCCATTTAGTCCAACTCCCCTGCAATGAACAGAGACACCTCCAGCTACATCAGATTGCTCAGAGCCCTATCCAGCCTGTCCATGAATGTCTCCAGGGACAGGGCATCCACCATCTCTCTGGGCAAATTATTATTTGTTCCTTATTATTGTTCCTTATCATAAGTCCAAATCTTATATTTTTGCACAATTTCTCACTGTCCATGAGTTTGAACTTGTACTTTTGAAAAGAATAAATCCATGTACAGCTTTATTTCAGCTGTCAGAGCTTTTATTGTGAAATATAATGTTCAAAACCAGCACATTTTTACTTCTTTATAATGTGAGACAAAGCTGGAGTGAAACAGATCTCACCCACTGGAAGGTAGAGCCCACACACTCATAAAGATTCATTAAATCATCCATCTTGCTTTCCTGAGACGGTCCATGAAAACTTACACAAATCAAACTGAAATCAGTGCTTTGATGCCTATTGCCCACTGCATTGCCATCCCTGCCTGTGGCTGTCATCTGCTCCCACTGGCACAGGGTCTTGGCAACTGCAGAAGTGCTGTTTTCTTATAAAGAGGGTACTGACCTCACTGAGGCTCTTGTTCCATCCCAGGATGAGGCATTCACTTCGATCTTTACTTGAGATAAGGCTGATGCTGGTGGGTTCTGCTAGCAGCTTTTTCAGGCTGACACGGACACAGCTGAGGATGCAGCCCTTCAAAGAATACTGAATGCACAGGCAGTGCGACATTGCATGGTTAGAGCTCACGTGGCTGCAAAGCAGACAGATTACAAAAACACCAGACCAAGGAGACAATAAATCTTTAACTACTTATTGTACAGCAGAACAAATATTTATTCAGTTTGTGTGACCTGGTTTTGCTCCAGCAATCAAACAAGCCACTTGCTTTGCACGTTTAACAGCCAGTGATCTGAATGTTAATTGTCACTATGTGATTTGACAGATATCGTCATCATGCTGACACCTCTTTTATTTTCTTTACAGGACCACAGTCAAGCTCCCTGGCTTCTGAGTTGGACAGCTTTCAGGGGCCTCACAAAGAAAAGCAAGGAAAGCCATAAGAGAGCTGATGGAGTTCCTCACTCGCAGCCACAGTGTTTCTCTGTGCTGACTAATTTGAACACGACTCCACGCAGCAGATAACATCACTGGAACAATTACAGACAGTCTGCCTTCAATATCAAGCAAAAAGACAGCCTTTTTCCTCTAGCCTTGAGACTCATAAAGATCACTCTGCTGCTGAGGCTCACAGAGCCCATGTCAATACTTCAGTGTGGAAATGATTTAGATGGAGCCTCAGGACGGCAGAGGAGAAGGGGACAGTCCCCTCCCTCTCCCTGCTGGCCACCCCTGTTGGTGCAGCCCATGCTACAGTTGACCTTCTGTGCTGCAAGCACGCACTCCTGGCTTGTGTCAAGTTTTTCATCCACCAGAACCCCCAAATCCTTCTCAGCAGGGCTGCTCTCAAGGAGTTCTTCTCCCAGTCTGTACAGGACCCACTTCTCAAGACTGTCCAAGTCCCTCTGGATGGCATCCCTTCCTTCTGTCATACCAACTGCACCTTTCAGTTTAGTGTCATCAGCAAGCTTGCTAAGGGTGCACTCAATCTTACTCTCTGTGTCACTGATAAAGATGCTGAAGAGCACTGCTTCCAAGATGAACCCCTGAAGGACACCAACCATGACCAATCTCCACCTGGACACAGAGCTGTTGACCACAACCTCCTGGCTGTGACCATCCAACCAATTCCTTATCCACTAAATAGTCCACTCTTCAAACCCATATCCCTCCAATCTAGAGATAAGGATGTGGTGTGTGATTTAGCCATATTGCACAGTGCTCATTCCCATACAGTGCTGTGGACACTTGCAAGGTGTGCAGGATAGGTCTCTACTGCTGAGCCCTTCGACCAGCCCATGTGTGGAAGCCCACTGCTGGCAGTGACAGGCACTCAGATGAGCTCAGGAGGCTCTCAGCTGGCAGAAGCCCTGTAAGGTTTTGTGAATGATGGCCATGAGAGCTGTGAAAAAGCTCACCCTGCTGTGGCCCTGATGATGCTGAATTCCCTTTCTCTTCGGAATTACGAAGCTGGCATCGGCAGTCTCTTCCCCTGGATAACTAACAGACAGACTCTCTCTCTGTATCTTTTAAGGAGTGCAAGCGGATCTTCAAACAGCATTTTAATAGTACAAACTTGCAGCCAGGAGCAGGCTTGGCTTTTACAGGGGCATATGAAGCAAGTAGGTGGTTCATGTGGCTGGCTGGGCCTTGGTCTCTTTCTATCAAGAGCAAAGCAAGGAAAGCTGTGTGGGCAACGTGATTTTTCCAAGGAACTCTTCTTTGATTTTCATTTTGTTAAAAGATGAGGAGAATTAATGTGTCCTCTTTTCAAAAAATGACCCAATTCTCATTACTTTGCATTTTTAAAATCAAAGAACTGACTGCTTCTCCAAGATGAGTTATGTTAATGTACATAATTTAAAGGCACATTAAAGGGAAGTGAGAGACGTCTGAGTGGAGTTTTCTGAATTCTTGTCTTTCTTCTGTGCGCCTTTGTGCTACCTGGCTGTGCACTGAGTGTGAACTGGAAAGGCATTAGAACAGCTTTTGTAAAAGTCATGTTTTCCTGTGGGAAGCAAGATCAGGAGCAGAACAAAGAGAAGGAGGAAAGAAAAGCAATACACAGATCAATTTAAATTTAGAATCTGGCCTGACATCCTACTGAAATGGAAGCGAGGATGTTGAGCAGAAATTACTGAATGTGTTTTCAAGTATCCCATCAAAACAGAACAGGGTGAAAATGATGGAAAGAAGAAAACTACCTGCAGGCTTTAGATATGGTGTAATATTTACAAAAGCACATCACTGGTGAATGCTGAGGGGCAAAGTAAAAGATCTTGAAAAATGGTTGTCAGAGAAAATAATTTAGAATGTTGGGAGTTGCAGACTGGGGAGTGCAGGCTGTGCCTGAGATGTGTTTGAACTAAACGTGTTGATAGCTTTGTGGGTGGTTGCTCTTAGAGGTATCTGTGCCTTTATGCAAGACTTCCACAATCCCAGCAGTCCAGGAGGTTACCGAACACTGATAACTGCTGAAGTAACTGAAGAGGCAAAGCCAGGCCCAGCCGCAGGAGAAGAGTGTGAAGGGACTGGGGAGAGCTAATGCTGTTTGCTGCTGAGAGTGGACAGCCCCTCCTGGACTGGCATGGACACCAGCACTTGGGGAGGATGGGCAGCTATGTGGGGAATGAGTGGTGTGCTGGGGGACAGAGGGTGTGGAGATCAGGGTGCCTGAATTTCCCCTGTGTATTTGGGATTACATCCATGTGAAGAGTTCACAGGAGGAGGTGTCTGTGTCAGGCTATGTCAGCACATCCAAAAGAGGGGAGGTTTGGAATAGACATTAGAAGGAAGTTTTTTACTCAGGGTGGTGAGGTGCTGGCACAGGCTGCCCAGAGAAGCTGTAGGCTCCCCATCTTGAGGGGGTTCAAGACTGAGTGGGATGGAAGCCTGAATAACCCAATCTGGTGGGTGGCAGCCCTGCCCACGGTAGAGGGGTTGGAAATGGGTGGTCTTCAAGGTACCCTCCAGCCCAAGCCTTTCTCTGGTTCTATCAATAATCTGGTCTACAGCTATGAAGAGGATAAATAGTTTGGAGGATATTAAATCCAAACTAGTGATTTGCTGACAAAATTTCTATTAGAATTGATGTTATAAATATTCTCTCTCTTTGTAGTAGTTTTAAGAAATGAGGAATATATTATAACATTGTTCACAGGAGTAACTGTACGCCCTGAAGTACCATCCACATCTCTGCTAGAGATTTGTTGAATTATGCTCAGTATAAATTCAGTAAAACAAAGACCTTACTCTGGACGGTAAGCAACATAAATTAACAACAACAACAACAAAAGACATTTAATATCTGTGATTTTTCTTTTCTTTTCTTTTCTTTTCTTTTCTTTTCTTTTCTTTTCTTTTCTTTTCTTTTCTTTTCTTTTCTTTTCTTTTCTTTTCTTTTCT
>JACDJE010000400.1:1540983-1676206 GCA_016647715.1 Pavo muticus | reverse complement strand
CTCTTCTCTTCTCTTCTCTTCTCTTCTCTTCTCTTCTCTTCTCTTCTCTTCTCTTCTCTTCTCTTCTCTTCTCTTCTCTTCTCTTCTCTTCTCTCCTTTTCAAATAAGGAATGAAGACAAAGAGATCTTAAGAAGCAGAATAATCGATACAGTTATTGACTAGCTTTTCAAATTTAATCAACATAATATCTTTACAAAATTCAGTTCATAAATTATACGTCCAAGGTTATACAGGAAGTCTGTGGCAATGGATTATGAATACAGAGTAAATGGAATACATACTCTGTATAATTTTGAAAGACAGATACTCATAAATCACAGATAATGGTATTTCAACAAGGAAGAGGCAGCTAAAACTTTGAAGCATCCATGTTTGTATGTTAAAAGAAAGTGAACTGAAAAAGAGAAGATTGGTTGTGATTTGCCACTGTTACTCTCTGGAGTAACAAAAGGCAAAGGGCAAGGTCATTGGGTCTTGAAGTCCCTCATACACCTCAGTCCAGCAGTACAAACTGAAACAACTTTTTGCTTCAAAAGAAGAGGACACTTTTACTAAGCTATGCAAATGAATAATGTTGGTTGCATATCTCCTGCTTGCTTGTTGCCTCCTGATCCGCTTTATGAGCTATTGGGATTGCCTCCTCCAGGAAGGAGCAGGACTATTTGGAAATCTGGAATTCTGGAATTCAGGGAGAAATAGCTCAGCTGGACTAAGACTTTCTGCTTTAAGAAGGCTGCCTCTGGAAACTACTGTGCATGTCTTCTACCATGCTAGGGACAGGAAGTTTCACTGTTATGCCCAGAAGCTTTATGGGAATTGAAGTATTCATCATCTTGCACTAAGCCTCAAGCAATCTGCAGTTTAATACTACAAGTAAAAACTAAAGGCAGGTCATGAATATAAAGTGCTCCAATGACTGTCACTGGAGGCTTAGTGCAAGGGCTGGCCTGGCCCAGGGTGAGCAGTGCTGAAGAGTAGTTTTTCTTCTCACCCTGTAGGCATTATGGCAATGGCTGGACTAGATGACCTTAATGGTCTTTTCCAGTGTTAATGATTCTATGACTCTGTGGTTAGAACTTCTGGAAACAGCCACTCTTTGATTGAAGACCAGTTGAGCTGCTTTACCATTCCTTCAAAGGCATGTGGCTGTCCATCCTGCCAAGGATGCGTGTTGTTGTGGAATGCTATCAGAATACCATCACTGGCTGGCATGCTTATCTCAGATCCTTCAGGCAGAAAGCTGTCAGCCTCAGGCACACTCAGCACAACTTGAGTCTTAAAACAAGTGGAAAAGTCCCATCAATTGAGTGAGCTTGTGTGTGAAGTTAGAAGGAGCAGAAAGGATAACAATGAAGCGATACCAAAGTGTACGTGGCACCGAAGGTGGGCTGCAGCCTTGTCACTGCAGTTTGCAGAGCTGTCAGGAGAATGAGACATCAATCGTTATGCTGGAAGATGAACAGGAGGCCCATTATTCAAAGGAAACAGAACACTGCCTCCACCTGTATTTGAAATGGCTGTATTGGCTGAAAACATGCAAGGCCTAGGAGCTTGCACAACTCCTGCATGGCAGAGGGGAAATTCTTAGGAATGAGAGGGCTTAGGTAAACTGGTTCATGTTTTAACAGCAACTGCTAATGAAAAGACTGATTTTTTCATTGAAGAAATTGCACAAACCTCTGCTGTGGTCACCTTCAGCACCTGGGCCAGCCCCCAGAATAGCATAATCCAATGAGAAATAAGCAAAGGCTGCTTTTTGATCTTACTTGCGGTCCACAGCTTCTCTAGGACAGTGTTCTGAAGGAGGCAGTGCCTCAAACTCGGTATTAAAGAGCCAAGCTCTCGGCAAGAATAGCCAGAGCTGTGCATCTGACGTCTGACAACCTCTGCACAGTGTGTTTATGAGGGTACAAAGACTTCCTCGATAACGCCTCATTTAAACTGTAGCACGATTTTCAGAAAAATACCTCATCTTCACTAAAGAATTTGCCGGTGGATTGATGCTTCCCCAGCGAATCACCACAAAGGTGAATCACCCACATCAATAGAAAATGCATTTGGTCTCACTTCTGTTCCTGGCTGTCAGCTTCTACCTCTCTGCTGTCTGTTTTGAAACACAGTAGCCATGCTACTGAAGCTGTAAATAAGACCACTTCCAATCTTGTATTTTTTACTGTGTTTTTTTCTCTCTGGTTTCCCTGTTTATCAGTATGATTCTTAAATAAGGGATACTGAAATTAGTTCAGCCTCAATATTACTTTCCACACTGGACTTTGCAGGAGCATGCATGGACACCATCAGTTATTTTTGAGAGCTATGGGAAGAGACAATTACCATCAGTTCCTTAACAGTACGACATGGAGTGGAGTGTTTGCTGTTACACATTTTGATTCTGCTTCTCCTTTTCAAATCTCCTCATACTCAGAAGATCTATTTATTTGTAGAGAAGATTTGCCGTCTGCTCCCTCCTTCTATTGCAAATAACATTTGGTATTGACATGAACTGATGGATTCTATTTAATTTCCTCATGGTTTTCCTCCAAGCACTCTTTTGAAGAAATATATTTACCTCATGCTCGTCGATGTTTGCAACATAACAAGTGAAGGGAACAGTCATTTGGACTCATGTAGGGGAGTCCTGTCACACGAAAGAGCAGATTGACATGGATTTTCTATCTTTATTGCCAGTAAGACATGATTTTGAAGCAGTTTCAGGGCATTCATTGAGCATTCATCCATTGCTTCAGGTTTATTGTTGTTGGAAGGAAAAAGCACAGAAGCGGTCTTAGCAGACGTTGCAGGATTAGTCTGAAGTGTCAAAGAGTGAGATGAATTCTGACATTCTTCAAATTGTTAAGATTTCTCTCATGAAAGGAATACAATATGGCATTAAGACAAAGAGAGCAATTTTAATTTTTCATGCTGTGTATTTAGCACAGTCGATTATACAGTCTGACTCTTAAGTCCGGCTTCACAATAATGCTGGATTTACAGCTTCACCTTTATGCAAACACTTTCTGCTTAATTTATGTAAACGCAGACGCAGCAGCTCTGAGAGCAATGCTGCTTTCAAAATAATTACATAAAGGAAACAGGAATGCAATTCTTGTTTTCCTATGAACTCTATTGCTATGGAGAGGTGAGAATTTGTGAGAGCTCCCTGGAGCCGTGGTATCCATGGGACATCTCAGCAATGAAACAAAAGCCCCACGAAGTGCCTCTCCATGCTGCCTGCTTCTTTCTCTGTGCCCACCATGGTCTCTGGGAAGGTTCTTTTTGTGCTTGGCTTACGAGGTAAGTAAAAAAAGTTATAACAGGATTTGGGGGAAATGGTTTTAGTGTTTGGATTATTTTCTCACCGATTTCTTCCTTTTTTGCCTGTTTTTATTTCTGGATTCCTATTCACTTGATACTATTGGGTATCATACAGTTAGGATCTTGAGGGAATACAAATGCCTGCTTATACCCATTTGCTTCAGGACCAAGAGAAATTTTTTCTGCAATTATTTAACTCATGATTTCCATTATCACTTGGGCAGGCAAGCCACACTAAACCTTGCATGTATTGAAAATCCAATCTTAGCTTCATCGTATGTCACAAATAAATTTAAGATAGTAAATCTGGAAACAAAAACTTGAAATTTATGGTTTGTTAGTTAAACAAAACATTTACATTCGTTCCTTTTTCCTAATGCCTTCCTGTAATAAGATTTAGCCTGACAAAGCATATGATAAATTTCAGCATGCCAGGCTTCACATTTAGAATTCAGCTTCTGCTAGATTGCTTGGCTGCCTTGTGAGGCATATTAAAATAAACTAAAAATTGTATTTTAGTGTTTTATTTATCTTTACTCTGTGCTTAATACAATTATTACGGGCATACATTTTTCTTATTAAGAAGTTAGGATTCGGGACCAAAGTTCAGTATTCTGCTTTGTTCTGTGGCATGGAGGAGGGAACACATTCTAAGTAAGTCCCACCCTGCTGTTAGCTGCATATTGATGATGGAAAAAATCTGAACACTTATTCTGTCTGAAAAGCGTACTAACTGCTTTCTTCTTCTTCAAAATGTGTTTTGCTGATGGCAGAAATATATGATTTTACAAAATATAACACAGTAGGAGGCAGAAGCTTATGAAGCTTTGCAAAGGGTTACAGTCTTGTGTGTATCAAATTTTTATCCTTAAATGACTGGGGCTATTGATATTCCTATCCCTCTATGGAGAATATGAGGATATTTCAGAACGGAGAAGTTTCACTGTGAGAACATTGTGCAATTTGGCCAATGGCCTCACCTGGCTCTGCTCCCCCTGAGGGCTCACACCCCATTACAGGGCCGCAGGCATTGGGCTCCTGAGTCTCGTGGGCACTATAGATGCATTTCCTGCAGATGTGAACAGCAGGCCCCATCTGTTTGCCGCAGCTCTGATGTACTGCTGTTGGGAAGCAGATGTATCCAGCACCTCGAGAACTCCATTTAATTGGATGTGAATCTGCCAGAACATAAGTCTCTCTATTGATCTTGGTAGTCCTCATTGTCAAAACATTTTAACATCACCTTTTAATGCATATTATCAATTACACTTCCTGTACAGATAATCCTAGCAGAGACCATTCATTCTTCCACTGCTGGGGAAGGCAGCAGAGTCGTCTGATTATATTTTCCTAATGAAAGGCAGAGGCAACAGCTTTGAAGAGTATGTGATTGGACGTGCTGTGGGGTTTTGCCATGGATCTGTATAGTATCTCAGCTGTGGAACACTGTTAACTGATTTTTTTTACAAAGCATGAATCCTTCTCAGCTTTTTTTCTCAGTTGTTTTACCAAAAGACACATTGAGAAAGAGTTTGTTTGAAAATCTTTCTCATAGGTTAATTTTGAAGAGCTTGCGTAGCAGCATACATCTTCTGGCCACTCTGGAAGTTGGATCTTGCATTTCATGTGGAAGGCAGGGCTAGTGCAGGCAGGGTAGGAAAGCTCCTGTGGCTGTTCACTGTTACTGTCTCTTATAGCCAGTTGTGCCCTATATCATATGTAATGGAAGAGACAAAATTGCTGCAGTGATTCTCCCCTTGGCTTCACCCAAGGCAGATATTCAAGTCTAAAGCACCAACGTTCTGAAATAAGTTGTCCTCAGGCAAATATCTCACGAACCATTTGTGGTTGTTTTAGAGGGCTCAGTGTTTTGCAGAACCAAGTTCTAAAGCATTAAGACTTTATATAAGAAAAAGATTACTATTGCGGGAACCTGTTATACAATACAATATCCTCCAAGCTGAGCCCAGCTAGACTGCCAAAATGAGATCTGCAGGTATTATCTCTTGGTTTCACTCCTGTTTCTAAATCCCAGAATGCCTGCTGTCACCATCAACAAAGCAGGAAGAGAATATCCAAGTGTCCCTACAACTTGAATTTTTAGACAATGTTAGGCATCTGTCACGGGTTATCTCTGGATACAAGTCCGTGACAGGGGGGCACAGGCCCCGGAAAAAAAAAAACGGAAGAGCGAGGAAAAAAAAAAAGAAAGGGGTACGAACGGTTTGCCGGGCGATCCGGCCGGCCCAGGGCCACGCGCTCCGGGAGAGGGGGAAGGGCAGGGAGCTAGTGGATGGTTTTAACAAAAAAGGAATGCACCAGCAGTAGATCTGAGAAGGAACGGTAATTTACTAAATTTAACTAAATCAAACAAAATGAGAGAGAAAAGAGTATCCAAAACGCGAGCTCAAAACACAATACCGCGAGGGAACCACGTGCTGTTCTCCGCGGCGAGCTGAGAAGGCTGAGCCGGGCAGCGGGGGAAGCCAGGCGCTCGGTCCGGTCCGGAGCTCCACCCCCGCTTCCTCTTCGCGCCAAGTCCTCCCCAGGGAAGCCGCACCTCTCCTCCCGTCAGGATACTCCACATGCCCATAAGGGGCAGTAAACGGAACCAGAACATTAACTCTTTAACTCCTACTGGTTCACATGATGTTCTGATGTGGAATACTGATCACAAAAGAAAAATCACCAAACCACAACATTCCACCCCTTATTCCACATCACCACATCATGCTTAACATATATCTACATACGAACAAACAGTAATTAGCATGCACTACATACGCACTATCTGAACAACAATAATTAACATGCATTACGTATACACATATCTATATACATATATATACATGGAATCACTGACTGCACTCCCCCAGCATCAAATTCCCTTGTGGTATGCACTGGACGTCCCCATTTTCCTCCATCACCCACCAAGTGCACCCAGGTCCCTGTGCAAAAACAGTTCCACGGAGTGGTTTGCCCTTTCCAGAAGCTGGAAAGACCCAAACCGCTTTTCCCAACATGCTTTTTGCATGTATTACAGGGACCTTATCTCCCTCTACAGTATGTAGGGAGCTGGAGTGGGTAGGACCATCTCGATTGACCGATCCTCTGGTGTTGACCAGCCAGGTGGCTTCTGCCAAATTCTTCTCCCAGTTCTTAAATGTTCCACCGCCCATTGCTTTCAACATGGTTTTTAACAACCCATTGTAGCGTTCGATCTTACCAGAGGCCGGTGCATGGTAGGGGATATGATAAATCCACTCGATGCCATGTTCTCTGGCCCAAGTATCCACAAGTGAATTTTTGAAATGAGTCCCATTATCCGACTCAATTCTTTCTGGGGTGCCATGTCGCCACAGGATTTGCCTCTCCAGGCCCAATATGGTGTGTCGGGCGGTAGCATGGGGTACTGCGTATGTCTCAAGCCACCCAGTGGTTGCCTCCACCATGGTGAGCACATAATGCTTACCATTGCGAGATCGTGGCAAGGTGATATAATCAACCTGCCACGCCTCCCCATATTTATACTTTTGCCATCGCCCTTCCCCCCAGAGAGGTTTCATCCTCTTGGCTTGTTTAATTGCAGCACATGTGTCACAGTCATGAATAACTTGCGCAATAGCGTCCATAGTTAAGTCCACCCCTCGGTCTCTAGCCCACTTATATGTTGCATCTCTTCCTTGATGGCCTGAGGTCTCATGGGCCCACCGAGCTAGAAATAACTCTCCCTTGTTCTGCCAGTCCAAGTCTATCTGAGCCACCTCAATTCTGGCAGCTCGATCTACCTGATGGTTATTTTTATGTTCTTCAGTAGCCCTGCTCTTGGGCACATGGGCATCTACGTGACGCACCTTTATAACCATATCTTTTGTTCGGGCAGCAATGTCTTTCCAAAGTTCAGCAGCCCAAATAGGTTTACCCTTCCGTTGCCAGTTGTTTTGTTCCCACTGCTGTAACCACCCCCATAAGGCATTTGCCACCATCCATGAGTCAGTGTAAAGATAAAGCATTGGCCACCTCTCCCGCTCAGCAACATCTAAGGCCAGCTGGACCGCCTTTACCTCTGCGAACTGACTTGACTCTCCTTCTCCTTCGGTGGCCTCTGCAACTTGTCGTGTGGGGCTCCACACAGCAGCTTTCCATCTGCGATGCTTCCCCACAATACGGCACGATCCATCCGTGAACAGAGCAAATTTCTTTTCATTTTCTGGTAGTTCGTTGTATTGGGGGGCCTCTTTAGCACGTGACACCTCTTCTGCCAGTGATGTGCCGAACTTTTTGCCTTCAGGCCAGTCCATGATCACCTCTAAGATTCCTGGACGGCTGAGGTTCCCCATCCGCGCTCTTTGTGTAATCAATGCAATCCACTTGCTCCAAGTGGCATCAGTAGCGTGATGGGTGGAGGGGACCTTTCCTTTAAACATCCAGTTCAGCACTGGCAGTCGAGGTGCCAGAAGGAGCTGCGTTTCAGTGCCAATTACTTCAGAAGCAGCCCGAACCCCCTCATATGCGGCTAAGATCTCCTTTTCAGTTGGAGTGTAGCCCTCTTCCGACCCCCTGTATGCTCGACTCCAGAATCCCAGGGGTCGGCCTCGGGTCTCTCCAGAGGCTCTTTGCCACAGACTCCAAGTGGGACCTTTCTCCCCAGCAGCAGTGTAGAGGATGTTCTTTACATTCTCTCCCATCCGTACTGGCCCTAGGGCCACAGCACGGGCTATCTCCTGTTTAATCTGTTCAAAAGCCTGCTGCTGTTCAGGACCCCATGCGAAACTGTTCTTCTTTCGCGTCACCTGATAGAGGGGGCTTACTATGAGGCTGTAGTTTGGGATGTGCATCCTCCAAAAGCCCACTACACCCAGAAAAGACTGTGTCTCTTTCTTGCTAGTGGGTGGAGACATACTGGTGATTTTGTCGATCACATCTCCTGGGATGTGACGACGCCCATCTTGCCATTTTACTCCTAGGAACTGAATTTCCTGGGCAGGTCCCTTCACTTTGTTTCGCTTAATAGCGAAACCGGCACGCAGAAGAATTTGAATTATTTGGTCTCCTTTCTTAAAGACTTCTTCTGCTGTATCACCCCACACAACAATGTCATCAATGTACTGCAGGTGCTCAGGAGCACCGCCCTGTTCCAATGTGGTTTGGATCAGCCCATGGCAAATAGTCGGGCTGTGTTTCCACCCCTGGGGCAAACGGTTCCATGTGTACTGAACACCCCTCCAAGTAAAAGCAAACTGTGGCCTGCATTCTGTGGCCAACGGAATGGAGAAGAATGCATTGGCGATGTCAATGGTAGCATACCATTTGGCTGCTTTTGACTCCAGTTCGTACTGGAGTTCCAACATATCTGGCACAGCAGCGCTCAGTGGGGGTGTGACCTCATTCAGGCCACGGTAATCTACCGTCAGCCTCCATTCTCCACTGGCTTTACGCACCGGCCATATGGGGCTGTTAAATGGTGAGTGGGTTCTGCTGATCACTCCCTGACTCTCTAGCTGACGAATCAGCTTGTGAATGGGGAGCAAGGAATCCCTGTTAGTGCGGTACTGCCGTCTGTGCACCGTTTTTGTGGCAACTGGTACCTGCTGGTCTTTTACCTGTAATAACCCTACAGCAGACGGGTCTTCTGACAGGCCAGACAAGACAGACAGCTGCTTAATGTTGTCTGTATCTACAGCAGCTATTCCAAAAGCCCATCGGTATCCCCTGGGATCCTTGAAATGCCCACTTCTAAGATAATCTATACCAAGTATGCATGGGGCCCCCTGTCCAGTTACTATAGGATGCTTCTGCCAGTTTTTTCCGGTGAGGCTTATTTCTGCCTCCAACACAGATAATTCCTGAGAGCCCCCAGTCACTCCAGAAATAGAAATCAGTTCTGTTCCTTTATAACTCGAAGGCATCAGAGTGCACTGAGCACCGGTGTCCACCAGTGCTTTATATTCCTGTGGTTCTGATGTGCCAGGCCATCGAATCCACACAGTCCAATACACTCTATTATCCCTCTCCCCCCCCTGGCTGAAGGCAGGGCCCCTCTATTTGTTACCTGCAGTAACGGGAGCAACTTCAGTGGCGGTTGAGCTGCTTTGTAATTCTCTCACCCGTGCTCGTAGTGCAGGAGTGGGTTCGTCGTGCCACTTCCTCATATCCTCTCCATGCTCACGTAAGTAGCTCCACAGGGCAGCACGAGACATAAATTTACTGCGGTCCTTTGCTCGAGGGGGAGGGCGTTTACCTTTGATAGCTGAAACTTGAATCATTTTGACAAGCTCCTTCAGCACATTCCTTTGACTGTCCTGGTCTTCATCGGGTGTTTCTGATACTGCCACAGGTTCATCACGATGAGTCACTAGGGACAATTCCTCCCGCATACTGTCCTGGCTCTTCTCCATTTTATCTAGTCTTTCTGCCATTTGGCAGATGGCTGATATGGAAGCATGGGATGGTGGTAATTTTTGGTCCAGGTTTTGAAGCGCAACAATCAGTTCACAGAATGCAGGTCTTTTGTCTAGGTCTTCCCATCTACCGATCGTTGTTACCAGTGAAGCTGCATACCTTTCCGGTGCCGTTCTTGTGAGCTTTCGCCATATTTCGGGTGTAGTCGGTGTTTTCTCAGGATCATGGTCCTGTTCTGGGTCATTCGAAACAAACGCAGGATCATACAGCATTTCTACTATGGCTGTTTCTCTCAAGTACTGGATGCCTTTCTCAACAGTATTCCAGACTTTCATCCCAGGCTGCAGCTCGGCTCTGAAGGGATATTTTTCCTTCACAGCCAATAACAATCGTTCCCAGAGGGTGGCGGCTCCGTCCAGACATCTACTAATCCCTCTGTCAATAGCTGTGTCTCGGGCGATGTTTCCTAGTTGGCGAGCTTCGCTACTATCTAGGGACACGCTACTGACCCCGTTGTCCCAACACCGAAGCAACCAGGCGAGAACAGTTTCACCCGGGTGCCGCATATACTCCTTTCTTATGCCTTGCATTTCAGTCATTTTCAGGGATCGACGAGTAGTGATGACAGTGACTCCCTCTCCATCATTCTCCTCTCCATGTCTCTCACTTTTCTTGGTTGCCTTTCTCGGTGGTGGTGGTCTTGAGGAGAGCCCCTCATCCGGATCTTCTTCTGCTTCTTCTTCTTCTTCTTCCCGTTCTAGACGTGAGGACACCCGTTTCCATTTCCGGCCTTCCACAGGGGCAACTGACATTGATACTGGTGCCTCCTGTGATTCATCAAGATCGACTTGGAAGTTTTCCCTTCTGGCTCGGATCTCGGTTTGGAAACTCTCTCTCTCAAGAATAGTATTATATAGAGCTCTGTAAGCGCAAGCCAAACCCCAAATAAGCCGTTCCTGCTCAGATCTTCCTGAGCTGCACCATCCCTTACCTAAATACTCGTTTAGTTCCTCAGGGTCCCACAGGTGTTCAAGAGTAAAATTCCATGACACCGGGGGTCCCCACGCTTCCAATCTTTTCCCTAAACCTCTCCATATTCCCTGCCACTCCACATTCTCTGGTTTTGGGTGCAGCTTCCTCCATATAGTGTAAAATCCTATCCCAGAGAGTACATTCAGGGAGACTGATAGCACCATACCTAAGCTGGCATCCTGGACATGCATAAGAAGCTCTGAAGAGCACCTGTAAAGCAGTCCAATCACCGTATGATGTGTTAAATTAGCCGGGATGTCTAGGAACCAGACAGGTATCCCCATGAGTGCTCTTAATTGGCTAAAGGCAGTTACAACTTCGAGACAGAACATGAGGAGCTCTAAAAGGAACCAACATGTTTTAAGGAGCATAAAGATCCTTAGTCCTCTGTACAATAATCTTGAGATGAAATAAAGATTCCTCAATGCCCGCATTCTCCACCAATAATTGTCACGGGTTATCTCTGGATACAAGTCCGTGACAGGGGGGCACAGGCCCCGAAAAAAAAAAACGGAAGAGCGAGGGAAAAAAAAAAAAGAAAGGGGTACGAACGGTTTGCCGCGCGATCCGGCCGGCCCCGGGCCACGCGCTCCGGGAGAGGGGGAAGGGCAGGGAGCTAGTGGATGGTTTTAACAAAAAAGGAATGCACCAGCAGTAGATCTGAGAAGGAACGGTAATTTACTAAATTTAACTAAATCAAACAAAATGAGAGAGAAAAGAGTATCCAAAACGCGAGATCAAACCGAGGGAACCACGTGCTGTTCTCCGCGGCGAGCTGAGAAGGCTGAGCCGGGCAGCGGGGGAAGCCAGGCGCTCGGTCCGGTCCGGAGCTCCACCCCCGCTTCCTCTTCGCGCCAAGTCCTCCCCAGGGAAGCCGCACCTCTCCTCCCATCAGGATACTCCACATGCCCATAAGGGGCAGTAAACGGAACCAGAACATTAACTCTTTAACTCCTACTGGTTCACATGATGTTCTGATGTGGAATACTGATCACAAAAGAAAAATCACCAAACCACAACACAGATCTTCACATCTCGGTGGTGAATGTGTCACCCCATTACACCAGCTTCAAGCTTTTGCTGACATCCACTTATGAAACCTTGCTCAAAGTCCACGGTGAGTGGAAGATTATTATTTGAACCGAAATTGCTCTGTCACTGAAGGATGGCTTGATATACCACTGGCCATAAAGCTTTTGTGAACTATTTGCAATTAATATTCAGAGCAGCTTGAAAGAGAAGGGCTGCTGTGCCCAGGCACCCATGGGGACTTCTAACTGGTAGGTGGGTTTTTCTATTCAGCTTTCCATGTCTTCTTTGGGTTTACTCCCTGTTTTCAGATGATTATGAGCAAGTTGAGATGTTCAGGGCTCCTTGGTAACGCCCCAGCCTTGAGGAATCCATCCCCTGAAAGGGCCTTGCGCTGTGCACCTGGAGACAAAGTGAGGTGAGGTCACTTTTGGCAGCATTGAATGGAGGAGACAGGTGATCATTTAACCCTCTGACACAACATACATGTCTATGCTCTGAGTTCAGGATACAGAAATGCTATTTCTCGGTAAGGACAAAGGATGAAGAGCTGTAAAATAAACCTTCTCAGTGCCTGGCAGTGTAAAGAATTGCTCGTTCTGGAAGTTTGTAGGTAAGGAGGTAGGAGATGCAGGTGGTAGGCGTGTTACGGCAAAGGTTCCTCCAGGTTTTAACTGGGCAGCAAATTAAATTAAAAAACAGAGTGACTGGAGGTAGTAGGCCTATAATTAAGTGGATGGGTGGATGCGTGGCTTATCTGCTAACTTGCAAACATTAAAGAATCCCCTAAAACCACATTAAAAAGTTTATATGGTTGAACTTAATTACTCTTCTTCTGTGTTGTAGTTGGCAAAATTAAAGGGAATTTTGGCCTTACGCAAAAACAAGAAAAAAAAAAAGGTAATTCTGTAAGAGAATTGCCTGTCAGTGTTCTGAAGGCAATTGCAAAACACGTCAGAAATGTACATCACTAGTTTGATAAATAGATTATTGTAAAGCAGGGCAGCAAAATACAGAAACGCTAGGCAATAAGTGGGGTCCAGTTCAGCATAATCTAGTTCACATGAATAATCACAGCAAGACCACTGGCTCCGTCAGGGCTTCTGACACTGATATCACTTTGCACCAACTCGCATCATAAAGAGCTGGCCTATTGGTGATCTTACACGTGGCCTCCTGAGCCCCAGCGCTTTGCGGCAGGGCTGGGATCCTACGCTTGTTCTCTCCCGTCCGGATGCGGCCTTGTGGGTGTGATGTGCAGGGCCTGCGACGTGCCCGGGCTCCAGGCCCAGCTGGCAGCAGGAGGCAGCTGCTGGGCAGTGCGGTGAGGAGTCGCAGCTTTCTGAGCACGGGGATTTGGAGTTAAGCTCTGGGCTTTGGCAAGTGTCATGCTGCAAGGCACACCAGAGGAATCGCAATTGCAAATGAGAAGAAATCAAAGCAGGGCACAAAGGGGTAAATCCTTGCTTTCCCAGAGTGAAAAAGGCACTTTTCCTACTTATTCTTTTCTTTTTTTTTTTTTTTTTTTTTTTTTTGAAGGGGGAGATGAGGGGGGCTCTGTTTCCCTTCTCATAGAAAGGAGATGTTAACCATTTCTTGACTGCCTTACCTTTAACATCTCATGGCAACTCGCTGCCTATTACCTTTCCCATTGTCCTATCCCTCCACCTGCTTTGAGTATAAAAATAAATAAAAATAACTGCACCTTTAGAGTTCTATTTGGGCTAGCCTTTAGGAAACAAGAAACAGCATCACACAGAAGCTTGCCTAAGTATTTTTCTCTGGATTATATCACGGGAGAATATCTTCCCATGCGATAAAGGGCATGTGAAAGGTTGCTTCCCACTTCTTTTTATTGCACACCACGTCCTGAATCTGAATCAAATTCTCCGTGACCCAGCTCTAAGCGTCCCACTTAGTGAGCCTAAACCTCTTTACATTCCTCCACTCTGATCTGTTAATCCCCCATAAATCACCACCGTTTCTCGGCAGACTCGAGCCAGGGCTAAGATTTATGTGCAAAAGACCTGTCATTTCCCACCAGCCTTAACCTGAATCAAGCCTGGTGGGTGCTGGGGAATGGCAGAAACAGGAGGAGCCACAGCATGACAGGGGCTGCTTGGTGCGAGAGAGCAAACTGTTGGCTTTGCAGCCAATGGGGGATTTGGGGCTGCAGACAGGAATGTTTCCAAGCCTGTTTCCATCATCCCACTCTCAGCAGGGAAGGGTCGTGAGGAACTGAGCTGTGTTTCATCAAATCATGCAAGCTGCGTGCAGAATGCCTGAGCAAGGCTGGTGGCTCGGGCTGTCAGACTGCAGCTTGGGATTTCCCAGACTGGAACATGCACACACAGCCTGGAGGACATGGATTTCAAAGAGACTGGGGAGCTTGGTGCTTTAGAATCATAGAATCATAAAGGTTGGAAAAGACCTCTAAGATCATCTAGCTCCAACTATCAGCCCACCCCCACCATGCCCTCTCACCACATCCTTCAGTGCCACATCTCTACATTTCTTTAACACCTCCAGGGACAGTGACTCCACCACCTCCCTAGGCAGCCTGTGCCAGTGCCTCACCACTTGTGCTGAGAAGAAATTTTTCCCGATATTCAACCTGAACGTCCTCTGGTGCAACTTGAGGCCATTACCTTCTGTCCTATTGCTGTTACCTGGGAGAAGAGGTCCACCTCCATCTCACCTCAGTCTCCTTTCAGGCAGTTGTAGAGAGCGATAAAGTTTCCCCCGGGCCTCGTCTTCCCCACACTGAACAATCCCAGTTCCCTCAGCTGCTCCTCATAAGACTTGTGCTCCGGACCCCTTCACAGTTTTATTGCCCTTCTCTGGACTCACTCAGGGTCTCGACGTCTTTCTTGTAGTGAGGCGTCCAAAGCTGAAGACAGTACTTGAGGAAATCCTGGTACTTTCGTGTTTGGTGCCCTCCCTTGTCCCCAGCCTCCTCTCCTGAGGCACAGTTGGGTTCCCCCAGGAGGTTTCCAGAACCTGCCCCAGAGCAGCACCAAGGTGTCTCTGCTGGTTCTTGCACTCACCATTCTCTTCCCTTTGGTTGGCATGGAGCTCTGTGCCATTTAGCAGGGCAATGGCCCCAAGAGAGGAGCTTGGGCTCTTCTGCTCCCCACAGCAGGGTTACCCTGCGGCAGACATGGGCACAGGGTCCAAAGAGAAATCAACTTTTTACATGGGTAGATAGTGATAGGACAAGGGGAATAGTTTAAAACTAAAAGAAGAGAGTTCTAGATCAGATGCCAGGGCAAAAATTTGCACTGAGAGGGTGATGAGGCACTGACACAGGCTGCCCAGAGAGCTGTGGTGCCCCATCCCTGGAGGTGCTCAAGGCCAGGCTGTATGGGCCCTGGGCAGCCTGAGCTGGTAGGGGGCAACCAGCCCATGGCAGGGGTTGGATGTGGATGGGCTTTGAGACCCCTTCCAACCCAAGCCATTCTATGATTCTATGTGGTGAAGCATCTGAAATCCTACCTGTTGATGGAAACAGCTAATGCTTGCAGCTGGAGACCTTCTGTCCTTTTTGTTAATTATACCAGTGGCTGATTCAGCTTTTTATGCTAAGGTTTCCTGCAAATATTCTATCAGACATGGCACTAAGGACTTCACAACACAGATCATTTTATGTGGACATGAAGATTAGCCAGTGAGTCCTGAACAGAGGCATCTCTGTCATTGCTATCTGAACATGCCCTTTGCCACCCTGCTCTGGGTGTCCCTGCTGGAGCAGGGGTTGGACCCAGAGGTCCCTGCCAACCTCATCCATTCTCTGATTCGGTGACCCTACATTCATGTAGATGCCAGCAGTCCTGCTCCTGCAAGCGAATGCTCCCAGCAGTCACAGGAATAGATCTGGTGGCTGATAGAAGGCATATTTTGGATGAACATTTAGCATTCCCAAAAATGAAATGGGACACACAGAGCATTTCTGGTGAAGGACTTTGTTGCTGGTTTAAGTTGCATCTGTGTGGTGGGTGTCAAACTGGCTGGCAAGATGTGGTGGTAGAGACATGGCATTAAGCAATGCAGCGGCCATCAGCTGTTCCCAAGATGCGCATCTTCATTTTACTCCATAAAGGAGATAAATAATAATTTTAAAAGCCACATGTGCGTGAACCACTTGTGCTGAATCTGTCTCTCCTTTTGGCAGCATGTGTCATGCTATCTCCCTGACCTTTACACACGGGGCAAATGAAGTTATGGCTTTTGCTCAGGATTTTCAGTGGTGGGGCTGATGAGAGTTGGAAGGACAACCAAGACACATTCCTCTGCAAGTTTTGTGACTTTATATTCGTAGAATCATAGAATCATTTGATTTGGAAGGGACCTTTAAAGGTCACCTAATTCAACTTCCCTGCAATAAACGGGGATACCTACAGCTAGATCAGGTTGCTCAGAGTCTCATCCAGCCTGATCTTGAGTGTCTCCAGGGATGGGGCAACATCATAGAATCATATCATAGAATCATAGAACGTTAGGTTGGAGGGGACCTTAAAGATCATCTAGTTCCAACACCTCTGCCATGGGCAGGGTACCAGCTATTAGATCAGACTGCCCAAGGTCCCATCCAACCTGGCCTTCAGTGCCTCCAGGGATAGGGCATCCACAGCACAGAAACACAGAAACATATCACCAAGTTTGGAAAAGACCTCAAAGATCATCCAGTCCAGCCATCCACCCCCCACCAATATTTCTCCACTAAACCATCCCTCAGTACAATATCTAAACATTTCTTGAACACCTCCAGGGACAGTGACTCAGTTATATCCCTGGGCAACCCATTCCAGTGCCTGACCACCTTCTGAGTAAAAAATTTCTTCCCAACATCTAACCTAAATCTTCTTTTAGTTTAAAGCCATTCCCCCGTGTCCTGTCACTATCAGACCATGCGAAAAGTTAGTCCCCCTCCCCCTTGTAAACTCCCTTCAAGTACTGGAAGGCTGCAATGAGGTCTTCCTGGGGCCCTCTCTTCTCCAAGTTAAACAAGCCCAACTCCCTCAACATGTCTTTATAGGAGAGGTGCTCCAGCCCTCTGATCTTCTTCATGGCCTCTTCTGGACTAGCTCCAATAACTCCACATCCCTCCTGCACTGGGCCATCCACGTATGTTAGTGAAGACACAGTTAAAGCTCTCACTCTACTCTTTATGCAGCAGCCTAACTCTCATGCTGCATGATTTCCTACATCCTGCTCTAGAATTTTGGTTGCTCCTGGTTCAATACCCAGAACAGTGCTTTCTTGAGCTGTGAGCTAATGATGGTATGTTTCAGAAATGCATGAGCATTCAGCATTTGCTCTCCTTTACGAACAGTTTCTCCTGGTGCTTTGGATAGATCAGCTTAGACAAATGCGGCTTAGCCTCCCTTTCCATACCGCTCTTGCCTTGTTCTCATTGCTTTGGCAGGTTGACCCTTCAGTTCAAACTGTTCTAGTTCTGCCAAATCACTTTATTCTCATTCTAATTCCCATGAATGAAATCTCAGTTTTTGTTTCTAGCGCAAGTTAACAATGACAATATTGATGGGCATACAGTGAAAATGCATTACTGGGTCAAGCTGAGTGCGGTGGACGAAGGAGCAGAACTACCTGTGCCAAGGAAGAGTTGGAGAACAGTGGCCAGGAGGTGCTCAGGCTGATGATCAACCAAGGCTGGGAACAGAGCATAGAAGCATGTTCAATTCTCCCCGTGTGTTGGGAAATGAAGGCCTTTTATGTTCCTGGTAAATAAGCAGCGTGTGTCACATATTGTGTAACTCCATCAACCATTTGTTCTAAAAGAAAAAGAAAAGCTATAGCCAGAAAATTGCAAGCTGCTTTGTTTGTGAGATGAAATAACTATGTAATACACCAGGATAACAAACCTTTTAAGATCCCTGCAACAGGCAAGAACCTCTGTGTATGAAAGAAAGAACCATCTGGATTTTGGTCCAAGTTTACTCACTCTGCATCCAGGGTGCTATACCCTGCAGTCCAGATGTGCTGCGGAGCCAGCTGCAGGAAGAGCTGTTCTCATAGGAGTCACCATGGCAGGCAGCATTACCGCTCTTTTGGTATCCATCCCATTACCTCCTATTCTGATGGTCAAAGACAGTGGCGGGGACAGCACTGTTGCCTGCAGGTTATCTGTAGGAACAACAAATGGCTCCAGAAACCTGGTTTCTGGGAACAGACTATGAGCATATCTGGGAACTGAGTCCCTGAGGGCTTCTAAAGGAGGACCAAGCCACGCTATGCTTCTCAAAGCCAAATGACCCCAGAGTGGAGCCAGCTGAGCACCTTTTTTCCACCTCTTGAATAGTAAAGATGTACAAGTTCTATCACGTATATTACTGTAGCTCCTTTAGATTTAATTTAAGCTACATGACCTTGCATTTGGAGAGCCTGCCCTTGTCTGTAATCTAATCAGCTCAGTCAAGAGGAATGGTTGGACAAGGATGAATGTGGGCCCAGGAGCCAGGAATTAGATTGTGTGCAATTTCATCTGCTGATTTATAGCAGAAATTTACAGTAGAAAGGGGTGATTTTTATCTTCTGAAGTGCCCAACAGGAGGGAAAGTTAATGGCTGCCACATTTCTTGCATGAGATCTGCAAAGACTCACAGAGCTTTGTCATTAGATGGATAGAACGGGCATCCATGAGTCAATGAATTGGGAAAAACACAAGAGGAAGAAAAGTCTCACTAAAGCCATTCCTTCTTGGTCAGGAGGATGGTGTTGTGGTGAAAGCCATAAGCAAGAGTGCAAGAGTGCAGGAAAATGTGAGGAATGTTTTTGCCCCCTCTGAGCTCACCAAAATGAAGCTTTCCAAAATGCAGGTTGCACACTCTGCAAGATGTTGCCCCAAACCACTTCATTGCCCTCAGCCCAGTGGGGACATCAGGCTCATACCTCACACTGGTCTTGCTCCTCATCCCTCTACCTCATCACTCTCTTCCCCACCCTCCTCTCCAGGGCTTTACGTTCTGTGCAGCAGGAACAATGCCTTCACCACGCATAGGCCATGGGGAAGACGCACGCACCCACTGTGATCTCAAATGTCAAATTCACATGTTTGCCTTCCCTTCTTCTTGTGCTAGGTCCTGTGAAAATCACCAAAAATGCCCAGATCCAGTGCCAATAATTGAAATGTAAGTCCACGTGGTAGGGGACACACATGGGGAAGTAGAGAGACGCAAAAAAAGAGTGAGCTGATGTTGTTTCAATATACTCCACGCAGGCTACAAGACACTTGGGTCTGTGTATGAACTGCACAAGAAGTTTGTTTGTGCTGGCGTAGGAGCCCCAAGTCATTACATTCACATTTCCAGCTCTGGGTAGTAATATTTTGAATATAAAATTAAGCAAATGTTTTGCTTTAAGTCACAAAGCCCAAGTCTATTCACATTAGGTTTTGGGAAACCTTTATAAAAACAACGTAAGATTGCATCTAAACTGCTTGGCTGCCTGCCTTTAATGGCAACCAGAGGTTTATTGTTGTGAATTAGTTACCTGGGAGAAGCTGAAAGTGTGGCAAAATAATGACAAGATGGTTTTTTTATTATTATTTGTAGAAGGTAAAAGCTGACTGTTATCAGCAGGTACATGTGGTTCAGTGTTAGATCAGAGCCTGCACCAAGAGAGATACAAACTCAGGAACCTGTCTGATGGAGTTAACAGCTGTTTACGAGGGTAGATAGTGATAGGACATGGGGGAATGGTTTTAAACTGAGATGGGGGAGGTTTAGGTTAGATACTAGGAGGAAGTTTTTCACACAGAGGGTGGTGACGCACTGGTACAGGTTGCCCAAGGAGGTTGTGGATGCCCCATCCCTGGAGGCATTCAAGGCCAGGCTGGTTGTGTCTCTGGGCAGCCTGGTCTGGTGGTTGGCAAACCTGCACATGGCAGGGGATTGAAATTAGATGATCATTGTGGTCCTTTTCAACCCAGGCCATTCTATGATTCTATGATTCTGTGATGGGAAGTGAGAACAAGTAGAAAAACACATAAACAGGGACAAAACAGAGAAGTGGTCAGTGCTGGAATGACTTGTGATAATGAGAGATTTCTTTGTGCTGTTCCATGAAGATCTCTCTTACCACCTCATAATTTTGTGAAGGAGAAAACTGAAGCAGTGAAAGGAAAGGACCAGTCCAATGGCCCAAAAAAGGCTTCCCATGCTCCGGGTGTATGGGAGCATGCTGCTTCCCTTTGGGACCTGGAAGGCATTGCTGGAGTTAGCCACAGTCCTTGTGAAGGAAGTGAGCCTGAGAAGCAGTGCGCTCAAGTGAAGGGGCTGCTAGAACAATATCAGGATTATTTGAGGAAATAATGCGATATGAAGATTAGCACATAGGATAATAACCGTGGGGTATAGCAGTGTTTTATGGTCCATTCTGTGTTGCTTAACGTTATTAGTCATTCTGCGTCAGGCACTGTTAAACCAGATTTCTAAAGGAAGCCCTTCGCCTTGCTCTCGTGCTGGCGGCTTTGGTGTATTGTTAAGCTTCACAGTCTCTGTGTCTCTGTGCATAATGTAGCACTTACTGGTCTGAACTGTAATTCAGTTTTATAATCTTTTACTACTGTGGGACATTGTCCCTTACAGAATTCCCATAACCTCAAACACTGTTTACTCATAAAACCAAACCAAAACAGTTGTTCCCCATGCTTTATAATTTAGGGTAGCATACTGCCTCTGCGCAGGACCTGGACATCTCTGGATCATTTTGTTTCTGCACATTAAGAAACTAAATTTTCCTTTGATGTCTGGAGTCAGAATGGAGCAGGAGACATCCAGTTACCCTGCAGCATTACAGTTAGGTGACATTGGTCCTTGTGCATATCTGTGGGGTTGTGCACGTCCTGTTGCCCGCTCTCCACCCCAAGGAGTCAAGTGGGGGAGAATAAAACTCGGCTAGAAACTGGAATAAGTGAATACTTGCCACACAGGTATGAAGAGCATGCCAACATAGCTGTACTGTGCATTTTTAAATGAAGATTACAATCTGCCTTTTATTAAAAAAATAAACCAGAATATCATAGAATCATAGAATATCTCGAGTTGGAAGGGACCCGTAAGAATCATTGAGTCCACCTACTGGTGGGACCACCCAAAAATCAGACCATAATATGAGGGTGAGTACTTTTCAGTTGGTGCTTATAGGAGTATTTGCATCATAAGATAGTACAGTATCAGTTAAATGTGTCTAATACCTTCCGCTGCCTAACTGACAACCCTGGTGAGGGATGTGCTGTCTCTCTCAGCCAGATCCCCAAGCACTCATGTTCCACATGTAGAGCAGATCTGCATTTATTTGTCAGCCAGGGCCTGGAGATGATCAGTAGACATACAGGACTCTTAGACTTTCTGCACAGTTTCTTATCTTCTTCTCTTCAAGACTTTTGTGGCTTTAGATCTGAGTGTGCTTAGACCAAGAGAACATATCTCCTCATCATGATGGCCTTAGCTGCCACAGAAATCATGGGGAAATGGTTGACACTTGCATGGCCATGCCCAGCAGCTGTGCAGTGTGTTTTGGGAAGGATTACCTGGGACAGTAGATGCCAATTTCCTACGGCTATAATTTGCCTTGAACTGAGGACTAAGAGGAAGGCAGGAACACTGGAATCAGAAGGAAAGGGCGAGGAGAGGCAGAACTCCTCCAGCACAGGATATGTCAGCATTCATGCTGTCTGAACAAGCCCTCTTGGCACGTGCAGGTTTCTCTTCTTAGCAAGAGTCTTGAACTATCATTTATTCAGAGATAATGGTGATCTGGAGTCCCAAACTCAGCTCTGTGCATCTAGATGGAAGATTTAGGCTGAATCCCTCAGGGCCTGAGCTCAACCCCAGACCAAACCCTCCTGGTGCTATAAGAAAGCTCAAGTTTGAACCAGTCCTCAGCTTTGGCCTGCATTAACTGTAAAACATCATATCAGCTTCTGAGCATCTGTTCTCTAGGTCATGACTGCAGTGGGGATTGAAATTCACTGTTCCAAACTTCCTGAAAACTTCAGTTGTGGTTTCATGTTGATGTTCTAAGCTAAAGCTAAGGGCAGTGAGATGAGCATTCAGGATCTGCTGGGATTCAGGATGAACTCTTCACTTCTGTGAGTGCAGATCAGTGGTTTTGTTGGCCTACAGCATCCAAAGGTGATGGTAGTGGAATGAGAATTTGTTCAGGGAGAACTTGTCCCCATTTTCAGTACAAAGCAGGCAGTTTCTTCCTGCCCTTTCCCAAAAGACACAGTGGGGGTAATCCCATTTGCTGCTACCTTCAGTTTCCCACCAGACCCTCCATACTTCTGTCAATATCCCTGCACAGAACAAGACTGAAAACGCACTGATTTCTCTGTTGTTACCCTGGTACAAGGTGCAAGGCATCCCTAACGTCCAGAGAGCCAGGAACTAAGCTTGGCACTGTTCCTCCTTGCAAAATCTGTGCCAAGGAAGACATTTTTTGAGTGCGTCAAGTTTTATTAGTATAAAACAATCTCTGGAGTCAGGCTATTTATATTTGTGAGTGCCACCAACAGGCACCATGTCTATTCCATGTTTACCTCTCTGCTGGAGGAGAGCACAGACAGTCTCCATCTCACAGGATGAGATGCCAGGGTCTGGCAGGGACAGGATGTGCCTTGTGGTGTCCGGGTTTCAGAATCCTGGGGCAAGGCAGTGGGTTCCAACTCGCCCCAACATTCCCCACGCTGCTGCAAGGAAGCCTCAGGCTCCAGCTGGGTCTGCAGAGGGAGCAGGGACAGAGACAGGGTTTTATTTGTTTGGGAAGCACTCAAACACCATGGAGATGAAGGCCACATAAGCACCTAGGTAAATAGAAAAGGCTTTGCTAACAGCAAGCAGTAATGCCTGATGAGTCATCCCACTGCCCTGCAGTGCTGTTATCACTTTTACATTGTGCACTCAAAGCCTATGAAGTTGGCAATAAAAGTAATGAGCGATGAGATGAATCAATCTCTGCCTGGTTACACAGAAGATGGACGTTCTTTATAAATACTCATTGATAAGCAGGGGGTTGCCTTCAAAGTGAAATTTCAGATTATTATATTTCTTTGAGCTGTGAAGAGACTCAAATCTCAATTTGGATGCTTCAGTATGGACGTCTCTTTAATTAGAACTGTACCCGCTATTTACCTATATAATCTCTCCTCCTGTTTCTTCATGACAGTATGCCTAAGGGTGAATGAATCACAGGAAGAGACCACCTAATTCATTCACCACTAGGGTATGAATAGCCTGAAAGTGCTGTAGGCTAACAGCTCCTCACCTCCACGTAATGAGCTGTAACTCAATATATATATAAGCAGCCATAGGGGATGTTCTTCCCTTATCTGACTCTTATAAGATGTAAGGTAAGCATTAAAGGATAAAATCTTTAGGTAGAACAGGGTGCCTCTTCCTCCACTCTTTCACCACTTTAAGTACTGACCCTGAGATGAACTTTGTTTCAGTGTCGAAGAATCTCTGCCCATGCTCACTTGTCTTTTGCATGTTGGGATTCTGGATGGGATTCGTGATGAAAGAGCCCATTTCTGTCAAAGAAGCTGTGCTGCCTGCATGTTTCTGGTTCTTACTATAAGTAAGTTTGCTTTTCCTCTGGGATTTCTTGAGCTGTGCTTCATATTCAGATATTCAACTTTGTTCAAAGTAAACATGCAAGCAGTGAGAATAGTATCCAGCCTCAAGCTTTAGGAGATTCAGCAACCATTTATTTTAATAAACATCGTTTTCAGAAAAGAGGAACTAACCCCAAATTTCTGGGTCCAAATGTGGAAGATTTCATTTGTATCCAGCCTCCAGCATCCAGTCCTGCCCTCGTACTGTCTGGCTCTCACTGCCGCAGCACTTGGAGAGCTTCAGCTCTGAGTCCAGGCCTAAGGTCTGTGGTTTGGGCCCATCTCACACTATTAGTCATATCCTTGTCATATCACTGCTCCTAGTTAGTGACTCCCATTCAGAGCATGGGTTTCACATATCCAGCTCCATCTCTTATTCCCATTTATAACGACTCTAACAAGGATTCCAACTTAAATTACTTCCTGATATGCATATTTGTTCCTGTCCTGTCCTTCTTGTAAAGAATCTGTCCATGAGCCATCTTCAGTTGCTTCCAGCAGGGTAACACCAGATGTACACGTGAGCAGGGTGGGTTTCAGCTCCCCTTCTCTATTTCAAGTCACTCCATCTTTACAGGTGGACTTCTCCTTTTCTCTCAGCCAGGGTTTTACTCTCTTATTCCTTTTAATCCATACTTTCTTAGCTCATCTACTTCTCCATTTGCTGTTCACATTTCTCCACCCTGCACACTAACATACTTCTAACCACCTCCACACCCATTGCTCCCCTAAGTGCTGGCAGTCAGCTGAGGAGTGGGCTGGGGAGCAGGGGGTTTTCATTTCTCAACCTGACTTTTCAAATTGAAAAATACATGAGACATATTTGGTCAGCCACAGAAGAACTCTCTGCAGACTGGTGGAATTACATATTGGATATGAAATGAATCTTGGTTCAAGGTTTTATGTGTCCAGTGAAAAGCACAGACGTTCCTCCAGCAAAGCTCAGTATCACTGGCTTCTTTATCAGCAGATAGAAAACACATGTGCCTTCCTATTGGCAGGAAGTCATAAGATCCAGTTGTGTTTTTTTTTTTCTTCTGGAGGAGCTGAAAGAGCAGCGCTTTGTGTTTACAGCCCCTTATTACAACCTGTAAGTGGCTCCAGGACCCAAAGTAACCAGTGGGTGTGGGGAGGTCAGTGCTTATCACAGGGCCCTCAATGGGTTCTTTCACAAGTGCAGAAGGACTAGAAGATACTTTAGTAAAATCTGCCTTGACAGTGGAATAGTTTTTCCTGTTTCATTTTGTGCTTGCTAACCATTTCTTTTTTCCTTCAGTTTAGTTTAAAATCAACAAAAAGTACAAAAAAAGCTTAAAAGGCCAGAAAGAGGCCTTAAAGATAATGGGAGATGACTGCAACAGGAAAGTGAGTTCAAAGAGGCTGCCTTGCACCTCAGACAGACAAAATTAACTATACAAGAGAGCCTCTGTGTTTTGGTGTGCCTACATTTGAACTTTTTACCTTTTATTTGGCTGTACCAGTCACTACTGGAAGTCATTGGCACTCATTTTATTTACCTATGGCTATTTAAAATTAGCCATCTAGCCTAAGATTTCTAAGACATCTGTGCTCCTGCTCTAGGCAAAAAGTAGGAGAGCACGTTGAAAGGACTGTTCAGCCTGGGTGTCTCAGAGCCTACCTAGACTACTCTCTGGAGGTAACCACAAAGTGTCTTTAGAGGAACCCAAAATTACTAGTTTAGCCTTGATCTCTAGTTTTCAGATGGGCTACATTTAGTCTAATAAATCTTACTCATATTGTCCAGACCTGTAGTAACCAAAAGTCTCTGCCTCCTATGGCTGTTTTGTTGGTTTTGAACTGGCAAGTGTTGCAGTGGATCACTTCATAAAAGTCCCTCTTTGATGCTGGTCCTAGCTGGGCTGTATGGACACTGAGCGAAATCTGTTTCTACAAATGGAAATAAGGTCCTGCTGTTCCAGGGCTGAGGCCCAGGCTGGAACACTCTGGGAAGCTGGTCTTTCTCCCCTGCTATCACAATTTGGCAGATGTTGGCTTTGGATGCTGATGTTGCCTCAGACACTGTAAATCCACGTTTTTGGACACGCTTAAAGAAAATCAGCAGTAGCCCATAGTTCCCTAATAGGAAATCAGAGCAGGGTGAGTGTGTGGGTCTGCATTACAGTTGAGAGAAGTGTCACTGGTGGAGACCAGAGCTGCTGCAAGCAGATTGCTCTATTGCAGCCTTGCACTCCAGTCCTGACCCTATGCTTGAACACGCCTGCCTCTGCCATGCATGCAAATGCAATCCCCTTCTCATGACTTTGCATGGTGCTGGTTCTTTCACTGAAGAAGCTATTTCAGAAGCTGTCTGACTAAGCACTGTAGCTGGTATGGTCACCCCAGACACTAGAGCACAGAAGGAGGCAACTGTTAACGTGAAGATACCACCAACTCATGCCACATTACTAATTCTCATTGGTGTATTTACCTTTGTGTAGCGTGGGCTGAAGGAGAGCCATTGCGTGAGCCATTGGAGAATCATTGGCAGCCAATGTGCACAGGCTTGGGCATCTCCCAGGCTGCTCATTGTATGCCCTTGCAGCTGCCCTTCTCTGGCACGAAGCCTGCAGCTTCCCCAAATAAACAGCTTTGTAAGGAAAGCCAGAACAAAAGTACCAGAGAGGAGCACCAAGGAAAGCAGCAAGTAGCAACAGAGTTTGTAGAAAGACAAACCTGCTAACCACCAGAAGTAGACAAAAGGAGAAGTTTTCTTCATCGTGTCAGCATGTGCAAATAGCTCCATAATCACTGGGGTTTTATTTGTTTAATCCCTTGAGTAAATACTGTTTCAAATCTGCTTGTTTTCACATGCAGCCACACTTCCTGCTGCTGCGCTCAGCACTGTAGTGTGCAGATCTGCCAACAACCCTATTTCAAGAGTGATAAGCCCTCACAAACCATGTGTTGTCCTCCTTGTGTTCAGCTGGGCAGGAGCAGGTTATCCACAGACATCAGCCACACTCCTGTAGCGTCTCCTTACTGCATCCCTCCCACAGTAAAGGGAATCCTGTCTGTGATGAATCTGCTCCATTCTTGTCACATGCCTACTCCATACCATGGGGATCGGCACTGCAGAACAGAGAAGATTCTTAACTCTGAGCTGTAATTTTGCCAGAAAAATTGAAGTCTTGGTGGCAGAGGCCCAGATCTGAATGGTAAACACTAACTTAAACACTGAAGCCAATCTGACGTCAGTAAAAAATTCACTTCTAAGAAAATTATCATGAACTTCATGAAGGACCTTTTTAATTTAATGTTGTTAAGCTGCAGTAGGCACCTTGTGCAACTAAAACTTAGTTTACATTTACTTCCCAGAACTTACTTGGGATATGAAGACCTGCGTACAACTGATAGAAAACAATTTTTAAAAGATCCAAAATTTAAACTGTTTAACTGTATATATATGCATACCATCTATATCTATAAACAGCAAGCAAGACAAAGCACACTTTTATATGAAGGAGAAGCAAGCAGATACTAAGGTGACCTGTCAGTACTTGACCCAATGAGAATAACAGACTTTGTTTATAAGAGGGGACAACAGCAGAGATTACCTGCTGAAATCAGAGCTGGGGTATACTGACTGCATGAACGGGAGTTATAGACATTACAGGGTGGTTTGGGGAGCATTGAGATATCTGGCCTCTTCCAGACCACTCAAAAGGATATGGCCCCAGCTGCATGCTGGCACAGGGGCTCTGGCAGCAGGTCTGGTAGCAGCAGCTAGTTGCGGTTGGACTAGATGATCTTAGTGGTCTTTTCCAACCTTAATGATTCTATGATTACATGAAAACCAGAACGGGTGTGCAGCTGCTCCTTGTGTGCCCTGCCTGGGCCATCTTCTCCACCGAGGGATGGCGATGACTGCTTGAATGGCACTCTTAAAGACAGGTTTTCCTGGTACTGTCTTTGGGGACATGTGTGTGCTCTGCAATAACCCCAATAACACTGTGTATAATAGTTGGCATTCGGCTCCCCAAGGAAGCATCCTTCCTGCCATGTCTGAGGGACCTCAGAACGGGTTCCTAATTGGATCCATGCACGCACTCCCCCAAGGCACTCTGACACTCTTCAAACCCATTCACTCGCCTCGTGGATCATTAAAGGCCTTTGCTACTGACAGTGGTACTCCCAGAAGGCTTCTTTGATGTCTGTTTGGATATAAGGCCTAAATTATTTTATAAATAAACATCTGGATGGAATTAAAAATAAATCTCGTAAAAATAAATCCTGTTTGCAGACACAAAACTGCTTTTGAGCAAAATTGTACAATTTTCTCCCCCACAAAACCAGAGGTGGAAAAAAAACCCAACCCCAGTCTCTGTTTTCCATTTCATGCTCAGCTACAAGCTCAGAAATGTCAGGTTCATCCTCTGTGCAGACACGTTGAGGAGGCCCATTTCTATGTGCCACAACATGACTGTTCCAAGCAACAAATCTGAGCCTTTTTCCCCATCTGATCCACAGTGAGCAGCTCAGGATGCTTGTGTGAGTCAGAGATGGGCTTGTGAGCCCCCATTTGCAGTAGATATAGTCAGCTTGAGGTCTGGAGCAAGCAGACACCTTCCTGTCCTCTGGTGAGGAGACCTGTGCCATCTCACGCATGGAGTGCAGAGCTCACACAGTTGGCTCCCCTGTACTTTCTTTCCTGGTCGAAGTTGTCTCATCCATTTGTAGCGATCACTGCTGGAGCCTTTCTCTTGGTCTACGACTCCATGTGCTCCACAGCTGGCTGGCAGATCATCTGCTGGCAGCAACATCTGGTACATGGTCTTCCAGAGCAGAAAAAAGTGGTTGTAGGGACAAGCTTTATCAAGGGGCATTAGGCTTAAGGGGAACTCTAGGAGTGGGGCCGTTTCCTGGCTGAGCGCTGTGGCTCTTCTCCGCTTTATGGCTCAGCGGGCTGAATATATACCTCAGCATATGACAGGTCCTGGCACTGACTTCTGAGATGGAAAAGAATCTGCTTCAGAGGTTTGTGCAATCTCTGTGGAGTGCTTGAGATAACATGCCTAGGACAGAAATCCCTTCTGAAGGCATTTGATCTTCATAAGCGCCTTGAGATCCACAGAGCTGTCTGGCAAAGGAAGGGGAAAGTGGAGGCAGAGAGGAACAAAACTGTCTCCATGCCAGATAGTCTCAAACAAGTCAGAATAGTAGAACCGTTAAGTTTGGAAAGACCAATAAGATCATCTAGTCCAACCATCAACCCATGCATGTGACTGCTCTAGACCATGTCACTCTGTGAGACACCTTCACTTTTCTTTAACACCTCCAGGGACGGTGACTCCACCACCTACCTGAGCAGCCTGTGCCAATGCTTCACCACTCTTTCTGAGAAGTTTCTCCTGATATCCAATGTGAACCTCCCCTGGTGCAACTTGAGGCTGTTACCTTCAGCCTCCAAGCAAGAAGAAGGTGCTCCATTCTCAAAGGCTTCCTTCTGTGTCCCAGCTCCACACACCGCTTCATGTTCTTTTGGGGTCAGTGGCCATTGCTGCCTCCTTCTAACATGGCATCAGTATGCTGAACTGCTCCAAAAACAGCTGTCCTATTTACTCAAGCTCTTCATTTCACATGTTCAGGCACATCTTCCTGACATAACTTATTGTTCTTCTTCTGTTATTTTAATTTGGAAAGAAGGAGATCAAGCATTATCCATTTACCAGCTTTTCTACAGAGCATAAGCATTCCTTGGGTTTTCCTCAGAGACCCATTATTCAAGAACACTGCAGCTCTTTCAGTCTATTTCTGCAAATCCTCTTGAAAGGGTGTCTGAGTTAACAGTTTTGCCAATACCAAGCTTTCAAGAATAATGATCCAGGCCTCAAAAGTCATGAGATGAGCTTTAAACAGGGAGTATTCTTGGTTGTCGGGTGTTTGTTTGGTTTTTTATGTTTTTTTTTTTTTTTTAATATAAAAACAAGCATTGAAATTTGGCATTTGTTTTATTTACCTTTTCTTACTAAATCTTTGGCATATGCTCAAGTCACACTTTCAAGCTTTTTTCCTCTAGCTGTTAAAAAGCAGAAACTGACACTGAGGAGCTGAATCCTAGGACTCAGGGAGCTGAGACTTGTGAAAATGAATTCGGGCATAATTACAATAAAATCACAAGAACTGGGACCACTGAGTTGGTAGGTATACTGATTGGTAGGAATAACATGATTTTGACTTCAGTTTGCATGTAAACCTCTCTAATCCTTGGGCTCAGTCCAAGCCTGTCTATCTTAACTGGCCTAACTCTGTTTATTAAGTCATCTTATTCTGGTCCATATGTACTTTATAAACTTTATTTATTTCTCCAAAGATCATGGACAAATATCTGTCTTCCTCTGTTCTGCACAATAATATTTTGAGTAGGTATTAGATCCAGATTATTGGACAATAACTCAGTTCAGCTGAGGACAATTAGACAACTTCAGACTGAAGGTGCCTACGTAAAAAATGGGTCCTTAAACTCCAACTGCAGTTGGGTTCCTAAACTCCTACTGTAGCTGATGGAGATGAGAGTTCAAGTCAGCGGTCTACGTGTATGTGAACAACTGAAGTGCTCTGAACAGCCACTTCCCACCCAACCTCTAGGAGATGCTCCAGAAGTCAAGAAGGGAAGCTGAGGTTTGATGACGGGAAGTTCTTCACAATGAGGGTGGTGAGGCACTAGAGAAGCTGTGGATGCACCCATCCCTGGAGGTATTCAAGGCCAAGTTGCATGGGGCCGTGGGCAGCCTGATCTGGTGAGGGGCGGTCAGCCCACGGCGGGGGATTACAACAGGATGAGCTTCCAATCCAAACCATTTTATGATATGATTCTCTCACATGTTTGCTGGTACCCCCAGATGTACTTAGTTGTCTCAGCTGGTACTTGCCACCAGCACGTGGGCAGCAAACAGAGCTCCAAGTCAAGAGGTAACTGGTGAACTCAATAGTCTGGAGAGCTGCTTGCTGATGCGACATAGGTGATTACATGGGTTTCACTAACATGTCTGTAATGTGAATCAGACATTGTTCTTATACAGAGGCAGTGTTTTAAATTAAATTTCCAAGGAGCAGAGATGTTTCTTGTCTGAACTTCTCTAAATGGTTCTCTTATGGTCGTGAAGGGAGGAGGGCTGTGCCAAGAGATCTGATTTATAAAGTCCCATCACTACTTCTGTGAAAAATGCCCCTCAGACTGCATTAACTATTCTATTAACTTTTAAAATGCCTATATCATACACTTACCTGCCCAGCTAAGTCTGTATCAGTAATGCTTGCTATCCTTTCTTATGTCTAATTGCACTTCTTTTTTCTCACCTTTACAATAACATTTCTATCACCCTGAATTTTGGGAAGAACCACTCAGCTAGCTCTTGACAATACCTTTTGCAACACTTCTTGGTGGTTATTTGGAAGAATTCTTTGCAAAGTCTTTTGCAAGAAATCTGAAGTTGAAAACATCCTACTGCTCAGGATCAGAGATGACAGACTGAGAGGAGCACATTCACTGTGTTGACACACACTGTAAAACTCTCCCCATACACCCCATTGCTAATGGGGAACAGCTGAAATAGAGACATTATTGCTGTAACTGTTGGATTGGCAACAAGTCCTGCAGCAGCAGCCTTGGGTTTTTGACTTGCCAGATGTAATCTTTGCCTTCCCTCCGCTATCAGGAGCAGCCAGCCACATCATATAACCCTTTCAGAGACAGAACCAACTCCATCTTGAAAGCAGTTGTGTTTTTGAACTCAATCCTCCTCCTAGAAGGCTGTTCAAAAACTTCATGCCTCTAAGGACAAACCTCATTTCCAGCTTTGTGGTTAGTTTATTCCCATTTGTTCTTATGCCAATGTTTTCACTTAAATTCAATAGATCTTCTTGCCCCCATCCCATGTTCACCTTAAGTGAATCTGTAGAGAGCTTTTGTACTACTGTTTGGGCTGAATAAGGTTAAGTTTTTGATCTCCTCTTGTAAAAAAGCACATCCATTCCCTTGTGCCTCCCACAAGCCTTCCTCTGCCCTCCACGTGTTTGATTTCATTTTCTTGAACAGGATTTGCCAGAAGATGACAGGCTTTTCCAGATGGTATTAATACCCTCTTTACTGGAAGTACCTTAGTGGGAACATCCTCATCTTATTTCCCTTGTTCATAGTCTTGTTATGCTTATGACCTAGCCCAGCTGCTGATTAATATACCCACGTTTTTCTCTGATTTTTGGCTGATTCAGAGATCTGTGGAAGTCTGCACAGATCCTTCCTTTCTCTGAGGCAAACCTTGAATTCTGTACAGTCACATTTACATCTCTGCTGTTCCTGTTCTCAGTTTAATCTTTCTGAAAGATACTCATTTCCTTCTACTGATCAAAACTCCCTTCTGTTGTTCTGATGTTAGGATATTTCATCAACATTTTCCTTCACTTTTTTTTGAGATTATTATTGAAATACTTGGTAAGAACAATTCAAATGCTCTTCTATGAGGACCCTGCTAGTGACTGTCCCAGCAGATGATGCTTCTTACAGGATTACTCTTTGCCATCTCCTCTTCCATCAGTTCCCTCCTTGCTTTACCACTCTGCCTCGTTCAAATCCCCTGTGGCACCATACCAAACCGTGTCCCTACTGCGGTTCCCAGTGAGATATCAAGTTCATCTGGCATGACTTTTATAAATGTATAGTGCTTTTAATTCATTTTCCATCTATGTCGCTGTTTATTTAATGACTCTTTCCATGCAATTTATTTGCCTGCCTAATATACTGGCAGGGTGATGCAACTGTAGTTGCCTGTATTACTTTGCTTTTCCCCCCTAAGTGGGATTCTGCATTTACTTTTATTCCCAGCCTGGCTAATTTATATGGCTCCCCTGCTCTGCCCCTGAAGTTCCATATGCAGCCTTTTCCTGCCTTTAAATATAAGAAATGCAGCATAGATATTGAGCACCCACTGGGTTTTTGAAGCTTTTTTCTAGATTAGATTTGGTCATTTCTGTTTTCACACTTCTGTGCTATTTCCTTTCCTCTTATACTCAACATTAACCATTTGGAAAGCTACAGTGAAGTATTCATTTCATTCTGTATCCATCTTATCTTTAATTTTCCTCACTCACATGTCCATTTCTTTCCATTGTTCTTTCATTGTAAGAACTTGCCTGTTTGTTTCAATGACCTCTACTAGGTCTATATCAACTTTATTTCTTGTAATTCCCCCTTTATCATTTCTATCTGCAACACCGGCTTTCTGTGCTCTGAGTGCTAAGCAGCCAGGTGTAAATGAATCATCCTGCACCTTTTATGTACAGAAATTTCAGTCTTCATTGATGTTCAAGTCCTTGAACTAACTTCATTGGTTCTCTTTGAAATTAGTTTGCCCTTTTAAAATTGCAGGTTTTGTTACCTATATTTTTATTTACTTTTGCATGTAGTTCAAGCAAAATCTCTTTGTATTTACTCAGACCAAGGATACCTTTGTTTACTATGATTTTTGTGATTATTTATCAAGAACAAAGCTAAAGCAGCATTGCCTGTCATGGATTCAGTCATTGTGTCAGTAAAAAAAACCTCCTCAGTCTCTGTCTCCCAGGAATACCTACAGGTCACTGCTACTGGTAGCATTTCTTCTTCCATCTCTATGTGAAAAGTGAAAATATCACATAACAGCACCTATCCTGGTAGCATTTATCTGCCTAATTTCCAAAAATCTCTATCCAAAGCCTTACTTTCACCAAACAACTGGGAACTGATTAATGCTACCAGTGGGAAATATTTTTGTGTTCTGTTGAAAATGCTGATAAATGCTTAGGACATTTGATGGATTTCTCTGTTATTTGAAATAAATAGTGGGCAAAAAGCAGTATGACTGATGTGGTGCAGCCTGCATGGCCAAGATAGAGGCTTGGCAAGAAAGTCAGAAGGTCTGTGCCTAGGGGTGAGAGGATGATAAATGAAAAGGACTATACAAATTCCATCAGTTCTAAGCTGCATTCAGTGTAGGCAAACACCTACAGCTGTTATCTCACAGTGATTTGATGATGTAAGAAAGACCACTGAGACTGATACAGCATGAAGTCCCCGAATCTACCAAAATCAGGAGCCTTTTTGTGGATGGCATATGTCTCCTGGAGATCAGTTCTGACATACCTGTAGCCAGATCTGTGCCACAAGGACAGATGCTCAGATGCCTGTTCCCCACTTATTTTTAATAGCTTTACTTTCTGCATTGTTTGAATCTACTTGTGCCTACTTTTACTTGCAGTTTTGAACCCACGTACTTCTCCATACTGAAGACCAAAGGCATGGCTGTGAAAATGGTGAGCCTGGCTGTCAGTTAAAGCTTCCTTCCATTTGTTCTTGTTGAGTGTTTCAGCGTCATGTAGCACATAAGTGCTTTGTCAACTCACTTGTTCAAGATATGAGAGTTTTTAGGCAGACTGGGACATAGGGAACCAAAGGACAGATTACATCAGCTGACCCTACTGAGTGTGAGCTTGTATTTACTCTGTGGTACACAGCCAGAATCTCACTGAAATCACATAATACAAAAATTACATAATTAGGAAATTAATCGCTCAAACTGAAAAACTCTGATCAAGAAACTGCCACAGACCTCCCGATGCCTGAAGGATCAGTTTACTTCCAATGACAGTTAGGCAACCCAACCACCTTCATGCCTTGGGAAATATTGCCCCTAAGGTTTTGCAAGCAGAGGCAATACTGGCATGTGTGTTGTATCAGCCTGTCAGCAGAGATGTCCTTAGAGCTGTTTTCCCAGTTCCCTGTACTCAGCAGGGCCAGCTGGGCTCAGTGTTGTTCCTCCTACTCTGCACTGATGCCACCTTCTCCCTGAGGCCCTGCTGCCTCCCTTCTCTTCCCTTAGGCTCTCCAGGAGTCGCTGTGCAGAGACAAAGACCAACCCCAGGCACCAGGGCACACTGAAGGCACCCAGCTGGCAAGTGACTTGGCAGAAAAGGGTCTGGGGACCGAAGTGGTCACCAAGTTGAACATGAGTCAGCAATGTGCTCTTGCAGCTAAGAGCACTGATGGGATCCTGTGCTGCATTAGGCAAAGTGCTGCCAGTAGGTCAAGAGAGGTGATCCTTCCCTTCTGTTCTGCACTGGTGAGCCCACACCTGGAGTCCTGTATCCAGTTCTGGGCCCCCTGGTACAAGAGAGGCATGGACATACTGAAAAGGGTTGAACATAAGGACACAAGATGATTAAGGGACTGGAGCACCTCTCTTGTGAGGAAAGCTTGATAGAGGAGTGTTCAGCCTGGAGGAAAGGAGGCTCAGGGGGATCTCATCCATGTCCATAAATACCTGAAGAGAAGGTGCAAAGAGGATAGAGCCAGAATCTTGTCCATGGTGCCCAGTGCTGGGAAAAGAGGCAACTGGCACAAACTGGAACACAGAAGGTTCCCTCTGACCACCAGAAGCACTTCTGTGCTGTGTAGGTGACGGAGCAGTGGCACAGGTTACACAAAGGCTGTGGGGTTTCCTCCTCGGAGATCTTCCAAAGCCATCTGGACATGGCCCTGGGCACCCTGCTGTGTCCCTGCTGGAGCAGGGGTTGAAGCAGAGGGACCCAGAGGTCTCTTCCAACATCAGCCATTCTGTGCTTCCCTGACTGGAAGTTTTTAAAAGCCTACTGACTAATAACCCTCCCAGTTTTGCTACTTCCATTCCATGGGTGTGATAGAATCATTTATTTTCCACTGAAATATTTTTACAGCACAGTACAGGGGCAGGACTACACAGCCAGAGTACTCAGCTACAAACAGAGTCAGATCTTTTACTCCATAATGGGTTCTTTTGTGACACTGAGATATACACATATGTAGAAAAGTATAAATGAATCTTAGTGTAATGAGAGAGAGAAGCACAAAATCAGCAAAAAGACAATAGAGGCTTTTATCTGCATCAATGGGAAACACAGAAGTTGTATGCAGTAGGCAGATCATAACTCACGTTGGAGTAAATAACATAGATATTGTTCTGACCTTGTGTGGAGTTTTGCAGCTTCAGTAAAAAATTGCTATTGACCATTTGTGTCAAGAGAGAACGTGATGCATAGAAGGACTCTTTTAGCAGGAATTCAAGATAAATTCATAATATAATCTTCTGCCTTCATCATGTGGTAGACAGCATTGAAATAAAACCCTTGTTACCTCCTTCACTCTTTGCAACACATGTAAGAGTTTTTGCCTCCTGCTCTGCTCTATGCGCACGCTCAACAACAACACAGCTGCTCTCCCCCACCATGTAAGTTGAGAAAGAGAAATTTCTTTGTGGTTGCAAAAGGGGTTATTTTACATTCACAGCCATCTGAGGAGTGAGCTGTTCCCATCTCTCTCTTCTTCAATTTCTGGTCTGCCTAACAGGGAACATAGCTGTCCAATAAGATGTTTCTCCCCTGATTAAAAATCTCCTGAGTGCTCCCTAGGCCCTGTTTGATCATCACTTTGTAAATGCACTCATACTCAACCAGAGATGCAAGTATGTGTTGAGTTGTAGGGGATGAGAATGAACCTCTCCAGGAGAGCCACCTTGGTCCCAGTGCCATAGCTGCACGTGTCCTGGCAGAAACATTTCCAGTGCTGCACGCAGCCCCAGAAATTGAAGTTACGCCATGGAGAAAGTAACACAAGGGCTGCTTCCCTGGGCACATTACTGTGGGGAGATTTTCCTCCTCTCATACCTGGGGCTCCCATCCTCTTAACTTCTACTCCCTTTGGAAAGCACACCCTGCTTGGACATAACTTGGGAAAGTGATAGCAAATGTTCAGGAGCTTTCCTCTTTCATCATTCAGTTACCTGGAAGGAGCCTGGAAATCTGTGGAACAATGAGAGAAGTCATGCTAGCTGCCTGTGGCTGAGGACACACTCGTGGTGATGTTCATGACAAGATCATGGCATCATGTTCTAGGATCAAGCTAACCATGGGGCACGAGCCTTTTGATCCAGCACAGACTGTAAATGATTGTAACAGTTGTTAGTCTAGATGCATGTTTTTTCTTATCTTTTGTCCGAATTGAGCATGTAGACACAGCTGATCTGAGCAGAGACTATTTCTTACTGAATCTAGGGGTAGCAAAACCTGGTTGACTGGGCTTGAGAGACTAGTTATCAATGTCATATGATATAGTAACAAGTAATGAATCCAAGTAGTGTATTTTTTTCTAAATATATTTTTATCTTGTTCTCATCACAAATGACAACAAATTAAACAAATTGAGGAATATTCTAAGGCATTTTTTTCAGAATCCTTTGATCAATTTTAATACCTAAAGAGAAATGGCTGTGCTTTCAGGTTTTTAAATGCCCAGTTATAGTTCAAAAAGATGGATTCTGCTGTGAAACACCAGAGAACTACAAGAGATGGAGCAATTAAATTTTTGGTCTGAGCTAAGAAAGCTATTCTTGTGATACCTGCTGACAGGGAAAGCCAATGTCTTGTTCCACATAGACTTTTGAAAAACTGAGGAGTAACATATGCCAGGCATTATCAACTTAGGTTCATTTCTATTAAATAATTGAAGTCCCTTGAAATCTCAGGAAGGAGTAAAAATAGTGTGGAGAATAAAAAATGGATGAATGGAATTTGTGGATGAAAGCTGAACATTTTAAAATTAATGAGAATTTGAATTCCTCAAGCTCTTACATTCTTCTCTGTTGCCTCCCTTGGACTGCCTCACCTATGAAGCTTCAGAGTTTTTCCTGTCACTGCATCACACAACTCCAAGTGCTTCCTGGAACTTTGGGCTATAGGGAAACCCAAGTGCCATCTGGCAAACAGATTGAAACTATACAAATAGATCAAGTGATCATTTCAAAATCAAAATCATTAGGCTTTTTATCAGAGTATTCTGTTTTCCAGACACCAGCTTTTTAGAGGTAAAATGCAGTTTTTAAGTAAACATTTTCCATGTAAACTTTTAGCTGGAATCCTGAGTTTCCTTTGGAAAATAGGTTTGATTTAAAAATGGATGACATCTATAATAAAACCTCATTCTAGTTCCTACTGCCAGAGCAAGCTAGTTTTACTGACCTGGTCCAGAAGTGAAAAATTCTACCTTTTCACCATTATTTCTGAAAGGATGATCAGTATCAGATGAGCTGGAAGTCAGACCTTTTCCGTTTCGGTTCAAGTATTGCATGGGGCACAAGGAATAGGGCTGCGAGGAGGAGGTGGTAGGAGGTGCTGGGAGGGACTGACACATGGCCAAGGGCAGTTGTAACATTTATGCAAGGAGTTAAATCGTAGAATACCCTGAATTGGGAGGATCACTGCCCCTCCCCTCCCTGTGAGGAGCTGCAGCCGCCATGAGGCCTCCCCTCAGGCTGCTCTGCTCTGGGCTGAGCACACCACGGACCTCAGCTGCCCCTCATACGCCTTGTCCTACAGACCCTTCCCCATCTTCATAGGATGCTCTCTAGTAGTATTATGTCCTTCTCACACTGCAGCACTCAAGCCTGCACGCCTTGCTCAGGGTGGGGCCGCACAGTGGCACACACACGTGAAGATGATACCTGGTAAATCCATCCAGGCCGGCAGAGACGCTGTGTATCAAAGTGAGAGCACACAACAACAAAAACATATTGCAGTGCCTTATCTTTTTTTCCTAGGATATTTCCCCATCACCCACAGAACTCTCCCTCCATTTTCAAGCTGGGGGATGCAGCCAAGCAGCAAGGTTTGCAACAAACACTGTTTCTTTGCTATGTTTGTGAGCATGGCAGAGCAGTTATTACTGAGATCTGGGATGTGATTGCCCATTTTGCAAAGGAAGGGAGTGTGGAGGGGTTGATAATGTAATAATGAAATCTATTGTCAGGAATAAATCTGTGGGAGTATTTAGATGTTTCTCCCCTTTTTCTGACCCACTTGGTGCTGACATGTCTGGCAGTGCTGAGAGGGCCATTCGCCCTGCAGGAAGGCAGCACCAGTGTGGTGAGTAGAGGCTCTCACTGGGTTAGTCAAGAGGGCTAAATCTTCCCTATCCTCAGCAAAAGGAAATAAAAATAAAAATAAATATATCTGTTTGGCCCTTTCTGCTGCACCGTACATGAAACGCTTTCCGTGGGGAAGCCAAACCCCGCCTGCTGTCCTCCCACGGGGTGACCTGAGCAACCCACGCTGGGAGTTGGAGGAGTTGCTCGGAGCACCATTTCACAGCCGAGCAGGAGGCGGAGTGAAGGAAAGTATTTGGCCTTCAGTCCTCATCGAGAGCCCAGAGACAATGCCCAACCCAACTGCAGTAGCAGAACCTCCCTAACATAGCACCAGATTTCTGCCTGCTGGAAGAAGATAGATTTCTTTATGGGCTGAATCTCTCAATTTCTGCCCTTATAATTTCCAGATTGCTTTTATTATAGATACTTCCCCTATTCTGTCCTTACTTCCCCAGTTTATCACAGTTTGTATTTCGTGTTTACTCCGCTTTGTATTTTTAGCCTAGTTTCCTAAGGAAACGATGTGCGAGCCATCATGCTGTCTGGTGCTCCATCTATGCTCTATTCCCCACTTCTACAAAAAAAGAAAAGAAAAGAAAAAAGAAAAGAAGAGAAGAGAAGAGAAGAGAAGAGAAGAGAAGAGAAAAGAAAAGAAAAGAAAAGAAAAGAAAAGAAAAGAAAAGAAAAGAAAAGAAAAGAAAAGAAAAGAAAAGAAAAGAAAAGAAAAGAAAAGAAAAGAAAAGAAAAGAAAAGAAAGGAAAAAAATATATTGATCCATCCTAGTTGCATCTGATGAAGGAGGAAATATTTCCAAGATATCGCAGCAGATAAGGTCCTTGAGCCTGTGTGGGAAAGCACAGCACCCTTCAGTGTTTCTCCCTTCCTTCTTGTCAAAGTGATGTTGTGCTGCAGCTGCTCGCAGAGAAAGGTGGGAGATCCATGCTTATGGACCTGGATCTGTCCCTTTCTCCAGCCACCATCAACCACATGAGATCGATGGCAAGGATTGGCTTCCAGTGACTTCTGGTTGCTCAAGAGTGACTTCAGTGGGTTGTGCTCAAACCCATGTGGCAGTGATGGCACTGCTGCTCAAATGTACAGAAAGTGCAGGGAGTCATTTCAGTGGCTGTGGGCAAGGCTTGCCCTGCTTCTCCTTTGTGGCATCTTTCTTGGAGTTGTGGCCAAGCAGCTCAGCCCAGACATCTTCCTGGGATTTCAGTAGACAGCTGCAGCTTCCATTGGCACAGCAGAGATGGAAAGGTTGTCCTTTGCAGGTTTAGCCTGAGGCTGCTCACTTGATATGGACACTGAATTTGGGGTTAAGCCCACATGGCTGGCAGGGTGGGGATACTCAGGTATGGATTCATCATGCAAGCTTCACAAACTTCACTTAAATTAACTGAAAGAATTCCCTACATCCATGCCAAATTAATATCACCTCAGCACTGACAAGGATGGGCACGTTCCACAACATGCCAAGCCCTTGTTGAGGATGGGAGGAGGAACCATCTATAGATATGGCTAACTTGCAGGACCCAGAAGCACTTCCCAGATCCTTTGGCGGGATTCTCAGATGGGACAGTAGCAGCTCTTTGCTCCAAACTTCTCATCCCAAGGTGATGGCACCAGGAGTGCACATCCCACCCATGCCACCTTGGAAAGGCTGTGACATTCCCATGTCCCAGCCTGTTGGCCTTGGAGGCATGGACATCAATCAAAGGACAGACAACCCCTGAGCATGCACAAAGGAGAGGAAACAGAGCGTTTGGAAGGAGTGCTCAACGAGTTGAAGCAGAAGCAGGCACTGTTTTTCTGGGGGTGGCTGGGGGGTGGAGGAGCAGAAAGGAAAAAACAAGGCTTCCAGATGAGTTCATCGCGTCTCGAATCACACTCATTGAAACACATCTGTGTTTCCAGGGCTCTGCGCAGAGAAAACTGCCTTAGTCAGCTCTTGTTTTCAGTTCTGTGTGTTGGCTATTTGTATGGTTCCTTTTTACCCCCTTCAAATCAGATTCTCTGGTGTATAGGGCTTAGTTCAGCCAGAGCTCTATCCAGAAAGCTGCTCCCAACACTTCCTAATCTCATAAACAAGAAAGAAATGACTCAACACTCCAGAACAGAAACAGCTTTGTTCAAGCACAGCAGTGGCAATCTCTAGGAGACACCTTGCCTGCATGGGTACCTATCGAGGCATTGCAGGCAGCTGACAACAGAATGGTGTTTTCCAATCCAGGTAAATTATATTTTATTACGAAATGGCACACAGCCATAATTACTGTATTTGTGTTTTACAATGAGACTTCCAGCCAGCATTTGGCAGAGAGCTGATTAAATCGCTGAGGTGTAATTGAAGGGTTTGATTGCTTTCCACCTACAGCAACCAACACCTGCAGTGCGCTGTTGGCCGGCTATAGGCTTCACATCCCTGCAGTTCTTCCAGCCACCAGCAGCCCTGGGCAATGCCACCCAGAGGTCATCCCACAAACCAGGCTAGCTGTGGTGCTCAATGTGCCTGAGAGACACAGATAGGGGACTCCCTGCAAGACTCATGGTAGTAGATTTCATCTCAAGGGCATGGCTGGCACAGCTGTAAGAGCCAAGCACTTGTACAAGGATCTCAGATCTTCCTTATCATAACTCTGTTTCCAACTTGTCATTGTCCAATGCTACAAAAGCTCAAAGGGCATATAGAGAAATATTTTCCCTGTTAATTTAACATATTTCCATCTCCATGTTTTTGACTAATCACCTATATCTTTGAAACATGCAGTATTAGTGCTTTTTCAGGGACTGCCTTTGCAGCATAGAATTGTTTGAGTTGGAAGGCACCTTTAAAAGCCATCTAGTCCAACTCCCTGCAATGAATAGGAACACCTACAGCTCTATTAGGTGCTCAGAGCCCGTCCAGTCTGACTTTGAATGTCACCAGGGACGGGGCATCCACCACCTCTCTGTGCTACCTGTGCCAGTGCCTCGCTACCTCTACTGTAAAAAAACCTATATCCAGTCTAAAATGCCCTCTTTTAGTTTGAAGACATTTCCTATAGCCTTGTCCTATCACAGGGGACCCTGCTAAAGAGTCTGTCCCCTTATTTCTTACTGTCCACCTTTAGATACTGGAAGGCCACTCTCAGGCCTCCTGGGAGCATTCTCTTCTCCAGGCTGAACAGCCCCGGCAATCATTTTTCCTGTGACTTCTCCATGCCTTCTGGCACTTTGGGTGGCAGCCCTCAGGCCAAGGTGACCCAGCTGGTTTGCTGGAGGTGCTCCCTGTGGTGGGGGCAAACACAAGGAGACCTCCTTCACCAGAGCAGGAGCAGAGCACAAAGCAAGATAGTTCCTCAACTGCTGTTCGTTAACATTCAAAAACAAACATCAAGTCAGACGTGTTTGTGAGATTTTCTTTTTACCCTCTCCAAACATCCCAGCTGCACAGCAGAATGTGTGTGAGGGAATAGCTGAGGAAAATAATCCCCAACTATAACAAGTCTCTAGATAAGAAATATTCTGCTATTATTCAGGGCTGGAAATCTTGCATCACCATCCAGCAAAGGAACTGCAGCAAAAATGTGCATCCAGCAAAACAAGCGTCCTAAGGTGAGCATAGACTTCTGGATTCTCCACCTTCCAACCAATACAGCCACAGTGCATGGGCTGTCCTTTCTGGTGAAGTGGTCTGTGATGAGGAACACCCATATTCCAATGACACTTGACATCCCATTTGTTACATCTGCTGGTCAGCACGTTTTGTCCAAAGACAAAAAAAAAAGGGGGAAGAAATAATATAGAATTCTCAAATACCTCCAGTAAATGAGGGTTTTCATTCCGTGCTCAGTCATTGGAAGTGAGTTCAACAAATAAGAAATAATTATGGACAAATTATTCAAGTCACCGGTATTCTTGCACTGCCAGGCAACTTTCTGTGCTGTTACCAGTCTATTTCCCAAGTCTAGAAATAGACTTCTAGACAGTTCATCTCATTAGTGTTTTCAATTTTTTTAAATTCGTACCCTGGGAGTATGACCTGCACATTCAACTCATTTAAAAAATGCATATTAAGAAATAATATGTTACCCTCAGCACACTGCTGGAGAGACCTGCCCCAAAAGAGAAAGGCTGTCAGCATTCACAGCCCTTCCAGCATGCCCCGAGAGCTCTCCAGTCAGGCTGTAAAATGAAATAATAAAAAACTAGGCTGGAACAGACCTTGGAAGTTGTCTACTGCATTGCCTTGCCCACAGGCGGGATCCTCTCCCAAGCCATCCATGGGTTTTGCCCAACCTGTTTGTACAGCCTCTAATGATGGAGTTTCCTGAGACCTCCCCAGGCAATCTATTACCGGGCTTATCTTCATCGTTAGACAGATTTTTCCCTAATGCCTAATCTAAAACCTTTCTGCAGTTTCAGCCAACTGCAAAAGGACACAGTGAAAGTTTCAAAGAATCACAGAATCACCAAGGTTGGAAAAGACCTCCAAGATCATTAGTCCAACCATTCACCTACCGCCAACATTTCCCCACTAAACTATGTTCTTCAGTACAACATCTAAATGATTCTTGAACTCTTTCAGGGATGGTTGGCTACACCACCTCCCTGGGCAGCCTGTTGCAGCACCTAACCACTCTTTTGGAGAAGAAATTTTTGCTAATGACCAACCTGAACCTCCCGTGGCACAACTTGAGGCCATCCCCTCTTGTCTTATCACTAGTTACATGGGAGAAGAGGCTGACCCTCACTTCTTTCAGGCAGTTGTAAAAAGTCTTTCTGGGTCTCCTCCAGACTGAACAATCCCAGTTCCCTCAGCCATGCCCCATAAGGCCTGTGCTCTGGACGCCTCACCTCTTTGTTGCCCTTTTCTGGAGATGCTCCAGGGCCTCCACATCTTTCTAGTAGTGAGGTGCGCAAAACTGAACACAGTACTCAGGGTACAGCTTCAACAGCGCTGAATACAGGGGGATGACCACCTCCCTGCTCCTGCTGGCAACACTACTTCTGATACAAGCCTGGATGTTGACGGCTTTCTTGGCAAGCTGGGCACACTGCTGGCTCATGTTCAGCTGAGCATTGACCAACACCCCCACATCCATTTCTTCCACACAGTTTTCCAGTCACTCTGCCTCAAGCCTGCATCACTGCCTGGGTGTATTGTGATCAAATGCAGGAAGTGGCACTTACTCTTGATGAACTTCATATAGGTGGCCTCAGCCCAGATCCCTCTGTAGGGCCTTCCTACTCTCAGGCAGATCGACACTTCCTCCCAACTTGGTGTCATCTGTAAACTTACTGAGGGTGCACTCAGTTCTCTCGATGAGATCATAAATAAAGATATTAAACAGGACAGGCCCCAGTACCAACCCCTGGGAAATACCACTCATGACTGGTTGCCAGCTGGATTTAACACCACCATTCTCTGGGCCCGGCCATCCAGCCAGTTCTTTACCCATCGAAGAGTGTACCTGTCCAAGCCTTGGGCTGCCAGCTTCTCCAGGAGAATACTGTGGGAGATGGTGCCAAAGGCTTTGCTGAAGTCTAGGTAGACTATGTCAACAGCCTTTCCCTCATCCACCAGGTGGGTCACCTGGTCATAGAAGGAGATCAGGTCAGTCAAGCAGGACCTGTCCTTCATGAACTTGTGAAATGTGTTTGCTGAAATGTCCCTCACTTCACAGTGTCCCTCACTGCAATGAGACACTACAGTTCCTCCAGGTTTCTTTTTTCTAGACTACAAACTTCAGCTGTAGTATCCTCAGAGTAATCTTGAAGGACAATCACACACAGTTGTAGCTCAGCCTGGGGACGAGGGAGCCCAGGGTAACAGCTCCAACAAGCTCCTCTAGATGAAAAATAAATAAATAATGGAATCATAGAATCATAGAATGGCTTGGGTTGGAAGGGTTCTCAAAATCATTTAGTTCCAACACCCTGCCATGGGCAGGGTTCTCCTTTAAGGAATAAAAAACCTCCTTTTTGGCCACTCAGAAGAAATTTTTCATTCAAGATCTTTTAATTCACCTGCTCCTCATGAATATTCTGCACAAATAGGAATGAGGATGGTGGGAATTTCTAAACAAAATTGTTTATTACCATTTGTAGGGGAGTGGTGAAAGTAGGAGATAAGGAAATCCAGTGGGGATATTCTCCCAGGAGACAGGGAAATCCGTCAAGAATAATGCTGAAATATTGGATATTATTAGTACCGGGGCATTGTGGCAGTCAACCTGGGCATGTATTCAGCAGTGTAAGAATTAGAAGAAAAGCAATAACCATAGTGTTCTGGAGGCAGTGGGGAGGTCTTTACAACATGGATGTTAGTACTAAGATCAGTAAGAGTTTTTTGGTGGGCTACTTACGAGATAGGATTGAGGAGCTCACAAGAGAAGAAAACAAGGAAAGGCTAATTGCAGGAAAGCAAAGCAGATAAAATATCTTTCCCTACAGTACAAGCATTTATGTAGCTCCCAGATACACAATTCTTGAGGCTGATAATCACTAAGAGGAGCTTTCCTGGAAAGAGTTCAGTCTAAAATCCAAGTGGATGTTGTATAAGGAAGAAAATAGAGATAACTTTGCTATGGGGTATTCAGACACGGGTCTCAGTTATGATACTGGCTTGGCAGCAGCTCCACTCATGAGTCAGTGAACTTCTCTCAACTCGGGTAGATGTGCTGCATGACTGTAGACAGCAACACAGACCCAAGCCAGCAAGCCCCTGGGAGGTGGTCCTGCCAGATCCTCCCAGCTGCACCCGGGGGTGGCTTTTGGCATGCAAACTTCTGTTCTCAGCACTGATACTGTGACCCCAGGACAAACAGGGTTCAACACAATTACCCACCATGGGGAACTCCCCAGCTTGGCTGATGCTGGTGAAACTGCAAGCTGGCTTTGTGGGTTGGTGCTTCCTTCCCACGCAGACATATGCTGGAGGAGAAAAACAAGGAAGCCCTGAGGGGTGCAAGTAAGTTACCTGTCTCCAAGTCCTTGTACAGCCTCCAGCTCTGTTGCTATTGAACTGCCAAGTGCAAGCCAAGGTTTTATATGCAACCATGGCTGTTCCATCTGAGGATAGTTGTAGGGCACTGGAAGCCAAGGAATGGAGTGAGTGGAAGAGGCAACGAGAGGTATGGAAAGTAACTCATAGAGACAGAAGGAGCTTCCAGGAGAGAAAAGATGCAGAAAAAAATGGAGGAGAATTAAAGGGAGGACTTGACTTTGTTCAGGGAAATGTGAAGAGGGGTACTACAAAAAGGGAGGTGGAAGGAACAGACAGTGGGTGAAGTGCTGGATGCTGCTGTTACTCCTCCAGTGGATCCGGAGAAGGGCAGTGAGATGTAAGTCAGTGGGCAAGTTCATGCCAACATGTTGTAACGGCTGCTTCCCTTCATACACCAAAATATTGTGGGCAATACCAAACAACCTCAGTGAAATCCTTTTGAGGATCTGAATTCAGAGAAACTAAACTCTCCTACAGACTGCTCTGTGTGCTCCATACCAAACAACTTCGGTGGAAGTTCTTTGAGGATCTGTAGATGCTGAAACCAAGCCCTCCTCCTCAAGGCTCTCCAAGTGTCAGCTTCCCAGTCATACAGACCATGTGCCTCGTGGAAGCAGCAAATGGGTCTCTGCAGGAGGGAGTCCTCTGCATGGAGAGGGTGAGAACATCTCCACTCCGGGGTCACCACATCCTCACTGCTTCCTCAGGGATATTTGCTCCTCTACCTTGGGAGGAGCAAAATATTGGTGACTGAATATTTTTTTTTGTCTCATGTAACTGCTGGGTATGCTACATTTTAGGCAACAAGATTTTCACTGTACTATAGTTCCTTCTAGGCAATGCTTCTGACCCAAAGTAACAACAACACAAAAATCAGGCTGGTTAGATATATTTGATCCTGATGTCATCCCTAGCACTTTCAGCTTGGAATGGAGTGTGAACACAAGGCAGGGAGAAGGCCTGGAAGGAGGGTAAAAGAGGAAAAGAGGAAAAAAGAAATGTACCCGTGGCTGCCCTTCCCTCGGGCAGTAGGCATCTTGCAGCCAGAGCCCACAGGAGACCTGCATTTACCAGACCTTACCTATACACACCAGTCCACGGCTTTGCCTGGCACTACGTCATCTTATTTTTGAGGACTTACATAGCCCCTGTGCCATGTCCAGCACCATCTTTAGTTCCTGAGGAAGTGCAGTGGCATTATCCCTAGAGAAGAGCAAGAAATGAAGGGGATAATTCAAGTCTCCCAAATCCTAAGTTAGAACTTTACCAAACTAACTTCCTCTCTTGGATTTCTTTAAATTCCCTCCAGGTTCTCCCACAGCCCCATGTCTGGAGAAAACCCTGGAGAAACGGTAAGTGAGCAGCTCTCCCAGCCAGCCTGACCTCAGCCCTTCTTCAGGCCAGCTCATCTGCTTCTGCAGGGCTGCCAGCTGGCGAGCACTGGGCTCCCCAGTGCGAGCTGGCGCAACCCAAGGAGTGAATCAACCCACCAAGGAGCTCACAGAAAGGATAAACAGCTCCGGGGCTGGATAAAACTAAATAGTTGGAAATTAGTGGGAAAGGAATTGCAGGAGAAAACTCTTGCAGCTCTACTGTATGTCTGCAAAGCCTCAGACATGGACTGCAGTGATTGCTGCAAACGCTTTGATAATAATGATATTACAGATTATAAAGGCCAGATAACATAGAAGATAGAGGAGAAAATATCTACCTTGTCTGAAAATGGTATTTGAGCAGAGCAAAGGGGATGCCAGAGGAGGATGGGCCAAAGACCAAGTCCTTCTCCTTCGCTGGTCTATGTCTGAGCAGCATTCCAGAAGAATAAAATGGTGTAAGACCACTGAAATATGCCCAAGCAGCAAAGCAGTTCCTTGTTCTTGGGCAAAGACAGAGGACTTGAATCACACCAATTTTTAGCTTCCATTGACTGGCACTGGTCTTTCCCTTCAAGAACGGTAAGGTTAAGATAGTGTTCAAGAGTCATGGAATCATTAAGGTTGGAAAGACCTCTAAAATCACCTACTCCAGCAGTCAATCCACCCCACCATGCCCACTAACCATGTCCCTCCGTGCCACATCTCCACAGTTCCTGAACACCTCCAGGGATGATGACTGCACCACCTCCCTGGGCAGCCTTTACCAGTGCCTCATAACTCTTTCTGAGAAGAATTTTTTCCTATGGAATCAGTAAGGTTAAGGAAGGCATCTTGGGCATGTATGAGACATTTATTTGTACATGACTAAGGGAAAAAAACAATGCAAAAAAATGAATGGCAAAAAAAAAAGAAAGGATGGTGGGTAGAAGTGAAACTACTCTTCATTGCCACTCACTTCTGTTTTCTGGTCTCTTTTCTAAACTGTTGCACGCCTGCCACAGCCACAAGCAGGCTTCAAGCCAGCAAAGCCAGGCACTGCCACCGGCCCAGTGTGGGCAGCTAAAGAGCAAGAACAGCATCAGCAGCTCAGCCTGGACACCATCATCCAGTGCCTTCTGCTGCTCAGCACTCAGCTATTCCTCTTCTACTGTCAATTCTGTATGGCGGAGGACACCTGCAAGGCACCAAGCCCAGCCCCAGCCAGGCTTGTTGTGTACTCTGTATGCTCAAATGGGCTCTGCTCAGCACAGCCTCAGCCAAAGTCTCTGTTGATTGTTTCGTGCTCCTCAGAGAGCACATGCAAAGCAAACACAAGAGAAGCAAGGCCTGTTTTCCTGTCTTCCCATCATATCTGCACATGCTTCCTCTTTGAGCCACTGCTCTATACAGCTTCCCCCAAGAAACGCAAAACAGAACCTCACTATCCATGAGGCTGCAGACTTTCGTAGAATCATGGAATCATTAAGGTTGGAAAAGACCACTAAGATCATCTAGTCCAGCCCACAAACTCTGTAGGTGTTAAGGTTCCTTCTAACCTGAAAAAGCTTTGGGGATCTCCTGGTTCTACTGAAATCAATAGGAGACTTTTTTCTCCTCTTAGTTGCAACATTTTCAGCATTTCAGTCTGTGATAGCAAGGAGCTATGGGACGGGGAGATGTGGTTTTAGTGGGAAGCAATGCACCGCTGAATCATTTTTGCCTTTCAAACGTTGCAGTGCATCTGCTCCCCTGTCCAGCAAGCCCTGTGGAGAATGAGGTGTGGGGAAGGGAAGGGAAGAAAAGGAGTTGAATACTATCTTAGAAGCAGCTCTGTCTGGGCCATACACTGGCATCCTGACTTAATGTGTTTCTACATCCTCCCCCTTGCTATAATTAATTTTTAATCATTCAAGCAAGTTCCCACATATCCTACAAATCTCTTTTCACAAATTTTGCTTTTAATGAAACCCTCACTTGCTTTCAAAAGAAAGTTGGTTTAGGGCGTGTCAGAGTTTGTTCATAATGCGTTTTGTTCACAGTAAACAGCATTTCCTTTTATTCCCATCCAGGGATCCTACTCAGACATCTGCGCTCACAGAAAACAGCGACTCTGGATTTACTGCTGATTTACAATGAAGTCACTGCCTAAGTTTGCTTTTATCCCAGTGGTGCAGCTTTTGGCCCTTTAAATGCATTAACTCCTTCTCCTTCTGAATTGTATTATCCTTCCGCTCTCTGGCCCAGTTAAAGTGAACTGAGGACTGCATCCAGTAGTTGTTTTATTCAAAAGCACTCTGCCATGTCAGCACCAGCACTGCTTTATCTCATTGCGGATGGTGTCTGCTGCCATTTAATAGGTTAGTGTTCTGTGCCTTATGGTGCTGTGTCCTGCACTGGTCCTGCACCCTGGAGACTCAGCACCTGCATCAAATCAGCCCATCTATTCCCATTTCAGCTTTGTGGCAAAAACCCACAAAAAAATATTTTTCTTGTCATTACTTCTTGGCTTGGGCTGTCACATTTATTTCAGGCCAGGATAGTGAAGTGAAGCACTGAAAAATCCAAGTCCCAAATTCTCCTTTCCAGAAATGAACCACATCAAAAGCTCTGGAGGCAGAGACAGTCTCTTAGCTGATACTTTTTCTCGTACAATAGCAAAAGGTTTAATTAGAATTAAGGGCAGACTTGAACTTTGCTGCAAAGCTAAACCAGAACTCCCTGGTTCCATATTTTGCTGGATCTCCAGCCTTGGTTTTATTTTAATTTAGGAAAAAAAAAAATAAACCCACATTTCCAATCTATGATCACTTTTCATGGCTGTGGGCCATGCCTGTGAAATACTAACTTTTCCCTCTCCTCCCTACTGTGCTGAGGACTTTTCTTTGAAAACCTCTCCGAAGGGCTTGGATCACCTGAAAAAGGTTTTTTGGTGTTACCTCCACCACTGAGAGAGACTGCAATGACCTTTGCTCTTCCTCCTGTAGGTGGATAAAGTGGTGTAAATGGGGTTCACCGAATGCATGATGGGGATGATTCCAATATTATTCACATTAGTCTACATTAGTCACAGTGCTTATGCCCAGGTGAGCGTTTCCAGCCTGCACATCCACAGCTGGGGGTGGCATGTCTCCAAAAAAATGCTCTCTGTGACATGTCTGGACCGCAAGCCACCAGCTGAACCACCCCAGCCTCTGAGGATGAGGGTTGGAGGGTACCTGAGGTGGTGCTTCATTGTAAGAACAGACTTCATTTCTGAAGATGAATGCAAAATCCTACTTCCCTCTAGTGATTTTTAATGTTTCACTCCAGGATGATTGGGTAAATTCAAGAAAATAAATAAAAAAGTTTTGGTTTTCATGCCAATTGAACCCATACAGATAAAGCTTCAGTGGAAGGGGAGGGTTTCGCAGAAGTGCAGTGGTCTTCTAGTATCTACCAACAGCAAAGTCAAGAGCAAAACCCTTCACTTCCTCACCCCAGATCCCAGCTAACACTACAGATGCATGGAAATCTGTCCACACAGCCTCATGGCATCTGATAGGGATCACCAGTGGAACCCGGAGCTGCAAAGGGAAGATGAGCTGTTGTCTTATCAGTAGGAAGAAATTGATTGGGCGCACACACATGAAGGGTTCTCATCAGACCGCTCTTTCAGTGCAGGATACTTCATCTTTCACTTGGGTCATGGAACCGAGGGAGATCAGTCACTGAAGTGGCATTTCTCATTGCCATTTCCCATGTCCGTGCTGATACAATGCTGAGCACCCACAGATATTCATATCTGAGCACTGCCAGGAGCTGACTGGATTTCAGACAACTTTTTCCTCCCTACTGCTCTTCTCTTTCTTTGTCATTCCTCATCTCTAGTGTGGCTCACTTCAGCTTCAACCACTATTGATTATTCCCACCACTGTTCTTCTCTCCTCCCCTCTCAGAGCACTGTGTGGAGCCCAGGAGGCTGAAAATAAAGCATATTACCCCCACCTACACCCAGCAGAAGAGGCTTCGGCATTTGGAGACACACAGACTGATTCTGGGGTGGAAGACATAAATAAGTGAAAGAACAGCAGAGACTTCCTGCAAGCATAGGTTATTTGAATTTTCATGTACCATTGCTCAGACACTAATATTCCCCAGTAGTTTGTAATATTATTTTTCGTTGCTGCTTTTCTTTCAATTTTCTCTTCAGTACCATGTTTCTGTCCACCTCTGCTCCCTGCTCCTTGCTCTGCTTGCCTGTCCTGCATATACAGGTGCTTATTTTATGACTTTCTGCAATATGACTTCCAGTGTGGTCTTTCCTCCTGCTAACAGGAGCGTGCAGAAAGGAGGAGAGCAGCTAGGAACAATGTGAGTTGTACATGAATGCAGGACCAAAGCTGGCCTAAGCTGTTGTCTTCTCCCATAGGATTCATATTCCATGGTCCAAAATTGTGCTTTCTTCTTCCTTTAGAAGAGAAAGTCCAGAAGAGAATATTCTTCTCTAGAAGGTAAGACCGTCTAGAAGAGGATCTCATTCCCATTGGAAGCACGGCCTCGAAGTTTGCTCAGAAATGAGTTAACTAAATCTACTTGCTCTGTGTAAAGTGCCTGTCCTGGGGCTGTTATCCCTGATGTGATAAAATGAGCTGAAATAGAAGTGGTTTTGTGTGTGCATGAGACTAAAAGCTTGCAGGAGACGCGCAGGGGGAGCTGACCTGCTGGGCCCATCTTGGTCCTCCCATGAACTCCTTGCATGAGGGGTAAGCTCTGTGCCCAGCCTTCCTCATCTCCCTCTGCCCTGCTCTGGAAATGGTCCAGCCCTTTTTCCCTTCAAAATCTGCCCTCACTTCACCATTTTTCCAATTCACATCCCAGACTCTGGGCTCCGAAACAGGGCATATCTGTTCCCCCAGCTCTCCTCTAGTCCAAGACCTCCCACATCCTTCTTCCCTAACACAGCCTGTAGCAAGAACTGCAGTATGGTCACAGCTCTATGCTCCTTGCCAGAAACTTTTGCCAAAAATGAAAAAAAAAAATCATGATGTTTGATAAGTCTAATGTATTTAAAACCCTGAAAAGCTTGACTGAAATATTTCCACCATCTCTTCCAGCCTACTTCTAGAAGCCCCTCTCCTCTCTGTGTTGGACTGTGTCATTGGCCATAAGCAAAGAAAAGATGCTACCACCACTTCTTAAGGAGGGCAGTCCAGCACGGCCACCCAGGTGCACACTCCTGTCCCCATCAGCTGGGAGGACATCATGGCCCTTAACCCCACACTTCTTCCACTGAGAATTTTCATAGAATCATAGAATCATTTGGGTTGGAAGGGACCCTTAAAGGCCATCAAGTCCAACCCCTCTGCAGTTAACAGGGACACCTACAGATCGATCAGGTGCTCAGAGCCCCATCTAGACTGACCTTAGATGTTTCCAGGGATGGGGCATCCACCAGCCCTCTGTTCCAGTGCTTTACTACCCTTATTGTAAAAAACTTCTAACCAGTCTAAATGCCCCTCTTTTAGATGAAACTATTTCCCCTTGTCCTATCAGAAGAGACCCTGCTAAGGAGTCTGTCCCCCTTCTTTCTTACAGCCCCCCTTTAGGTACCAAGAGGCTGCTCTCAGGTCTTCCTGAGCCTCCTCTTCTCCAGACTGAACAGCCCCAGCTCTCTCAGCCGGTCCCCATAAGACTTGTGCTCCAGACCCTTCACAGCTTTGTTGCCCTTCTCTGGACTCATTCCAGGGTTTGATGTCTTTCTAGTAGTGAGGGGTCCAAAACTGAACACAGTAATTGAGGTGCAGCATCACCAGTACAGAATACAGAGGGATGATCACCAAATTGTTGAGGACTGTTCCATTCCACTGCACTCCCACCACTCCCTATGGGTAAGGCCTGCTGCACCCTGCTCTCCAACCACAACAGCAAAGGCGTGGGATCACCTGGCTCCCCATAGACCTCCTCGAGCAAATGACATTGAGCCATGCTTCAGGAGTGGGGTCTTATTGCTGGGTGTGTGGGGATGGGTCCAGGCAGCACCCACAGTGGTGCAGACCAGGAGAGGTTTCAGAAGAGGATCTTCAAAACAGAGGCTCTTGTGCTCCCCGGAAATCAAATTTCCAACAGCTTCATAAATACGTCACCAACGGGAGGCCTTTACAGCAAGCATATTGCATTTTCCTGACATTTTCATTCCTCTATCTTGACATTTCTGAAGGGCATAAGAAGCCTAAAAAAAGAAACAGCTGCTCCCAGGGCACCATATGTTTTCAATTCCATCCTGCACTGGTGTAATAGATGGTCTTATTATAAATATGCAGCAGTTTTCCAGATGAGTCTCCCCCTCCCCCTTACAATGGCCTGACACTGTTGCACAGAGTGGGGATGGCTGGGAGCAAGAGGCAGCACCCACGGAACAGCCCTGGGAGTTTGGAGGCACTGATTTAGAAGGTGCTGATGTGCTACATTAATATTCAAGTTGGCAACCCAGGCCCTTGTGCTGCGAATATTTCAAGAAAAACCACTTGACTCAGGAGAGCAGTTGCTTGACAGAAGTTCCCAGCCTCCATACACTGCTCCCCTACTCCTCCATCCCTCCTGCTGCTTTTTCTTAAGTGCTTTCCTGATTTCTTTACATCTTTCTGTAGCTGATTGTCTCTGCACAAGACAGCACGTAGGTTGAGCAATTGCTCTCAGCAGCTGTTATTTATCAGATTTTCATATGGTTCCCTCTGCAAGGGATCAGGGCTCTTATAAGACTTTGTTCTTTTAAATGGCCAAACAATCCCTAATGGAACTGATACAGTATAATGTAATAAAATATGACGTAATATAAAGTAACGTAATAAAATGCCCTCCTTGCCCTTCCTTAGAATGAGTGCATAAAGCAGCACAAGCAGAATGAGCTCCTGGCACTGAAGAAGTTACTGGGCTCCTGTCTATCATCTGTCTGTTCTGGGCATCGTTATGATGATGATTACCTTACACATCTCTGTTTTCAGTTACTTACATGATAGCCCCAATTTAACTGTTTGGACTACATCTTGTTGCTCTGGGCTGATTTCTGTAAGTGTGCAGGTGTTAATCTCAGCTAGAATGGCTGGTAGATGAAAAATACATTTCTGGTGTTTGTTTTCTTAGGACAAAAAAATAATAATAATACATTTTGGAGCAGGAACTGCAAAACTCCAGGACTCCAGCCCTGGAAGTGCAGCAAGTGTTGTTCCAATATACAGGGCAAGGAGTTGGATGAAGCCATGAGGAAGCTCAGGAAAGGCAGGCAAGCAGCCTATAATTTGATGAACATCATGCCTGCAGAAAACTATAAAAATCACAGCAGGTTTTCCCTTTCCTGAAGCTTTTCGGAGTCTATCAGCTATATCACCATCTGCAGTTCCTTGAATATGGCAGCCTGCATCTGGGTACGTGTTTTGTACAGCTGGAAACCTCACCCACACAGAAGAAACCAGTGGACAATATTTTCTCAATATTTTCTCTCACTTGTGCAGCAGAATTCCTATTATTGCATCTGTAAGTAAACTAGCTGAGAGATTAGCGGAATAAGCGATGGGAAAAAAGAAATTCTAAGGGTCCTGACTGTGTTGGCAACAACACAAGGAAAATGTCCCTTAATCCTTTCATCCCAGCCTGCAGACAAGTTGCCCTTCACATGAGGACACACACACTGAGCATCCAAGGGGTGCAGCCTTTAGCTTGGCGAAGTGCTCCAGGGGTGTGTGTGGGCAGATGGCCACTAGTCACTGCAGCAGCCTCTGGGACTGGCAGATGGGTCTTTATGGTGCTTAAGTAAGTCATCTCACCCTTGTGCAGGTGTCTGTCAGTGAGGGTTTCTATCCAATAAATTCTATCAGTAACCACTATTTTTTTTTTCTCTCTCATCAATTCTTGCACCAATTGGTTAAAATGTCAAATGCCACCAAGTCAAAAAGCTGAAGTGTTTGGATTATGTGTGTGAGATACTGGAGTTAGACCAAAAGCTAAGGTGGAGAATAGGGAAGAGAAAGAGGTAGGGCAAGTGTGATGGCAAAGGTCAAGGAAAAATTATGCAAGTGGTTTAGGGAGAGGAAGCAGAGAGATGGGCTGCAGATTAGCCACATACAGTGGTGTGGTGGTGTGTTCACCTCTGGAGTATAGAGTTTCAACATGTAATGTTCATTACATCTTGAGATCAGCGGAGACCACTTCATGGCTTAGATCACCTGTGTAGCCCTTGATTCTCTGTTAGCATCTGCTCCTCAGTCGCATTCTGTGCTTAACCCAGAGGATATCCCTTTTTGAAATATTAGTGGTGGTTTTAAAGAGGCCAGCAGCTAATGGATATTCCATCAAAGGCCTCAATAAGCAACCTGAGCATTACTCTCTCTCAACAGGCTGCCCAAGGAGGTGGTGGAGTCACCATCCCTGGAGGTTTACGAGAAACGTGGAGATGTGGCACTCAGAGACACTGTTTAGTGGGCATGGTGGTGATGGGTTGGAGTTGGACTAGATGATCTTAGTGGTCTTTTCAACCTTAATGATTCTATGATTATGTGACTTTTTGATGTCTTAGTTCAAATTCTCTGCAATTTCCAGCCATTGGATCTGAAAATGCCTATGTTTATGAGGGTATAAAAATATTTTTGTTATCAAATTGCTGTTCCTTATGCAAAATCTCGTGAACAGTGGCAAAAGTCCATCTTTGTACTCAAGTGAACAGATGAACATATTTGAATCACACTGTACAAGATGCTTTCCAGTCCTTTGATCCCACTGTGGTCCTTTGAGTTGTCTCAAGATGAAAGGTGGGCCCCAGACTTCATCAGCTATTCCAGGAATAATCAGATATCTCCAAATACAAGAAGGGCATAACCTCCCTCATCTTAGCTGAGACGTCTTTGCTTCTTTGGCCACATGTTAACAAAAGCTGTCTGGGCTTTTCTTGGAAGGAGAGTATCAGCTATCATGGCTTCTACCAGCTTTGTGCATGTCTCTGCTTCTCAGAAAGGCAGACACATATTCTACATACGATTAAACGATTGCCACCGACAGACATGACCTCACCTTCAGCTCTCTTAGATGTACCCCTTCTTTATGCCTATATAACAAACGAGTTGTTTCACTATGGATCTTTTAGAATTTTCTTTCTGGATTGTCCTGCTCTCTTCATTTCTCACATTTCCCACTGTCTTTGTGTCACCTGGAGATGTTATCAACATTCATTTGACTTCTTCCAGGCAAATAACAAAAATGTCCACTAGTACCAGGCAAGTGGAAGACCATTGACAGACTTGTTGAGGAAAGTGCCTATTCAGAAATGTCTCTATTTATCTTCCATTAGATTTTGAGGCTTCACACTGAAGAGTTAAGTCTTGAAGTGTTAAGTCCCATTTTTATCGTCTTAATATGTATCCTACAGGATTTCTATCACTGTAGTTTCTTTGTTAAGAAGTGTAATAAATCAAGTATTTTATGGAAGTATATAATGCATTTATGCAGTTACTCTTATCAGTCAACTTTGGAGATATATAAAAATATCACATTGGTAACTCCATGCCTATTTTTTATAAGTAATTGATAAACGTCAATTATATTAGCCATCTTTAACTCCTCATCATAGACCCTTGTAACCGTAGTCTTCCAAAATCCTTGAACCAAAATCAGACCAGACTACCAAGTCTTAGCCAGATCATTCTATCTATCTGCCCTTTTCAATAGAGGGAAATTAAACATTTCAGGAACTTTATCACTCTGAAGACCTCAAAAATAAATAAATAAAATGCCCATCTGTTAACAGAAACGAAGCAGCAGAATGTTATTTGTGCAAAACAATTCTGGGTCAGTTAATTTTCTGCATAAGTTGTTTTCTAAATAAACACACTTCTAAAGGGGCAATAAAAAATGTTTAGGAACAGTGTTTCCAAATTTGTCAGTGTATTATTTTTTCACCTATTTAAATACATTTTCTGACAATTTTTGTATGTAGTCCTTCAGGTGAAAACTAAATGTCCTTAAAGGAGTTTAAGAAATAGCAGCTTGGATCATTCAGAGGAAATTCCCAAAGGAACAAGTAACTGCACTGAACAGGCAGCACTGGCACAACCAAACGGCATTCCAAGAAAGCAAACAAGGGGAACATCTTCCCAAAAGGGGAGCATGCCAGTTAAAACAAGCCTCCATGAAGGTCTATCTTACACAACTAGAACCTGTGCAGCCCATAACTTCAGTTTTCCTTGGCCTCGGCGCTATGAGGAGGAAATACTTTCACAAGGATGAGCCTTCCCTGGACAATGAATCCAATATGTGGGGTTGCTGTGTGTTGTTTTCCTTTGACTTACTCAGCCTATGGGTAACACAACTGTGTGAATACAAAACCAGCTGTCCTTTGTGTAAAGAATGTGTAAATTTAGTTGAAGTTTGCTCCAGCATCACAAATGGGTAAACTTTTTGCTGATGTAACCTATGACACATTTACAAAATGGGTCTTGCAATATCAATGCCAGCTTACCTTTCGGGGAGGAGGTTTTTGCTTGGCACTGCACTGCAGGCTTTACTTATTTCTCTTACAGAAGTTCACAGATGCATCTTGTGCTAGATATAAACTGAAGAGCTTGCATTTTAAATGGGCAAAAAGTGGGAAATGGAAAACACCACACACACAGACACACACACACACACACACACACACACAAGTGAAGCAGATGTTCCTGGGATGCTCAGCATGTCAGGAATGGAGCTGCCAAAAACCCATATCTTTTTCTGAGCTAGGAGGGATCCTCCAAGGAGCAGTCTCTCCTGACTGTAGGACAAGGCCTATAGGTCCACTTTACAGAATTCAACTGAGCTGCACATTAACTATAAAGTGTATTTGTTTCAAGAAGAATGCATTCCTTTCATTTGGGGCAGAGTTCCATGCGTACCCCATGTGCCAAGCGGGCAGAGCTGTGACTGGGGCCATTTCTTATGTTCTTTGTTGACATGGAGTGGTTGGCTGTGCAGCAGTCACCACCAATAAATTGCACTACGTATCTCTTGTCACCAGCAGCACACATACACACTCACACACACTTTTCTAACATCTATGCCCGGGCAGCATTTATTAGCAAGTGCTGATGTGTGAAGTGCCACACCTCCTTCTTGGGTCTACAGGCAATTTTTTCTTCTCTACTCCCATGAAGAACTGGGACATAACATACCCTGAACCCTTTTTCTGTACAAATGCCTTCAGGCAGAAGCTTTTATGACTGCAAAACTGGAGGCATCAGCACAAAACTGCCTGGGATTAGACCCTTTGCCTTTTATGGCAAAACAAACAGGTCTTCTCGAGGTCATATTCAAAACGACTGTGAAAAATGTGATGGGGGAAAGTTTTGGCTGCCCGCCAGTGGCTGTTCACATGTCTTTGTTCCTGTTGATGAAAACCATACTGATAGCAGGGCTGACATCCTCGCTGAGCAGCCGCATGCACACGTGGAAACCCTGCAGATAGAATCTGCTCGGGGCAGCAGAGAGGAGCAGATTGTGCATGCAGTCTCCCACAGACCCTGCCCTGGGTGAGGGCACAGCTGGGGCACCAAAGCAGCCTGCTTGGTGTGGCTGCTTGCTTTTCTCTAGCCAAATTTATCACCAAAACTTGAAGATCTAGCTCTGATTTCTAGTGCGTTAATGAGTATGCTGATATAATATTAATTTGGTGGGATGTAAGCCCCACAGATGTGTGGGGCGTAGAATTTTGCTATTAAGGTACTCCACCAGCTTGCAGTTCATCCCCTCAGACTGAAAGAGCCTGCCCCTTTGCTTTGTGCAGCTCTCTTTGATCTCTTCTCTGTGACTCTGATAATGGTCCCTCCTCCCCTTGGGAAGGAAAATCCTTTTATCCTCCTTTTTTTTTTTCTTCTCTGGGTGTTTGGCTCTGTTCTCTGGCTTCACAGGGGTGAAAAGGGATAAAGCTCCCTCCAAAAGCAGTTCTGATGAAGGACTCTTCCCACCTTCAGAGGGACAGTGTATTGCCTTCTACCTAGATCTAGCATGGCACCTCAAGAGAGATGGGCAGAGAGCAGGGAAGGTGGTGCTGAGGCCCAGAAGCTCCATAGCTGAGAAGGTCCAAAGGGAAAGTGCTTTCTGCTGTGCAAGCAGCTATAAGCAAGCCTGGTGCTGCTGCAGAAGTTGAGAGGTACCATGGTGTTTCAGGACTTGGATCTGCACACAAAGAAATGAATGCTTTCTGTTTCAGCTCCCAGCCATGAAGGGTAGGGAGCACAGCTCACATCTGGGAGCTTTGTGAGGAAACTGCTCTGTGCTAGAGCAAGAAAGCAGTGCTCTGTAAGTTTGATGTGATCAAATAGAAACATGTCATTGTGCTACTCAGTCTGTGAACGAGGCAAAATAATTAAAAGTTTGAACTTACCTCCTCCCAGCTCCCTCCTGCTCCTCTCCCTTAAGCATTCAATGCATTGCTTCATCCTAATAAGGGAAACCATGCTTAATTTGAGCCTGGATTCAAATCACCTGAGCCCCAGTTGAATAGTAAACGCAAAGTCAAATCAATTTCATGTAAAACTGAGTACAGACAGCTACTGGGAATTACAGCCACCACCAGCAATTATCACAGTTGTGATGGTTGTTTCCAGAGACACTTTGTATTTTGTTTTTGCAGGCTGCACTTCATAATGCACCAACTCTCAAATTACCTTCTGCGTTTCACCACCGAGATGTTCTTAATTCATCCAAAAAATTACAAGACCCAACTGATATCTCAGAAGCTTGGGACTTGCCAAATATCTGTCGTTTACATTAAAAATAAGCCTACCTAACAGGTGCCTCCAATTGAATTTTCAGAAGTGTCATGGAGCTGTGGCACTGATGACGTGGTCAGTGGGCATGATGGGGATGGGCTGACGGCTGGCTGGGGTGATCTTAGTGGTCTTTTCCAACCTTAATGATTCTGTGCTTCTGTGGTTCTTTCCAGCTAACAAAGTCCTGTGTTCTCTCTTCCACTTCTACAGTCACTACCTTTCTGCTGGAGACCAGGACCTCACTCACTGCCTTGGGGCTCGCTGAAGTGAACGTAGCTTCCAGCCATTTCACACAAACCACCTGTGAAATCCACCTCAACCCACCCATCCTCCTCTTCAACTTTCTGAGGCCCCATCCAGCAAATATCTGCCCTTCAGAGAAGGAGATGTGGCTAGAGACCCACCTGTGAGCCCACAGAATGGTGATTGTGGAGATGAGGCAAGGTCCCATAGAACTGGGGCCGTGGATGATAGGCGGGATAGGAATTGTGGGCCAGTGTGTTCCAAGGGCTCTGAGCAGTTTGGAGGAGCAGCCAGCTACCTGCCTTGCATCAAATTTCCATTTGCATGCTAATGAAGATACCTTGCACAGAAGCTGGGATATTTAACATAACTTTTCAGGCTGATGAAAAGCATAAGGGTGAGAACTGGGGGACAGAAGCAGCAACATGTGCATTGGGTGACCCATCACATGCCAGGAGGAGCGAACAGCTGAGCTGTGGAGCCTGCAACAACCCTGGGGCTCGGTGTGTTTGTGCACAGCTCAGCAAGCAAAAATGAATATCCAGTGCTGCATACGAGCCTTTTGCAACAATCAAGATCAGCCTGGAGTCTGAGGTCCAAGAAACAGCTTGGTTTGCCAGATCGTGTACTTGTGCTGAGTGTTTCAACCAGCACAGTTAAACATTTGCCATTCTAAATATATATTTTTTTCTCACGAGTGGAGATAAAGAAATGCTAACAGCTTGCTTGGGAGGGGGCTGTGCTTTGGTTTGCATCAGGGCTATAAGCACAGACAAGTGTTTATATCTAGCTGCATTATTCACATACGCTGCTGAGGTAGATAGGCATCTTTGTGATACACGGCACCTGAGTTTTCTTAACTGGGGGCACTGTCTTAAAAATAACAGCTTGTGACTTTATTCAAATTACTGCAGCAGCACAAAATTTGGCCCAAGCTGCTTATGGATTGGGGCAGGTCCAGGACTGAGGAGGTCAGGCAGAGTTCAAGTTCATACATAATGTATGGTGTGTTTTAATAAGGCTTCTTTCATACTTCAGTTCGTCTGCCCGGCTTTGCGTGAAGCCGTAAAGCCACAGGCAGCGCTGTTTAAAATTAAAAAGGCACAGCTCAAACCCTCACCCTCCACACGTTGGGAGCTCCATCTATTTTCCAGGTCACTTCGTCAGCCCCGTCGCAGCTGCGCAAGGCTGCAGTGTGGGACTGCCTCCCCTCCGAGCTCATTACCCAGCTCTTTGTTTTAGCTGCTCTGCTTGCTCATGGCATGGCAGCCGTGGGAAATTCCTGCTTTGCTGGGAAGGAAGCTGCTGATGGCAGAGCGCAAACTTTTTTACATAGATCAGGCCTTTAAAAGTGGTTACTAATACCCACTAATACGGGCGGACACTTTCTGCTATACGTTGCTCTGCTCTCTTTCCCAGCTATTAAGGAATGCAGCATCATGAGAGCCAGTTCTGCAAGATGCTGAGCCTTTGGCTTCCGTCCAGCAAAAACTTATATATAGGGATGGTCCCATTGACTTCAGCTGGTTGGAATGAGCCCTTAGGCCCAGATCCTCAAAGGCATCTAGGCAACTGGCTCCTGAGATCTGGATTTGGGATCTGTTTGCAAGTGTGATATATTTGGTGCTTATGATAGGGGCTGTTTAATCAAATAGCTCTTCCAATATACTGTTCTTTGCTTGTGCTCTTTTTTGCAAGATACAGGTTCATAAATGGTATAGCTTTAGTAGCCCAGACTCAGGTCTATGGAACTGGACTTTCTCACTCATAGAAATGTGTCCTAAAATCCTATTCACAAGTTTATCAAGTTGTATATTGAACATGAGTCTGTGCTCCTGTAAAAGGTTCAGCTTTAGGGAACCTGCTTTAGCAAGGGGTTGGACTCGACGATCTCCAGAGGTCCCTTCCAACCCCTAAGATTCTATGATTTACAACCCTACCCCATGCACAAGTTAGCTATTGTTCTCCTGGTTTTGGAAGTGAAAGCATGAGTGTTGGAGTGGCTGTAGAGCCCGCCAAAGGTCACGCAGCATGTCAGGAGTTATGTTAGGAAGGAAAAAATCAGATTTCCCAAGCTCTGAGGCTGCACAGCTCCTCCCATGGATGAGGAGGGGGATGAGTGCTGCTCCCCTATGCCATGAGGCAGCACCCACAGCTGATGGATGGGAACACAGTTGGTCCCGTGGGTGCAGGAGCATTGCATGTGCTGGTCCCAGAAAGTTCAAGCAGGGCATTTTTCTGCAGTAATTCAAACTCAGCTTAAAGATGTGGGCCGGGGATGGTTTTAAAATCCCACATCTGTATCCCTGCCCTCATTTTGTTCTGAAATCATATCAAGGTGAGGATTGCCCTTCTCTTCTTCCTTACTTTCATGAAAAGAACTTTTGCTCTCAGGCTACCATAGAGAAATGCACTGTGTCCAGGCTCACTCCTTGCAGAGCAGGTATCCAGCATCGCAGCTCATGTTGTTCAAACACAGCCTTCCTCTGCCATCGGCTCGGAAGGGGAGTGTTGCAAAAGAGGAAAACCCAACTGTGCTGCGAGATTCAGTGCTGTGTAAACACAGCGGCTGCGGCAGACAAGCACATATTTGTTCCGTATCCTTAAGACGCAACTACATGCCAAACTCATGCCATTGCATCAATACATCTGAAGTATGCCAAATTTAAACACTTTGCTTCTCTTTTACACCAATTGCACAATTTCTTTTGTATCAGAGAATATTCCGGTATTCTTGGCTCAGGGAGCTTCCAGCATGCAGCAGTGGTACCCTGGACAAACAACAGAGGCAATTGTGGACAGGGTCCTAAACTTGTTTATGACATTTAGGGTGGGTGAAGTTCAAGCCTTGACCACGTGATTGTTTATTTGCAGACTGGATTTTGAGGTTCCCATTCTACTTGCTGGAATCTCCTTCGCCTAGGCATAGGCGTCTAAACCCATGTCAGATGCACTAGAGCATGGCCAACTCACCTCTAGCTGCTGCTCCAGAGGCTCACAGGTTCTCCCTAGGTCCTGTTCTGCATCTGCCAGCCTCGGTGAGTGTCCCAGGTGCACCTCCTTGCTCATGTGTGAGAGATCTCATATCTCATTTAGGCTCATTTTGTGCTTGCTTTCTCTACAGATCTCCTAATTGCATGTGGTGGATGCCTCATCCCTGGAGATACTCAAGGTCAGGCTGGACAGGGTTCTGAGCACCTGATCTAGCTGTGGATATTCCTGTTCACTGCAGGGGAATCTGAATAGATGAAATTTAAAATCCCTTCCAACTCCAGCAATTCTATGATTCTACAGCCTTCAATGAACACCATATTCACACTGCACAGCCTATTCCATTCCTGCTTGGCCAGCAAATACACATTAGATCCAGATCCAAAGTAACTGGAAATTATAGGAAAAGATGAAAAATTGAAAAGATACTCTACCTTTGCACTTTTGAAAATGAAGTCATGAAACCAAGATGTTAAGTCCTCAAAAGGGAGCTCCATAGGCAATCCATCATGTGCCAGAAGACAGCCTGAGACACTTCTTGGGGCACACATGGCCTGGCCACCAGCTTTTGGGACAGGAACAAAGGGCGTATGAGGCTTTGCTTCTCACCATGTGCACAAGGTAGGAGTCATGCTGACAGTCCCCTATGCAAAACCATGGTGACGTTTTCAATCTGGCCCGGTAAGGTGCTCCTGAGAGCTGAAAAGAGCTGGATAGGGCTGATCCAGTAAATATAGCCCAGTGAATAGGATTGTTGCCTACAAGATCATTAGGACAAAAATCTGGGAAGGAGAAAAACTGTTTAATCTGGAGATAATATTATAGGGATGTAAGCCAGCTGTGCATTTAGGTTGTTAACCAGCACAGCAGGGGAAGGAGTCACTCAGTAGGAAGAGAAAGGGACGTAGTATCTGTGTTAACTGGACACTTCCCAGACTATGGTAGGCACTGTTTGACGTTTTGGATGTAGAAAGGAACCAGGCTCACTGACCCAGCAGCTCCCTTGCAGCCTTCACTTCTGGAGCTCTAACACCGAGGAGGCAGGTTGGACATGTAACATGTATCATTAAAGTAAGCTCCTCAGATTACATCAGATAGCAGCTCCCTGTTCAACGCAGGGATATGTAACCAGAGCGAGAACTCACATTGCTGGTCCTCATCCCAGAGATGTTTAAAATTTCCAGAGCCCAAAGCTCGGTGAGCTCTTGTCTATGGGATTTTGTGGTAATTTTCCATTTTGTTTTTCTCATGCTGAAGGATCAGCACTGCACAGACGCTGGCTCACTTGATGTACTATAAAAAAGATGTCTTTAGTCCCTGATGATGATTCAACAGCAAATACCAACAGCAAATCTTCCTTGCTCAGAGAGCTGAGTCCTTCCAGCAGAGCACCGTGGTTGTTAAAAGCAATGGATTTTTTAACTGATCCTCAGATTTCTAAAATCTGTGCTGATCTGAGAGATCTGATACTACACGTGAGATGCAAAAACTTCAGGCGGTGCCGGATGAATGCTTCATGGCTTTCATTTAGAGAAGCAGCCCCAAATGAACACAATCAGCAAACAGGAAGGAGCACAGCGCTGTAAGGAAGATTTGCTATTGCAGCTTCTGAGTACTTAGAAGTGCACAGACTCTGCATCCTGTTTATTCACAGTAAGCTTTAATCTGTCCCCTTTTATTTCCTTGCACATGTCTCAGAAATCAGCCCACTGCACAATCTCCTGTGCAGATTGCTGGATGTGGAGTGAGTTGTGCTGATCACATCCAAATTGTGCAGGAAGCACTGAATTTTGGTTCTAGTCTTCTCCTTTAGATAGCCCAGAAATACAGTCCAGAGAGCTCCCACTCATGGCAAACACCACAGCCCTGACTGTGCTCTCTCTGCAACCTCCTTGGAGGAACCAGGAACCAGCACAAAAGGAAGTACTGAAATTCTGAGGCAAGGATATTGTGAGTTCTTCTGCATGCTGATGCTTAAACTGTGATGCACTCTCCGAAATCCCCTGTCAGAAACCCAAACTTCTTGACACGGGTCAATGCCAAAGAACGGCCTGTTTGTTCCTGCCCTGCTGGTGAAATTACTCAAGAGCTACAGGACAATGAGACCATCTGTGTGAGCCTGTACTTCCGTCCACACCATCAGCATCAGCGGGAGAAAATGGTTTTGGTTCTGGTTAGACACGCTGCAGTGCACTGGGAGCACATCTATTTTAAAGAGCAAATTTCCCCTCTTGGTGCAGAAGACTTGTCCCTGTCCTGATTGACCCTGTACACAGACCCTCTTGTTCTGGGGGATGAACCTCAATGGACTTAGGAACGAGGAAGGCTCTCCTCTCTAGAGGCATCTCTATGTACAGGACCTGCACTTTGGTCACAATAACTACATGCAATGCTACAGGCAGCTAGAAAGCTGCACTGAGGAACAGCATCTGGAGGTTGGCTGGCAGCTGGTTGAGCATGAGCCAGCAGTGTGCCCAGGTGGCCAAGAAGGCCAATGGCATCCTGTCTTGTATCAGAAATAGTGCAGTCAGCAAGAGCAGGGAGGTGGTTGTCCCTCTGTACTCAGCACTGGTGAGGAGAAGTCTCACAGGAAACCTTATCACTCTCTACATCTGCCTGAAAGGTGGGGGTTAGCCTCTATTCCCACATAACAGTGACAGGATGAGAGGTAATGGCCTGAAGTTATGCCAGGGGAGATTCAGGTTGGATATTAGGAATGATTTCTTCTCAGAAAGAGTGGTGAATTATTGGAACAGGCTGCCTGGGGAGGTGGTGGAGTCACTGTCCCTGGAAGTGTTCAAGAAAAGTGGAGATGTGGCACTGAGGGATGTGGTGAGTGGATATGGTGGGGGTGAGCTGATGGTTGGTTGAGATGATCTTAGAGGTCTTCTCCAACCTTAATGATTCTATGATTCAATGTACCACTGTATTCATTAAGCATGCTAAGAGAGCATCTGGACGCTCATTGCTGCCTTGTCTGCCTTCCATGCTGATGGAGGACTTGGTTTATAAGCTGCTTGCCTTGGTCCATCACAACAGGTTCCCAGCTGGTTTCCTGAATTCCTTTCTTTCAAGACCAGGTATCATACGTGATGAGATGGCAGCAATGATGTGACACAGCTCCCTAGTAAGGTCTAATTACAGTTACAGCCATCCTGTGACAGTTTTCAAAGAGCTGGAGCACTTCTATGAGGAAAGGTCGAGGGAGCTGGGCTTGTTCAGCCTGGCGAAGAGATCTCCAAGGAGACCTCACTGTGGCCTTCCAGTGCTTGAAGGGAGCTTGAGGAGGGCCGACTTTTTACACAGTCTAATAGTGATAGGACAAGGGGGAATGGCTTTAAAATAAAAGAAAGAAAATTTAGGTTAGATGTTAGGAAGAGATTCTTTACTCAGAAAATGGTGAGGCCCTGGCACTGCTGCCCAGAATGGTTTTGGGTGCCCCATCCCCGGAGGTGCTCAAGGCCAGGCTGGATGGGGCCCTGGGCAGCCTGAGCTGGTGGGGAGCAACCAGTCCATGGCAGGGGTTGGAACTGGGTGAGCTTTAAGGTCCCTTGCAACATAAGGCATTCTATGATTTTACGATTTTTCCAGGATAATCCTCCCTTGAAACATTCCTATATAGCAGCAGCATAACTTCCAACTATCTTGAAAGCACAAGGCACTTCTTGGCATAGCTGTCTTGTTGTGAGCTGCTCGATGGCCTGCAGACTTAGGAAAACTTTATAAGCTTAATCTTATTCTTATGCTTTTTCTAATGTTTTTCATCCTTTCATAGACTCTTTGGTGACCTTCAAGAAGGCTGTGAGTGACACTGCGTGGGAAACACTTGCCAAGGTATGATGGATAAGGCTGTGAACAGTACAGAGGAGAGCTGGGACTGCTAAACTCAGTCCCTCCTGCAACTTAATCATTTCCCTGAAAATCCTTCAGGGTGGGATTCTCAAAAGCACTAATGTGACTCAAGGACTCATGTCCCACTGAAACAGAAGAAGCTCTGCTGCTAAAACTTTAAAGCCAGTTGCAAATCCCACTCTCCATCTCTTACTTCTTTGCTTACATCTGCCTTGCGGGTTATAAACTATGGGGTAACAGTATGGCAGTCATGTTCAGTGCTCAGACGAGGTCCCTAGAACCACTGGAGACTGCTGCATTTTAAAAAACATTAAAAAATGAAGAATCCCAGCCTTATCTCTGCTTTGTTATCTTATTCTGAAATCTCATCTATGATTCTTCTGAAAAGAGCATCTTTCAGAGATGTTTCTACCCAAAGTGTGTCATATTGATCAATTCCTGCAATTAGGCAATTTGCCCAGTGACGTTCCCTTGTTATCTCCCCATCACCCTCCACTCCTCAGTGGGTGTCTTCAGCCGGGGTGGATGGGAGTCTCTCAAGGAACACCTGGTTGCTCCTGAAAGCAGTGAAGTCATGCAGTAGGAGGTAATCTCCTTTCTGAGTCAGCTTTCATCTCGTGTTTCAGCCTGGTGCCAGAGAACATTACGCATTCATTGAAGTTGCTGTCTAAGAGGGTTGTTTTTTCTCCAAACATTGGGTGAGCTTTTTCAAGGTCACTTTGTGAAAGCTGAGCATCCCACAAGGCTCTGTGGGAGTGAGGAACCAGACTGCCATGGGCACCATCAAATATTGAATACTTGACCAACGTATAGGATGGGCATAAAGCATCAGGGAGGTTTTACACTTCTGTTACTCACTGAGCACAGAAAAGGAAGCAGCACCTCCACACTTGAGACTCCTCTTGTCCCTTGGTCTTCCCCTGTTACTCATTCATCTAACACCCTCAGCATGGGCTTGATTGGGTCTTCCCTTTCCTGTGTTCCAAACAGTGGCATTCAGATCCTGCTTTCTCCATTGCACTTCTAGATTTCTGTGTTGCTTTCAGCCACCAAAGCCAAAACCCGGACAGGCTTTTGCCAGCTCCTCCCGATGACCAAAGGTCTTTCTCAGATCATTATCCTGAGCCCCTTCAGTTTTTTTTAGGAGAATAACTCCCCTGCTCCCATTTGTGAAAGGCTCTTTAAAGCAAACAGAGAAACATGTTCAGTCGGTTGTTTTCCCCTTCCCACACTGCTGAGGGTTTGAGTGCTAAAACTTGCATCGCAGCACCGTAACATTAAACCTGGAAATGTCACATTGACTGGGGAGGATTTTGAGTAATGATGCCTCAAGCAAAGCCAGCCTGGTTCAGTAGAGCCTTGAAAGATGAGCTTCTGGTAGGAAAGCAGAGAGAGCAGCAGGGGGATATAACCTTATAATTATTCTCTTCCGAAAGAGGCGAAGAAAAATAGGGAAACACTTGGCACTTGTGCAGAAATAGCATAAGTGTCCATCCTGCACCCACCTGAGGTTACCAGTTTCTCTCTTTGCTTCTAAGAGACTCAGAGAAAACACCTCACAGAATGGATCACAGAAGGGGGAGTCGCTGATGGCTTGAGGAGTAGCATCATGAGAGGCAAAGATGGGGCTGTGGAGGGGAGCAGTATGAGAGCGGAATGTGTCATGCAGCACCCACAGCTCCCGGGGGATGGAGGGAAGCCCGTACTCCTCCCTATATTTAAAACCACCCTGGATAAATGGAACAAAATTTCACAAGGCAGGACATTTCCCAGGCCTGTTTCTGTCTTTAATCCAATGGCTGTTCAGTGCAAAGAGCAGGAGGCTTGCCAGCACTGCCTTGTGAATAAGGTGAGCCTCTGTTTCCAGAGCAGCACTATAGGGTTTCCCCTCCATCTGGTCAGGACATTGAACCCAGACCAACACCAGAGGTGAGGCTCAATGCCAGTCTACAGGCAGAGTCAGCCCTTCCAACTGACCCACGTGGGAGGAACAGCTCTGGAAAGGAGCTGCAAGAACTGAGCAGGAAGGTGTGTCTGGTGCATATCTAGAGGTTCAAGTTTGTCAAAGAATGAGACAGTGGAATGCCTAATTTGATGGTCTTAATGAGATAATGAATTAATTGATGTCCAGCTGAACAATGTCCCACATTTGAACAAAAGCCCCGTGTGAATGCATGAATTAATTTACCTTTTCTCTTTTGATTTGTCTTTTCATTGTTAAACATTTAAGGATGTAGACTGTATATTGGGTTGGACAGTATCTTCCAGAGAAGGATTAGAAACACAAAAGAAGACCCAGATACCATCTACCCCTTATTTTTCCAAACGCGAGGTTAGCTGCAAGCTTTGGGTAGAATCTGCAGTTGCTGTCATCAGTTGGCACAGTTTATTTCATATCAGCGGAGGATGACAGCTTTCCTCTACTGCAGGCACAAACTCTGTGTGTAGGAGCATGGGACAATCCCCCTATTTCTAGTAGGGATCGGCCAAATTCACTGCAAAGTGGTGACTCACTCCAGAATGCCTGTAGAAATGCAAGGACAAGGCAAACTAATACAAGCCCTGTAAAGGCACAGCACTGTCAGCCTTAAAACACAATCCAGGTACCATTTTCCTATACTTCCTGGGCTTTCAGTGGTTAGCACACCAGACCAGCACCCAGGTTAGCAGCTGAACCAGCTTCTCCTTCCCCTTCCTGATATCGAGGTCACCCTCCTGAGCTTTTTGCAGACCTGCCTCTCTAATGAGAATGGGGCCATCCAAATGGGGGTACGGTGAAGCAGTAGGCAGACACGTCTCCATGGCTCGATCAGAGCACTCTGAAGTTCGATAAACACTTTTAATTTTAAGTGATTTGCTTTGCATTCTGCCCTTGGCTCAGCTATTGTGTTGGTAAAGTAATTACTGTATTACCTCACCCTTGGCACCCGGCCCTGTGTTATCATGCTGAGCAAGTCTTTGGGAACATCTTTAGTAGGCTAACTGTTTATATCCCTGCTAGAGTCACCAGCTGGAGCAGGCTATGAAAGCTCATTTCTCCTCTCTGAGACCATCTTTTCCTTCTACGCTCTGCTGTAGAGACAGAAAACTCTTATGGAGTCTTCTTTGGAGGGAGAGGGAAGAAGGCATACTCTAGAAACTGAAAGATGTATGAGAAAGATGTATGCAAGAGCCAGAGCAACGGCTAGTTGCACAAAGGGAAATGGCAGCCACGTAGTCACACTCTGGGCAGAAGGAAGGCAGCATATACATATGTGAAAATCATTAAATCTTTCTAATGATATTTACCACTTTTTAGGACACACTGTACCGGCTTGAGAAACTTGGTTTTCCTGTTTTAGATCTTTCACTATCTCCTAGTTCAAAAACAACTTCACAACCTGTCTCTGCACTGCTTGGGGAACGCTGCCAAGCTGCCTGTTTGCTTTGCCCACTGCTGCCCTTAGAGACCACAGTGCTGGCTCCTGGCTTGGTACAGCATTTTAAGCACACCTCCTGCAGACGGTAGTGTCCCACGAGCCTGCCAGAAAGGTTTTTGCAATGGAGAATGGCTCTCGATCACTTCATATTCTACAATAGTTTTCCTGCTCTCTGGCAGTATAACATAACAGTCGTCTTTCACTTAAACAGCAATGAGATCATGCTGTCAAAAACAAGCATCTGAAATCAGAACAAAATGCAGCACTCAATTGTAAATCAGTTGCATACTGACCACACATGAAAGCATGCTCCATGTAACTTTGACAAACAAGGGTTCGTGAGCAAGTGCTACCTAAAGTAAGCATGTGACTCCCAGACAGATGTCTGCAACAGCTGTGATGGCTCTTTGTTTTTCTGCAGGTTCTGGTTATGTATATATAAAAAATATAAAAATGCCATTTTTTAATTTTATGTTGGATAACCAGACCCCTGGTTGAGTCATTCCAAATTTACTGGCATATAGACTCACAGAATCATAGAATCATTAAGGTTGGAAAAGACCACTAAGAACACCTAATCCAGCTGTCAGACCATCCCCACTGTGCCCACTCACCATGTCCCTCAGTGCCACATCTCCACAGTTCTTGAACACCTCCAGAGATGGTGACTGCACCACCTCCCTGGGCAGCCTGTGCCAGTGCCTCACCACTCTTGCTGAGAATAGATTTTTCCTAATATCCAACCTGAACCTTCCTTGATGCAACTTCAGGCCATTACCTCCCACCCTATCTATAATAAATCCATGGCTATCAATACTTCAGTGGAAGTTGGACTTTCACTTCTCAGTTGTGTCTTTTTAATTTTATTATCAGTGATAATACTACATAACAAGATTTGTCTGACATTGGTGTTGGGGTTTTGAAGAAATAAGATATCCAGTCCAACTGTCCACCTACCATCTATATTTCCCCACTAAACCATGTCCCTTAGTACAACATCTAAACAGTTCTTGAACATCTCCAGAGACAGTGACTCCACCACCTCCCTGGGCAGCCCGTTCCAGCACCTCACTACACTTTTGGAGAAGAAATTTTTCCTAACATCCAATCTGAACCTCCCCTGGCTTGACTTGAGGCCATTCCCTCTTGTCACATCACTAGTTACATGGGAGAAGAGGCCAACCCCCATTTCACCACAACCTCCTTTCAACTTGTAGAGAACAATAAGGTCTCCCCTGAAACTCCTTTTCTTCACACTGAACAATCCCTGTTCCCTCAGCTGCTCCCCATAAGACTTGTACTCCAGACCCATCACAGTTTCATTCCCCTTCTCTGGTCACGCTCTAGGGCCTCAATATCTTTCTTGTAGTGAGAGCCCAGAACTGAACACAGCACTGAGCTGCAGCCTCATCAGAGCTGAGTACAGAGGGATGATCTCCTCCCTGCTCCTGCTGGCAACAGTATTTATGACACAAGACAGGATGCCATTGGCCTTCTTGGCCACCTGGGCCCACTGTATGGTTAGCTGAGCACTGACCAACATGCCCAGGTCTGTTTCTCCCCCACAGTCTGCCTGCCACTCTGCCCCAAGTTTGTAGCATTGACTGGGGTGTTGTGGCCAAAATGACCCTTGAACTTCATACAGATGGCCTCAGCCCAGCGATGCAGCCTGCCCAGATCCCTCTGAAGGGCCTTCCTACCCCCAAGCAGATCAACACTTCCTCTCAGCTTGGTGTCATTGACAATGCATATTGCATGAGACTTAAAAAAGAAGTTGGGTCCTAATCTCAGAAGGGCAGAGGATCCTAATCTCCCTGGCCCTTGCTTTGACATGAGCTATATAGTGCAATTTTCAGTCTGGCTCTAGTATCCTTTCTGCAGCTATAGCAGCCTATAGGGATTTTTTTTCATTGAACCACGGCAAAAGATGTAGGTTAGAAAGGATCCTGGAGATCTTCTGTCCCCACATTCTGCCTGAAATAGGGTGAAATTCACTTTGAGATAAGAGTTTGGGCTGTACTGTTCTCCTGGGCAATCACTGAGGTATTTTGTGTGGATGCCAAGGAAGAGTTCACTAGAGTTAAGAAGAACCCAGAAGGAGACAAGACACTGATTTGAGTTCCCTGGACAGCCAGGAGACAGGTTGAACTCCCTCAGCCTTTCCTTATAGGAGAGGTGCTCCAGCCCACTGGTCATCTTCATGGTCCTCCTCTGTATTCACTCCATCAACTCTGCATCCTTCTTGTGGTGGGGACCCCAGATCTGGACACAGTACTCCAGATGGGTCCTCATGAGAGCAGTGCAGAGGGGGACAGTCTCCTCCCTCACCCTGCTGGCCTTTCTTCTTTTTCAGTTTCATCTTCCTCTTGAGTTCAGGCGTGCTGATGAGGCTGAAACCCTTCATTTCCTGCAGCGCCTGTGAAGGCAAGGAGACAGGCAGCCTTCACAGCATGGATTCCTGCCCAAGAAGCAGGAGATATGAAATCTTAGTTCCCCAGAGACTGAACCCACAGCTTCTACATCATACAGGCATGCTGTGACTGGTGCTGGGGCAAGACTGAGGTAAAATGAGGGGACATCCAGGACTGTGGAGCAGTCAGGACCTGGAAAGAAGTTGGATTTCTCAGGAGAGGGATCTCCAGGACCTGCATGTCATCTCCTCCTGGCACTCACTTCTCCTTGCCCAGTGATGGTTGGGGGTTTCTGCCCCATACCCTGTTGTGCTGTTTGCACATAGCCCTGCAGCCTAGCTCTACACAATATCTCTGGAATACTGTAGACCTTATATAGATAGCAGATGTATTTTCAGGTCATTACAGTGAAGAGAGCTAAGTGAAAGTTATCCTGCCATCGAAAGCAAGTAGGCAAATAGTAAAGGTTTATGTGAGAGCTAACAGAGAAACTGTTGAACAAGTGCTGAAACATGCTGACAGATATAGAAGATTTATCTAAAACATCTGTGATGAGACCATCCTCATCCTAGGGCAAACTGGGTCACCCTTCATGTTATATTAACTTTTAATGAGCTGTTACTTTTATTTCTACAAAGGATAACAGATCAATAAGTTACCTACAGTAATGGCTTGCATATACCTATAATACTATCTATAATGCATGCAATTCATTTGACATATCCATAACAGTAATCAGATAAGGCTCTATGTATACTATCTGTGCCCAGAACCTTAATATGATGCTTGATGGCAAATAGTTCAACCAGACACAACCTAATTTGGAGTACCATGATCATTTTAGGTCATGTTCACACTTCTCTCTTCTTTCATCCATATTAAGGATCAGGCCTTCAGTGCTTCAGTTCTCATGAGACAGAAAAAGGGATCAGTTTTTTGGTGGTTTTAAAGATTTATGATAGAGTCTCCTTGTCTTCTATGCAGAGACTGTATCCCATTATTCCTGAGTCTGTTTTGAATTACCTTTCTTTTACTGTAGGGAGGATGTCACACAAAGAAAAATAGGCTTTTGTAAAACAGCTATACAGTGGAATACAGGTGCATATAATAATAATGTTGTTGTAGCCTTGATAATTTAAGGGCATGTCTAATAGATAGAAAGGACATCTTTTGTTCTTCTGCAGTTGCAAAAGTGGATAAGTTTGCAGACACAAGAGCCTTTCTTCAGGTCACAATTTACATGGTGTCTCTGGAGCCAGCCATGTGCCAGGTGTGCATGCTGCAGTCATGTCAAGCATCATTCAGCACAGCATTGCTTCTCATCCCTACCTGCTCTCCAGTATTACAAGTAACCTTCCTTGCATAAAAAAAAGATACGGCACAAAGTGCCATCCAAAGCGATTGAGGTGGTGGAGAGCAGCAGGAGAGGTTGTGAGACTGCCCAGTGCCATCAGAAAGTAGCAGTGTGTGACCCACCTATGCGCTCTGGGTTCAAAAAGAATCACTGAATCAGATCATTGTATTGGAAAAGACCTTCAAGATCATCAAGTCCAACTATCAACCTGACCTGCAAAGTCCCAGCGCTAGACCACTTCCCTTAGTGTCATGTTCACACTTCTCTTAAATACCTCCAGAGACGGGGACTCCACTACTTCCTTGAGCAGCCTGTTCCAATGTCTGACCACCCCTCTGTGAAGAAATTCTTCCTGACATCTAATCTAAACCTTGCTTGGTACAACTTGAGATCGTTTCCTCGTGTGAAAAGCTCTCAAATGTAACACAACCAGGACTCCTGTCGCTGTGCTCAAGCAGTCTTGAGAGCTTTGGTCCCTCCTGGATGAGATGTGCACCAGCTCTGCAGGCTCAGCACACACAACAGCAGCATCCAAGTGCTGCCTGGCATCGCCCCGAACCCCAGAGCAGGGCCTTGTGTTGGCATTATTCTAGGAAGGTCCCCCCATACTCAGCACTGGTGAGGCCTCACCTCGAGTCCTGTGTTCAGTTTTGGGCCTTTCACTACAAGAAAGACATCAAGGCCCTGAAGTGTGTCCAGAAAAGGGCGATGAAGCAGTGGAGGTGTGAAGTACAAATCTAACTGGGGAACGACTGAGGGAATTGGGATTGTTCAGCCTGGAGAAGAAGAGACTCAGTGGAGACCTTATCACTCTTTACAGTGCCCTGAAAGGTTGACAGGACAAGAGCTAACAGCCTCAAGTTGCACTAGGGGAGGTTCAGGTTGGATATTAGAAAAAAAATTTCTCCACCAGAGTGGTGAGGCAGTGGCACAGGCTGCCCAGGGAGGTGGTGCAGTCGCTGCCCCTGGAGATGTTCAAGAACCGTGGAGATGTGGCACTGAGGGACGTGGTCAGTGGGTATGGTGGGGGTGGGCTGGCAGATGGACTAAGTGATCTTAGAGGTCTTTTCCAACCTTAATAATGATTCTATGATTCTATGAATCTGTGATTCTGTAACATGGTTAAAATAAGTGGTCCATCTAAAAATGTGAATTATAATGCACTAGGAGTAGTGTTAAGTATGTGGAAAGATGTGGTTTGCACTGGATCTTGCAAGTGCTGTTCCTCTTCTAGGTTCACTGTTCCTTGCAGCAGAGGAGGCTATTTGCCACCCCAGAGAGGATGGGCAATTCAAAAACCAAACAGTTTGTCAGTTGGTCCTTCCAGCAGCACCACGGTGCCCCAGACCATGTGTGACTCCAGCACAGAGCTGAGCACACTGCTATGATGCAACCACAGTCCTCATTTGGACCAGGTCGTGGTTGTTATTGTCTTGGAGATGAAAGCTGAAAAGGCTTTGGGAAAGCTCTTGGTGGTTAAAGTGAAGCCATTCTCAGATAGGAACTTCGGAAACAAGCGTGACTTGCACTGTACAAGCCAGGAGTCTACTTGGTTTGTAAAAGCTTGTCACAGGGTAACTTTCCAGCACAGGCTGCTGTCAGCTCATGTAGTGCTGAGTCTGATCACGCAGAGGAGCCTTGACAGGTCTGTGCAATGTTATTTTTCAACTCATTACTCAACACTGCAGCTGAAGCCATCAAACCGAAGGTGATTTTACTGCCTTTTGGATAAGCGAGTCAGTGTTTATTCAGAAGGCAGGCTTTTCAGCAGGGCTGCTATCAGTCTTTTCACTGCATCAGGCACAAAAATGAAATGTTTCTCCTCAGCAAGAGGAAAAGAGCAGAGTCAGTACTTCCCCTGGGGACAGAGCACAGCTCCAGGAGGTTGCTTCATGCTGGGATTGCGAGTGTGCGTGTGTGCATGCATGCATGCCTACGTGCCCACACACAGGGAGCACATTCTGCTTTTATCCTTCCACTACGCTTGGTAAACAAAATGAGGTTTTATGGGACTAAGCTTCTCTATTTTTTGACAATTTCAGCCTGGATGCACAAAGGAAACATGAAGACAAAGTATCTGCCTATTTTCACCTACTTGTTATGGAAGTGTTACAAGTTCTCTTTGCCAGGAGTAGCACTAACAATTAATCTGATGCCTTCTATTCTTACATTTGTTCGTAAGAAAATGGGCTCTGCCTTGAGCAGCTGGCCGTCTGAAGGGACAGAACAGGAATGGAAAGGAAGGTCTCTTATTTTCCAGATGATCAGCTGTGGTTTATATACACAGAAAGCTAAATCCTATCTAGTGTCAAGTATCTAAAAGGAGGCTGTAAGAAAGAATGATGGAGCTGTAGGTGTCCCTGTTCAGTGAAGGGGAGTAGAACTCACTGGCCTTTAAGGGTCCCTTACAACTCAAATGTTTCTATGATTCTATGATTCCATGATCTGTGCTGAAGTCAATGACAAAGCCTCAATAAGACTGCAGATTTTGTTCCAGTTCCTAAAATGAAACAGTAACAAAGCTTAAGGAGCTTTAAGCTTTTCTCCTGTGAAAAGGAGTCTTCACAGAGGCACACATTATATTTTTTTCCCAGATCCCACATTTGTATGTTAAACACACAAGGCTGTGGTTCCCTGCATACCTTTTAGTTGTTAATTCCCAATGCTGAAAAATATAACGGGGGGAAACCAGAGTGGCTGTGATATTGGGCTGAACAGTGGTGTGAAGAAAGCTCAGCTCTTTGATAACCTGCTCAGAACATGTGAGAGATGACTGGTCTTTATGAAGGAGAGCAGTACTTCATGCACGTTTGGAAGCCCCATGCTCCTCCACTGCTTTCGTGAATCCATCTCTTTCAGAGCACTGAGGCTGGCGCAATCTCCCCCATCTCCGGATGGCTGCAGGATAGATGTTTGCATATGAGTAAGTCACTGCAGCTTCCATTTCAGTTAATGCAGGATGATAGGCACTTCTGAAGTGCAGTTCATCTCACTCTGATGTTGACAGCTAAAACAAAGTGATTGCATAACAGCAAATGAGAAGGGCTGATAGCTGAGATGAAGTAGAGGGGGATGGGCTGAGGCCAAAGGGAAGAACTTGACTAAGCCATGGCAAGATGCACAGGGCACCAACCAAAACCCTTCCAGCTCATGTGTCTTGCTTTAAGAAGAGAGCTGCATAAACTATCTGCACACTTAAAGAAGGATCCTTCATATCATAGAATCATAGAATTGTAGAATGACAAGGTTGGAAAGGACCTACATGATCATCTAGTCCAACTGTCCTCCCATTACCATTGCTACCACAAGCACTAAACCATATCTCGTAGCTCCTCATCCAGACACCTCTTGAACACTGCCAGGGACGACGACTCCACCACCTCCCTGGGCAGCCATTCCAGTGCCTGACCACTCTCTGAGATAAAATGCTTTTCCTTACGTCTAACCTAAACCTCCTCTGGTACAACTTGCGGCCATTTCCTCGGGTCCTGTTTGCTGCCTGGGAGAAGAGGCCAAAACCCTCCTCATCACAGCCTCCCTTCAGGAAGTTGTAGAGTGCAATGAGGTCTCCCCTGAGCCTCCTCTTCTCCAGACTAAACAATCCCAGCTCCCTCAGCCACTCTTCATAAGACTTGTGCTCCAGACCCCTCACCAGTTTCGTTGCCCTTCTCTGGACACGTTCCAGGACCTCAATGTCTTTCTTGTAGTGAGGGGCCCAAATATAAGCCAGCTGACAGAGGACTGCACATGGAAGAGGATGGTGGGAAGCGATCTGACCTTTCAGCAAAGCTCAGCTCTGACTCAGCTTGAAAGTGCTGCCATTTGATGCTCTGTGCTTTCCAAAGACATAATGGGAGAAAACATGTCAGCAACAAAAAAAAAGAAAAGCAGAGCTGAGTGTGATTGCACATGGACTGGGGAGAGGCAGCTGCTGTGCAAAATGGCTGCTTTGGTCTGGAGGGTGCATAGAGAAAATAATCTCATATTTGAATAATAACGTGGAAAACATTCCTAAGATGTCATCTTCAAAGTGTGTGTTCTCAAAATTTATATCCCAGGTATGCAAGTTACAAGTGGAGAGGTGAAACTGAGACTCTCTGAAAAGATTAACTGATGCTTATTTTTTGGTTGCATTGGTTTCAACACTGAAACTGAGTGATGGATTGATACAGTTAAATCCATCGCAGTCCATGAGCTTTATCATTCTGTACTTCAGGTAGATCCATTCTCAAACAATCTCTTAAGTTTCTCAAACACAAGACAGGACTTCCAACTTTAACTTCCAACTCACAGATTGATTCTGCACCCTGTGCATGTTTCTAGTTTAATAAATCTCCAAATGATTCCAGCAACATTACAGCAATGTGCTCAAATCCAACATCAATGTAAAACCAAAAGCCTCACTAAAAACCCAAACAGAAATTCAATCCTAAAAAAAACCCTTTAAAATCCAGTTCAAGTCCTACTGAAGAGCAAGTCAAAGCCCCAGATAATATCTTGTTCCCAAAACTGAAACCAAAAATGCAATCAGTAGTACTATTTCATTTTTTCATATGATGCTCACTGCTGGAGACAGATCAGCAGATCTGCTGTATCCTAAATTCATTTTTACCACACCAGTCCACAGTTCTTTATTACATATGGCATGCTGAGTCAAGACATTGTACTGTTTAAAACATAAAGCTTGCTCTATCTTCTTGGTTACCCAACCCATAGGAAAAGCATTCAGCGTGATGGACACCATGTGGCACAGAAATGAGCAGAATGAGCAGAAACATCAGGAGGTGCATTCTTCTGCTCAGAATGGGTCTTCATAACAGCTTTTCGCAGTTTCATGATAAACTTCTTCCAGTTCGGGGCAATTATAGCACTCCTTCCCTTAACATGCACACATTGTCTTCTTGTTATCTGTTGCTGTCTACTCAGAAGCTGAGAGTAGCAGTATTAACACAGTTTGTTTCAAAAACACATTTTGTGTGACCATGTATTGAATTAAAAACTTTGTGACCCGGTTATGAATTCTGGGGGAAGAAAGGGCACTTGGCTTAAATGCATCTTCTTATGAGCAGATCGATCACAAGTCAAAAAAATCAAAATTTGACAGAAGGTCTGAATGCTTTTAACATAGAACCATGGAATCATTAAGGTTGGAAAAGACCTCTAAGCTCATCCAGTACAACCCCAGCCAACCCCCACCATGCCCACACACCACGTTCCTCAGTGCCACATCGCCACGTTCCCTGAACACCTCCAGGGACGGTGACTGCACCACCTCCCTGAGCCTCAAAGCTCTGAAAATAAAACAATACCAGAAATATGGATAATTTCTTTTGATCTTGGACAGAAAAAAACAAAAAAACAAACAACTGTGCTACAAAATGCTCTGCATTAGAGTTCTTGGGTGGCATGTGTTTCTGCAGAAAAGAATTCTTTGCAATAAACCTCGATGATATGTAACTCAGCCTCCACCATCATCACCTCCCTGACTGCCTGTTAACGCGCTCAGGTCAGGTACCAGTGGTGAGGGGCCATTTTCTCTTGGGGCTGCAACCTGTTATCTCATTATACAAGAGCCAAAGTGCACTCGTTGACTTCGTCAGTAAAGACTTTAATGAGAGATGCATTATTCATGTTTGTGGCTCTCTACCACATTATTAGTTCTTTTTGTCCTTACATCACATACATATGGATTTAAGATATGCACAGTGAATGTGATAGCAATACTATTTCACATTAAGTACAGTAGTGGGGATATTCAAGCAAGAACAGGCTACTATAAACAGAAAACATATTGAAAGAATCAGCTCTAAAATCAATTTGGGACAGAAAAGTGTATCTTAATATAAAGAGACATTGTTTATGATTTGTATGGCTAAGAAGAGAATGCAGAGCAACATCTGTATCCTCTTTGCTCATTTGGTTTTACAAATGCACTCCAGCAGCACACACCGCAAAAGGGTCTTACAGAATAAGGACTGGTGCAGATTAAACAAAGAATAAACAAACACCCTTCTATAATTGTGCAAGTGGCAAGGCAAATGGGCAAGTTCTTTCCTATAATTAACCCCAAAGCTTTGTGTCACTTCAACAATGGCATTTGTTGCTAATGTATGATGTTGTGTTATTTTCACAGAGAAGAAAATCAATTAATGACATCAGATATATTCTACAAGGGATAGTAAGGGCCAGTACACATCTCACCAACACTCCCAGTGGAGTAGATGGGAACTATCTAGTTGATCTTCCTGTCCTTGAGAATACTCAGCAGCCAACAGTGACAGGTGAATCTTAGGCACTGAAGGAGTAGAGGAGGTCATTGCTTCAGCCTGGACCTGGAAGCAGAACTACAGAATATTTGGAGTTGGAAGGGAACCACAAGGATTACCAAGTCCAATCCTGTCCTGTGTGGACAGGACCACCCAGAATTCAAGCCCTATGTCCAAAAGCTCCTTGAACTCCAGCAGATTGAGGCCATGCCCACTCAGTAGCCTGTTCCATGCCCTCCGCCTCTGGTGAAGAACATTTTCCTAACACCCAGTCTGAGCATTCCCCACAGAGCCACTCACATGAGCAGCCAGGGGATCTCATTTCCCTGTTGGGGCTGTCCTGGATGATCCCTCTTCTTCATGCTCATGGCTTGTCACGTCAGCAATGGAGAGACAGAGAGGGAAAATTCATTTTAAATAATTTGATGGCAGAGCCAAGCTGCCCAGACTTTGTGTCCAGCCACCTAATCCTAACTAGACACAACTATCCACAGTTAAACAGATGGTTTCCATGTCTGACACCAGCCTTCAATTCAGTTCCATGGTGTTGTGTGGTTCTGCAATGAAGCTGGACATGCAGACTCATATTGTCCCAGATCCTCTCCTTTTCTTCTGGCGCCAGCTCAAGTTTTAGCTTCCAAGCCACCCAGCCTCTATTTTTTGCTTGTAGATATTGTGAGAGCAGGTAGTAAATGTATCTTTTTACCATTTTGTCCCAAACCCTCTCACTAACCCAGTAAATTGTGCCAGACGTCAATCACAGCAGCTAGAAGCATTTTTTATTTACCAGCACAAGCTCTGCCTTTTCCCTTTGGAACCTAGGGAACCCCACTACAAACATAGATCTTTCTGCCCTTTCTGCCTGAAACCCTGCTCTTCTCCCAGCATCAGCCACAGCATCAGTAACAAACACCACCACACCTCAGCTGGACTCTTCAGCCCTCACAGACTGCAACAGATCTCTTTTTGGGTGGTGCCATACCATTTTCCTACCCTAGTGAAATATCTCAGAAATAATTATCTCCATCCATCTTAATCCAGCAACTGATTGAACTTTCCAGTTGGAACACCTCACCTCAGCCAGCAGCTCTACCACTGACTGTTCAATGGCCGTAGTGCTGCTCTCCTAAGCTCTCCAGCACAGAAAGGTATTGCAGTCTACACATAGAAATCTGTACTCTGTGTCACAGGGAAGTGGAGCGCTCTGTATATATGTGTATGCAAGTTCTGTGAGCATGGGAGGGAAATTTGAACTCCATGATTCCCTTCATCAACTTCTCTTTATACTTGAGACATATTTGTAATGTGCTTAACTAGAAGTCAAAGAACTTCCCCCCTCCAGTGTCAACAAATAGCTCATGGCACTGAAGTTAAACAAAAGCTTCGCGTTCACTTTCTCTGTTATTGCACTAAATCATGCTGTCACGTCGCCGTGGAAACTGAAGCTATCACAAACATCACTACACCGTGGCATCGGACCAGCTCCAACAGGCAGGTATTCTGTTTTTGTTCTGGGGCCAGTCCTCCTTTCCCTCACTCAGTCCCATTCTTCCAACTCTTCTACAATGTACTGCAATTCTTTTTTTTAAAGTAGAAGAGAGAGAAAAAAAAATAAAAGAAGGAAGGAAGAAAGGAAGAAAGAAAGAAGGAAGAAAGGAAGAAAGAAAGAAGGAAGAAAGGAAGAAGGAAAAAAGGAAGAAGGGAAGAAGGGAGAAAGGAAGGAAGGGAGAAAGGAAGGAAGAAAGGAAAAAAGGAAGAAAGAAAGGGAAAAAGAAAGGAAGGAAAGAAGGAAGAATGAAAGAGAAAAAGAAATGGAAGGAAGGAAGGAAGGAAGGAAGGAAGGAAGGAAGGAAGGAAGGAAGGAAGGAAAAGAAAAGCTTTATTCACATGAAGTAGAAAGTTTTCTCAGTAAGAATTAATTGTAAAGCCATGCTTGTTTTGTTAGCTCTGAAATACCTAGGCACATCAGACAGTATTCTGTGGAGAGTTGAGATTTCAGTAGTATAAGTTGTTTAGTTACATTTAAATAAGACAGCAAAGAGCAAACATTAATCACAGATTGATTTGATATAATCTGTAAACAGTTCTGGCAGAGAAGTTAGTTTTTCTCTTCAAATATTTGTTAACCTGACGATACAGATGGGTAGTGGGTGAGATTTTTAAGAGCTGTACTCAGCTGATTTACGTTCACCAAAATCTGTGGTTGGCTTTTTTGTTTGTTTGTTTTGTTTTTGTTGGCTTTTTTTATCATTATTATTTTCTATAGTAGAATTGGAAATCTTTAAAACCTTCTCTTGCAGTTCTCTAGCCCTCACTTGGATAAATGTCCCATTAATTGCACTGAAAACCTGACATAACACATATAACATCAGTTGCCCAAGTAAAGAGTATAGAAGCAGAGGTTTAAATAAAATAAGAAGACTGCCTAGCTCTGATGTAATGATGAAGGATATCTGATGGCATGGGTTTGAAATCCTATCAATTTTCTTGCACAGGAAAGCTTTGTAGCCACATCAGCATATGCTTCATGCGGCGAGTAGCAAAGATCATTTTAACTTTTTGCAGGGCCAGTAACGTGAGTTTTCAAAGACACTGTTTTTGTATTATTGAAGTGCCTGTCTTTCATTTCATTTATTCTGCTTGTGCTAGCCACATGGTTAAAGTTAGGAAAACAAACAGCAGATACTTTCCAGCAAGGAGTGTTTACATTAGGTCTAGCTTATCTGTGCAAAGAATAATCTATGAACTCTCTCTGGCCTTTTGGATAAGCAAATGTAAACCTCATTTCCCTTTATTGTCCACTCCACATAATAACTAGCCTTTGTGAAGGTCTTCACAGAGGTTATTCAACCCAGAATGTCTCCTGGGGATTTCCTTTAATGACTAAAGGGATCACTGTATGCATTATTGAAGAGTAATATTGGAGCTGTGATGGTCTAAGGATAAAGCAGGAAAGTTTATAGGCAGAGGTATGAGCTTATATTAGACACATCAATATCCTTAGAAAAGGAGAAACTTCAAGCATGAGACCTTTCTCCTCGCTCTGAAATTGGATTGATGCACTCCTAAAGCTTATGCGCAATACACACAGCCCCATGTGAGCTAATTCAGCTTGGTAAACAAGTAGAGGACCAATCCAGCAACATACAGTGGATTTTTTTTTAAGGGGTCAGCAAGTTGAATTGGCCCATTGCAGGGTCACACTCAGTGCCACTGATGCCAGGAGCAAGGGAGAAGGGGAGATCCCGGCCACCCTTGTTGGTGAGAGTAAGATGTTTTGCTGGTATAGTTTTCTACTCTTGGTGGTTAGGCTTTGGTATGGAGATTAAAAATGACTTCTCTTGGAACTGGCTGCCCAGGGAGATACTGGAGTCACTGTCCTTGGAGGTGTTCAAAAACCCTGGAGATGTGGCACTGAGGGACACAGTTTGTGGGCATGGTGGGGATGGGTTGGGATTCGTCTAGGTGATCTTAGATGTCTTTTCCAACCTTAATGATTCTATGATTCTTTAACACTGCTCACATGAAATACTTCAAAAAATAGCCATCAGCCTAAACACCACACAGGTGCACTTCAGCTTTCAGTTGTCATCCACAGGCAGGTGATGCTGGTAGCAGCCACTTTCAGCTGGGCACAGTGCAGTGCTTCCCAGAGCCCTTTCCTTCCCAGAGCCCTTTCACAGGTAGGCATGAGGCCACAACTTTCTCAATGCACTTGTACCACCAGGCTGAGCAATATTACTTGACACTCATTGTTTTTTTCTCTGTGAAGACACAGAAGACAAACTGGCCTGAGAAACATATATTTTAAGAACATCTTCCCTAGAACATAGAAGTTATGAAAACTGCTCATGCCATAGCCAGCAGGGTGAGGGAGGTGATCCTGCCTAAATTTAGGATGGATATAGGTTTTTTAGAAGAAGAGTAGTGAAGCACTGGCACAGGTTGCCCAGAGATGTGGTAGATGCTCCATCCGTGGAGACACTCAAGGTCAGGCTGGATGGAACTCTGGAGCATGCTGATCTAGCTGTAGGTGTCCCTGTTCATTACAGGGGAATTGGACCAGATGACCTTTAAAGGTCCTTTCTAACACAAACAATTCTATGATTATATGATTTCAGTAAGATTCAGTCTCTCATTGTTTGACAATTCAAGGCATACTGAGAAATCTTAACCTGCTGTGAAAAATACAGGTTTTGAAAGTGAGAGTAAAGTCACCACGTCTGAGCTGGAGACTAGCATCTGGCAAAGGGCTTTAGCAATATATTGTCACATAAATCCTCATTGGAGTATTTAGGGAATTTATTTTAAGGACATATCCAGTTTTGTTGCAAAAATGGAAGGATGAAGAATCTACTGCGCTTCTTCTCTTTCAGTGTGCAACTCAAAGTGATAAAAAATAATGCTATTTATTTTTTGCTTAAATTTGTGCATTTTTTGACTAAACCAGTTAATGACTATTGACTTTTAAAGAGAAATATCTTTGAAGACCAAATTAAATGATGAGCTGAGAGACTTAGGGTCTATGTGTTGTTCTAAAGACTGCTAGTTTTTAATTCCATGAAAACCTACATATTTTACAGTCTCCCACACGAATACAGTATGTGCAAGAACTGACTGGAATGGAGTTGCTGACTGAGCTATGAACATGAAATGCCTCACCCATATCTCACTTTCTGGCTGGGTTCACCTGCTGCAAACTTCATGGTGGTTCCTTTGAAACCTGCCCTAATTTTCAGCTCATTTTCTAATGATTCGTTTGGAAATTATGGGGTTTTGTGCCCAAGCATTCTGTTACGAAAGGGAAATAAAGTTCCTTCACTGTTCTCTCATTCAAGTAGATTTACACAGTTATCATCAGCAGCCAAGTTTGGTTTTCTGTAAAGGCATAACTCCAAGGCTTCACCTTTCCCTTTCTCCTTAGTACACTCTTTTTTTTTTGTTTTTTTGTTTTGTTTTTTAATATGGGAGTGAAAATATTTTCCTTGATCCTGTAAATGATAAAGTGGAAGCTGTATACAAGTTGCTGGGACTTTAGAACACAGGGCTGACCCATCCATAGGATGGGTAGTATAGATATGCCTGCAAAGGCATCACTTAGGTGTATGATCTTCACCCAGTGCTAATTGTTGCTCAGTGTTGATAAAGCTTTTCCTCAGGGAATCAGCAATTGTGCTAAGAAAGTTGAAGACTTCTACTAACTTTGGTGAGCTTTTTTCCTCTCCTGACCTTATTCTTCCTGGATCACAGCTATGTTTGTAAGCACAGATACTCTTTCCTCCTAAGATACCTTTTCTTTGGAAGAAAGCTGATTCTTTCTAAGATATGTTTCTCATTATAATGGTTCCACCATTAGGAATCATCACAAGAAACACAGTCTTGGCTCTGCCAGCACTCATCCACACAGATTACTGTCTATCTAACTCATTTATTGAGCCAACTGCTGATAAACCTACATTAGCTACCAGGGTTCGCATCTCAGATTCAAGTTGCAAAATCATGAAGTCTAGTCCCAGAAGAGCATGAAGTGAGAGTAAACTGTGGAAATCTCACATTTATTGTGTGACACTGGACCTGCAGCCTCCTGGAAATACACAGAACTGACACTGATTGACATGGGACTGAGGGACACAGTTAGTGGGCATGGTGGTGATGGGTCGATGGTTGGACTAGATGATCTTTGTGATCTTTTCCAACATTAATGATTCTATGATTCTGGTCATTCATGCAGCTGCACAAACTGTGGTGTAAAGGAGACATCTGGAAAGGATTAGATCAAAGAGAGTATTTGTAAAAAAAACTGGAGCACTTCTGGCCGTAGGAAGCCTACAGGCAAGGAAGCTTCCAGGAGCTGCTGTCCTCTGATGTAGGCCTCACCAGTACTCCTGAATGTAGGCCTCTTTAGCACACTGCTGTGGTTTCCTGGCTCTGACAGGCTCCAGATGTCTGCCAACACATCCAAACAAGGTGTAAAAAAACCCGCATTTGGTGACGTACTGTTGGTGCTGAGCATCTCCCAAATAAAATTGTGACCTATAGATGCAAGAAGACAAACTGAGAAAGAGAGGGAGGTTGTAGTGAGCAAAAACTATGTAGGCAAATACAAAAAGAAGGCCCCAGAAAGTATATTGCTTTTGTTCTGAGTTCTAGAAAAAAATTTGCTAAATACAGCTGCTTAAGAACAAAGGAACAAGTTCATTCTCATTTTACACAAAAAATGTACTTGTAAAGTAGTTTAGGGAAAATGATGCATTCTAACTAACATAATATAGAAATCCAGTAGTTTGCTTTTTACAGATTCAATTTAGGGTCTGCAGGCATTCCTAATACCAAGAAATTCATTGGCTTTTAAGAGCTGGTTACCAAGCACTGCCACCCCTATTATCCCAGTGCTACCTGTGACTCTAGTAGAATAATAGAAAGGTTTGAGTTGGAAGAGACCTCAAAGCTCATCCAGCCCCAACCCCTGCCATGGGCTGTTTGTCCTCACCAGACCGGGCTGTCCAGGCCTCATCCAACCTGGCCTTGGGCACCTCCAGGGATGGGGTACTATGGAGGCTAACTGTATTATGAAGACACACTTTTTTCTTCTTTTTTTCTCCTGCATTTAAGGTTTGCATTCACTTGTCTTAGTTTGTGTATTCTGGATAATCCCTTTTCAACCTGTTATCCCAGTGGAGCTGAGTATTCTCAATGCTACTACACTACTTCCTTCTGTCAATTCCTTCCCTATGCATTGGGGATAAGGTAATCTTAGGATGAGCATTTTGCATATGCTGTTCCTTAGAGCATTGGAGTGAAAGTCAATAATGGACAGAAATAACTGTGTCTCTGCAGGGTGCCAGAAAAGTAGCCTAGACTGCACCAACTCAGGAATAGTCCAAGCACTGTGGCACAAGATTCTTCACTGTGCCACAATAATTCTTGCTTCTCCTCTATCCCACCATGGTAGCAAGCTGCAACTAGTCCAGAATGAAAGAAATTAAGAGACCCATTCATTATCATAGCTTTGCTTGGAGGCTGATTCACAGGAGCAGCGGAGGGAGCACCACCAGGACTCCTCACACAGAAGGGAATGCACTGGGAGTGGGGCTGAAATCAGGACACAGCTCCTCTCAAGCAGTCGCTCTCAGAGAGCACAAGGCTCCCATAAGCACAGCCCCAGGAACAACCTAGAGAGAGAGAAATGAAATGTAGCTGCTTCTTTATGGATGGGAAGACACTGAGATAATGTTACAACTTTTTCCTTTTTCTCTGCAGTCTCACAGACTCTCTTCTTGTTGGAATTTTGGCACCTTAAGCAATAATCCTTGCTCGAACAAAATCTGTACCTTAATCCATCTTGGACTGCAATGCTCTAAATAGCACTGCTTGGATTCTCCTCAGTTACACTGGTTTGGCACTGGCAGAATTCCACTCTCTGTACTGATTTCCATTAAAGAGGAATAGTCATCTCGCTCACTGTCTTATTGCTCCATATTTGATTCTCCTCTCCAATCCATCCCTTTGCAATAATAAAGAGATCTTTCACATGATTACTAGCTAACATAGCTAAGCTGCACAGCTATTCATCAGCCAAATAGCTCAATCCCTGCTCTGAAATTCTGTGCTCTAAAGAGAAGGCACAGTGAAAGCCTATTTGGAAAAGTAAATATTCCATGTCAGTGTATTCATTAATGACCATCTCATAGTCATTTCAAACTCTTGGCATATTATCATTTTATTTTCCCCAGCAAGACACAGAAATTACTTGGCAGAGCACTCATTAAAGTGCATAAGCATATGCCTTAATAGATGCTTTAAGTTAGTCATACGGTCAAGTACTTTGTTGGACTGGGACCTGTGTGTTACACAGTGAGATCTGGTACCCTAATAAGTGCAGACAGACAGACAAGGAAGTGCAGGGCTGAAAAAAGGAAAAGCAACCTTGAAATTACATGATGACTACCTCTGTTCCAGATAATACATGGTCTTAGTGACATAATGAGGTGTGAATTTAAATAAAAAATAAAATCATTTTACCAGTCATGGCTTAGCTACAGCCTTGTCATTATCAGCCTATAAGCATGGAAGGGACACCCTTGGAAAATAGGCAGAGGCCAATTGGATTGGAAGAGTGTAGGCCAAGGCAAAGGTGGTATTTGGAAGACGATAACATATGACACATGAAAGATGATGCCAGTGGCAAAATGGAGGGGACTTTGCAAAGAAACGTGAGACATGGTTGAAGCTGGAGAACACTGGAAAAGTGTTAAATAATGAAATATAAGTACCTAAGATAATTAACCACAAGTAAAGCCTCTGATTTAACCTGCAGTAAGTATGGTCTGAAGTACATCTGCTGCCATCCTAGCAGTGAGCAGGACAAGTCTGTCTCTAGCTTCCACAGCTCATCCCTCCACCCAAAACACTGAGCACCGTCTCTACCTCATCAGTGGAAATCTGTGAACAGGCATTTTGCTCTATTTCCACACACGTGTATTTTTAAATTGTGGTCTTCCTTCCATTGCTTGAGACTGATTCTTTAGACTACCAACCTAGGCTGAAATGCTATTATCAAATCAGTTTTTGAAGTATGTTTCAAATAAGAGAGAGGCTCGGACATCTCAAACCCCTATAAGGACTGCAGTTCTACAAACCTTGAGGAGTCAAGATAACAGATTGAATTTTTTTCTGCACCTTCTAATAGGTAGTTTCAAAAAGAAAGTAATTAACTGTGTTTTCATTTTCAATGCATTTTTCCAAGGAAAGAAACATTCTCTTTCACACAAAGTTCAGAATGCAGGTTTGTAGTGTAAGGCAACCACTTATTAACACCAAACCAAAGTGCTAAGTAAATATCAGCATCTCATTGTGCTATTGTACAGTAACGAAGTTCCTGCTATTATGGCTCCCCTGACAGAGATTTGCCGTCATAAAGAAATGAATTTGAGACAAACTATCACTCTGAAAAAGCTTAACAGAAAGAGCTATTCACTTTTGTTCAAATGTGTTTTGTGTTTTGGAACGCAAGACTTACTGTATAGGAAAGTGAATTCTCCCACTCCAAAAAATGAAGACTAAAGTAAAAATGAGGTGGGCCCAAATTCTTATCCTAAACACATGAACTTAACAGAGGGGTGTATCTTCTGCCTTCAGCATAGTCTTTCTGGATTTAAACAGATATAAATGAGATCAGCATATGGTACCCTTTCAGATACTCACAAGGAAAACACTGAAATAGCAAAACAATTTCCAGACAGTTCCAGTAAGTGCATTACGCTGGCAATGCTATGACTAATTGCAAAATCTATTATCTTGGAGATGAAAAGATTTTGGAAGATTTAAGATCAGATTTCAAGTTCAAGGAAAACAGGAAACCAGAAAAAAGAACAATAAACTAAATACTGGAAAAAGCATGGATGACTCAAAGTCCTGCAATAGAAACTGCTGTAATCTTCCATACGCAGTAATGTGATTAAAATCAATTATGAGATATGAGGGACAAGTTCATCTCTGTATTGTACGTGTATTAGATACTTTCAGAGAATCCACTGAAAATGAAAAGCAAGGATGAAGAAGCATGAACCTTGCCTTTGCCAAATCTGAACTACAAATGACTTAGAGGCCAAAGCAGCAGTGCTTGCCAGGCAAGGCACCAACATCTGGACAGAGCTTAACAGGTTACTCTCTTCAATGCCAACCATTGTGGTTGCCAGTAGTACAGAGCATCTGAGGCACTGAAATGTCCAATTTATTCAGCAATATACAGCTAATTGAGCAGAGGGGACAACAACCCAGAAGAACATGGAGATCAAACTATTATACTGTTTGAAAAGGCAAATGTGAAAGATATTATAAATATTGTCACAGGGACCTGGCTGTACAAGAAACTGATAGGTTGACAGTGAGGCAAAATTCACCTCTGTAGAAAAGGGCAGTTCTTGAAGACTCATGTGGAACATAAATAACGCAAAAGTCTTACGATGGCACCTCTCAGTGGACTGAATTCAGTCTACTGTGCTTACCATAGTGACTAGAAGAAGAAAGAGAATAGTGGGAGCAAGAAAATCTTGGCTGAGATCAATGAGAGTTGTTGTAATTTTTAAAATAAGATTCTGGGCCAGAAATTTAATGCATAATTTGGTGAGCTTACAATTACTTTCTTTCCAGGTTGTACATGAAAGCTTCAAGAGTCCAGGAGCCATAAACACATAAATCCCTGTCTTATCAGGGACACAAATATCTCATGAGTAGTCACACAAGCGATGGGAACTATGAGCTGTTAGTGGTGTTGCAGTTGATACAGGTAATGTAAACTAATAGCATGGGCTCAAAATATTAATACCCAAGATAAATCAACTCTGCACACTTTTTGGTGCAAGGCAGTGTCAAGTGTCTACTTTGCAGAGAATGGTAAGAAATGATACAAAGGATATAAGCAAATGATAAGCCCTTTAAGAGGAAGAAAAGTTATGAGATGAAACTGCTAGTGCCTCCATTTTCTTCTGGCCTTATTGTCAGCCTTCTACATCTCCTTACAATGTACCAGTGTAAGGTACAATAACATGGCTATCCTTAAGCTGTGCCACAGCAGTTTCAGTTTGGATATTAGGAAAAATTTATTCTCAGAAAAAGTGATAATGCACTGGAACAGGCTGCCCAGGGAGGTGGTAGGGTCACCGTCCCTGGAAGTTTAGTGGCATGGTGGTGTTGGGCTGACGGTTGGACTAGATGATCCTAGAGGTCTCTTCCAACCTCTATGACTCTATGATTCCTTCCAATAAATACCCGCATTAACATAAATAATACCGGTGCTTTGGAGCCTGGAGATCCAAGATGACATCAATTCCATTGTGCAACAGGTAAATGAAGCTTAAATACCAGGTAAGCTTACTTGAAATGAAAGCTGGAATACCTTTCTCTACTGAGACACAAACAAGATCCCCAAAATACTCTCACTTACATCACCAAGTGAAAGTGACAAATTTCAAGTGATGCCAACATTTACACATACATAGACAATAAAACCAAGAAGGATATTCCATACATGTAAATTTTAGCTCTATATAATAGACTCCATAGGGCTGTAATAAGACAAGTAGACAAAGCCGAGCCAACTAATCCTTTTAGGAAAACTGAATTGGGAAATAGAACCATGGACCTAATTTCCCAAATATTCATGTCAAGTTGAGCTAGGATGAGAGTCAGGATGGGAGGAGTGAGGCTGTATAATATACGCTGAGAAATTTGAGCACATAAAAAAAAGAGAAAGAGAACAGAGAACCATCAACAACCCTCTCATACTCTCACTGCCATGAAGTTGCTGATATTCTGGAAAACACAAGATTGCTTCTGCACCATCTCTTCTTTCTACTGCAGCCCCTTTGTACCATCTGATCCCTCCACCAGCCATGATACCATCTCCATAGCACCCTTCAATCTACACCTACTACCCTGTGCTCAGGGGCTTCTTGGAGACACCACCTCCCACATCCTCCTCTTCCTCTGTACAACAAATAGAAGCAAACCAAAAGTGCGAGCATCTCTAGTTCTTCCTTCCAATACTTCAGATTTAATACAACAGAGATTCAGTATGTCTCTAATATTTAGCAGCCAGCAGGTAGCTCAGCTAGATTTTAAGGTAACAAAAATGTCAAAAATCCTTCTTACTTGCTACCTTTATCAGTAGCAGTTAATCTTATTGCTATCAGTGTACTCATCTGATTTAATCTGAGCTTTGAAAATCCTTTTTTTTCTCCAAATGCATTGCAGATATCAAATGTCAAAGTTGAGGGTTTTCCTTTTGCTTTGGTGAATGTTTTTTCCCATTAAAATGAAGGGAGAACCATGTCGTGTATTTACTGAGATCTATTTGTTTTCTTTCCTGTTTCTCAGTCCATATATCAATGAAGTCTAGGTACCTATTTTTTATTAATGTAATTGTACTTATTGTACTTCTTTTCCTCTGTTCCTTATACATGTGCATTTTTAGTCTTACTGTGTGAAAGTAAAAACAAAACTGTGTGTCCACAAAGTTAATAGTGGTGTGACTCATGAATACAAACCTAGAGAAGGATAACTAGAAATTCTCTCTGGTATTGTCTTGCATGGCCTTTATTTCTCTCTTAATGCTCTTGTTTCCTTAGAATTGTTTTATCCCTTGATAATTTCAAAAAAGAGCTCATTATTTTAGCTAGCTAATTATATTCTTGCATTATAAGGAGTGCTTATTCTTCATCATCTTAAGAATTATTTCTACAGTCTCAATGCAGAGACAATGTGTTTTACTCTTTTTCTTTCTGAAAAGTTTGTGTTTCGACCAAGTCACAACATAATTACAACACTTTACATAAATATCAACATAAAATCTGGATCTTAACTACAACCTTCTCTAGCTATCCATTTGGGTACTTTTGTATTGCCTATTACTTTTGTTTTTTACCATCTTTTTTTACTTAACACATTTTTGTTGTGCAGAGCTATTATCCCCATATGCTTGGTGTAAAGTGAGAGACCTTGTGAGCATGGTTTCATCAAAAGAACAAGCAGATCTCTTTTAGCAGTGCTGATGGAGAGGCTGAGCATACCTTGCTCTCATGCCCAAGTGTGAATGCTCACAGGTCTCCTCATGGAGGCACTCTCTCCCTTGAGCCTCCTCAAAGCTCAACTCTCAGACCCAACTCTCTCAGTCTCTTCTAGCAGATACTCTCATCCCTTGATCACCTTGATTGCTCTATGTTGGACTCCTTCCAGTATGTCTATGTCTCTACTGTACTGGAGGCCCAGGACTGGATACAGCACTTCATGTGTGGCCTCATTAATGCTGAGTAGAGCTGAAGGATCATCTCTAAAACTGCTGGCAATACTTTGCTTAATGCAGCCTAGGACACCATTAGCCTTTTTATCAGCAAGGACACATTGCTAGCTAATGTTCAACTTGGTGCCCACCAGGACCCCAAGGTCCTCTTCCACAGCGCTGCTTTCCAGCTGTTTACCTCCACATGACCTTGTGCCTGGGGTTATTCTTCTCCAGTACACAATTCTGCACATTTCTTGTTGAACTTCGTGAGATTCTTGCCAGCCCACCTCTCGATCCTGCTGAAGACCCTCTGGATGGCAGCACGGCTTTCTCATGAGTCAGCCACTTCCCGCAGTTTTATGTCATCCATGAATTTACTGAGAGTGTACATTGCACCATCGTCCAGACTGTTAATGTTAAACAGGTCTGAACCCAGAACTGATCCCTGAAGTACTGTGCTCATTACTGGCCTCCGATTAGATTTTTCACCAGTGACCACTACCCTCTGCATCCAACTGTTCTGTCAGATTTTGATCCACCTCATTGCTCATCCAGCCCATACTTCAGCAGTTTCTCTACAAGGATGTTATGAGGGACAGTGTCAAAGGCCTTACTGAAGTTCAGGAAGTCCAGCAATATCCACTGCTTTTTCTTATCCATCAGGGTGATCATTTAATCATAGAAGATAATCAGGTTGCTCAAGCATGATTTCCTCATGGTGAATCTGCTCTGACTACTACTGAAGATTTACTTGTACTTCATGCACCTGAAAATGTCCAGAACTAGCTAATAAATCACCTTTCCAGGAATTCAGATGAGACTGACCAGCCTGCTGTCCCTTGGGTTCTCCTTCTCGCCATTTTTGAAGATAGGAGTGACATTTGCTTTCTTTTGGTCTTTGTGCACTTCTCCCAGTTGCCACAGTGGAGCAAAGATTATAGAAAATGGCCTTGCAACCACAAGTGCCAGCTCCCTCAGCATGTGGGCAAATCCATCAGGGCCCACAGACTTGTGAATGCCCAGTTTGCTTAGATATTCTCTGACCGGATCATCTTTCACCAAGGGTACATCTTCCATTCTCCAGCTTTTCATACCAATCTCTGGGCCATGGGGTTCCTGAAGGCCAGTCATATGGTGAAGACTAAGTCGGAGAAGGCATTCAGTACCTTGGCCTTTTCACTGTCCTGGGTAATCAGGCTTCCTGTTTAATTCAGCAGAGTGTCCATAGTTTCTTTAGTCTTTATCACTGATATTCTTGTAGAAGCCCTCCTTCATTCCTTTAACATCCCCAGCTAGATTAAATTCCATGTTGGCTCTAGTTTTCCTATCACCATCTCTAGACGCTCTGACAATATCTCAGTTTTCCTCCCAGGTTATCTGTCCTTGTTTCCAGCCTCTGTGGGCTTCCGTTTTGTGTTTGAGTGTGGCCAGGAGTTCCCTGTTCATACATGCAGGCCTCCTATCATTTTTGCCTGACTTGCTATTTGTTGAGCTCCGCTGCTATTGAGCTTGGAAGAGGTGATCCCTAAAAATTAACCAGCTTTGTTGGGTCCCTCTTCCCTGTGGAACCTCATCCCATGGGACTGTACCAAGTAGATCCTTGAAAAGGTCAAATTTCCTTTCCTGAACTTCAGGGCTGTAAGCTTGCTATCCACCCCCCTTGCTGCCCTAAGGATCTTGAACTCCACCATGTCATGTGCACTGCAAGCCAAGGATGCCTTTGACCTTCACCTTCCCCACCAATCCCTCTTTGCTAATGAGAACAAGATGCAGTGTGGCACATCTCCTCATTGTCTCCTCTATTACTTGGAGAAGGAAGTGATCATTAACGCACCTCCTGGATTGCTTCTGCCCTGCTGTGTTGTCCCTCCAACAGATATTGGGGTGGTTGAAGTCCCCCACGAGGACCAGTGCTCATGAAGATGGGACTGTTCCTATCTGCTCCAAGCAGAGAACCTCATCTGCTTGGTCTTCCTGGTCAGGTGGCCACAGACCTCCACTATTAGGTTGCCTAGTCCTGTTCTTCCTACACAGTGAAATATGAAAACAATAAAGAAGTAATTTAGGGGGAAGGAGTGTGTTGTGTGTTGGGTTTTTTTTTAAATCCTTTTTAAGTTTTTTGTTTTTTTTTAAATTTTAAAAATGTTATCAAACTCTGAGGGAGAAAAGATCCTTAAATTCTTTAGATGGTCTGCAGTCTGGCATTCCTCCCTACTCTTGGATTTTCAAAATGCTGTGATGATATAATATTTTTGCTATCAGTACCTGGTTCCTCTTTCAGGATACTATCTTTGGTTAGAAATTAGTCAAGTTTGAAATACATGTTCTCTTTTCCCACATACAACTAATTATTGTTAGATTTATCCCTGCTTCAGAACGAAACTGCCCACTTCCAAGTGCTGGTCCAGATCCCAGGAAGCTGTCTGCTTGAAAGACAGACTTCCCAAAGTACGTTAACCTACGCTTTGGCTAAATAATCAAATATTGGGTATCATAGAATCATTGAATCATTAAAGTTGGAAAAGACCTCTGAGATCACCTGTCCAACAGTCAACCCATCCCCCCCATGCCCACTCACCATGTTCCTCAGTGCCACATCCCCACAGTTCTTGAACACCTCCAGGGATGGTGACTGCACCACCTCCCTGGGTTGGGAGGAGGCAGATTTCCTTGGACAGTAGACTTGCTAATGAACTCAAAAAATTACTACTGGAAGAAATCTGTGTAGTCATGACCCTCATATTTTCAGAGGTGGGCAAATCTTCCTCCTAAAAATCCACTTAAAAAAACCCAAACAAACACAGATTCATAGGCAAGAAGTAAAATAGTAATTTACTTGCACTGTTTTAAAGTATTCCTGTGATGATGTTTTGGCTCTACCACTGTTAACTTCTTTTCTTTTTCAGTTTATTTTTTTCATTGCTTGGCAAAATTGACAACAAATCTTCTATCAGAATGTCACCAGATCACATGAGAAAATAAGTACTTAAAATAATGTGCTGGTTAAATTATCTCCACTCGCCTCCTTGGTGGTAAATCTGGATTGCTGGGCTCTAATATTGTCAAAAGAGGCTTTGTAGAATACCATACGGCTAAAAGCATAATGAGCTTTACTAGAGGGGAGCATAATTATAAAGTTCAGCAGAAGGTGTATGTTTGTATGCAGTGACTAAGCATACGCAAGTAGGAGGCAATTACAGATGGCTGGAAATATGCTACTACTGCAAAACACATATGATGTTTAGTATCCCAGAGCAGAAAGCAGAAATGCTTTAAAGTACACAAGCTCATGACTAGCTGATACAGTGATGCTGAATTTGTGGTATTTAGAATCACAGCATCAGACGCAGCAGCTGCAGATCAGCAACAAAAGGTTGCTCACTTTTTTGTTTTCAATTGAAAAGAAGTTAAGAATATTATCATGAAGAATTTGCAGAGATAAGAGCAATGCACCAAAGGAAAACTGTTCAGTAAATCATATCCAGTAACAGCTTGACTGAAAACAAAAGTATGAGGACAAGGGGAAATGCTTTCAAACTAAAAGAGGAGAGATTTAGACTGGAGATAAGGAAGAAGATATTACAATAAGGGTGCTGAAGCACTGGCACAGGTTGCCCAGAGAGGTGGTGGATGCCTTGCCCCTGGAGACAATAAAAGTCAGGCTGGATGGAACTCCGAGCACCTGATGGAGCTGTAGGTGTCCCTGTTCACTGCAGGGGAGTTGGACTGGATGGCCTTTAAGTGTTCCCTCCAACTCCAACAATACTATGATTCTACTCTATGAGTTAACAATGAGAGAGTATGCTTGGGAAATACAGGAAACGAGAACTCTTAACTACATTCCCAGCGTGGCTAGCCTGTCCTCTTTGCTCAGTTTGGGGTTACCTTATCAAGTTCTTGCTATGCTTCAGCTCTCAGATTGGGTTGGGCTTGGTAAATACTACTGCTGACTGTAAAATATTAATTTGAGGTGTAATGATGTTTTTATGTAGGCTTTACATGTGTACTTTTTTATCTAAGCAATCTCCTGTGCATTGAGAGATCAGCCCTTACAGCACTCATCCATTTGCATCTTAATTGGGGAGGTGTCCTGCAGGAGGCTTATCAGAGATTGCTTTGGAAGTGTTGAAACTGTCATCAATGCGATGCTCATTGGAGATGACAGGGTAATAACCAGGTCTCAGTCCCTCCCTGTCTACGTGGAATAACATGGAGATTTTTCACTGGATGACCAGTTCATATATGGAAAGGAGATGTTTGCAGGAAAACAACTTCAAAACCAAACTACTCTCTACTCCCTATTCCACCCATGTAAGTTTCAAACCAAAGACTGATCCAACTGATGGCTACAGACTGATCAGAGGAGAGCTGAGTGGGAAGAGCCATCCTGACTGTAAAAGAACAGAATCCTACAAGGAACAGAATGCAGGACTAGGAGCCATGATACCGATTCCAACAGCTTTGCTTTGGGTGAGAAAAAAGACAAGCAACCAGACATTCTCAATATATCCATAAATCAGAGCTACTCAGTTATTTTTCTTTTTTCTTCTCCTTTCTCCTTTCCTTTTCTGCTAAGATCTGTTCAACAGCCTTAATGTAGGGTCAGCAGGGCACAGAATTCTGCCTTTAAGCCTGGAAATTGCATCAATGAGTGCAATCGCATCTTGAAAGACTGGAAAAGTGAAAAGAAAGAAGGATTTCCTGCAGGAATACAGGAGGAATGATACATTGGCATATTCTGGCCAGAATTTAAACCTGGAGCTCTATTTTAATAAGTCAAACTGAGGCCTATTGGAAAAGTTACTCTGGGAATTAATGCTTTGTACATTAAGAAACTGGGACACGTACACACTAATGCAAAATAGGCTCATCCAGAGGACTATTTATTTATATATATTTTTTACCCTAAATTGCTCACTGGAAGTATCAGTTAGCTGGATGGGAAACCTGAACTGACCGTCCTCTTCATGTGGGCAGCGTGAAGGGCCTCAAGAACATGCTAAAACTGGTCAGCCCACAGAGGTACAAGCGGGACATTAAAAAGTCTCCACTGATGTCAGGCTAGCTAATGAGGTCGCAACTTGAACAGCCTGCTCTCTCCCTCATGGCTCTACCAACTGTGTTGCCTCTTTCCCCTCCAATGAGCCTCCAGAATTTACACTGGGAACCACTGCTGTAGAGCATCTTCTCCCCACTAAATAAACATAGAGACACCAAAGTCTCTGCTCCTCCTTCATTACAGCTGGGTCCCCGCTCGCCACTCTCCCTCACTTGTGCTCAATCACGCACCAACCTGTGGCTGCTTGATCTGCACACCTGCCAGCCTCTTGGAGAACTACCGTGGGCTGCGCTGCTCTATGATTCACAGGCCTTAGTCAGCCCAGTGGGTAAGATGAGGAACTGGAGAGCAGAAGTCAATGCCACAGAGAGCCTGACCAACTCTTTCATTCGCTCCAGCACCCAGAATCACGCAACTTTTACAGCAGTAGAAGAGTCAAGAAGATTGAAGATAGAATCATAGAATGGTCTGGGTTGGAAGAGACCTTAAAGACCAAGTTCCAGCTTCCAACCAGTTCCAACCCCCTGCCACAGACAGGGACATCCCCCATCGATTAAGAAAAATGTTTCACCTACTGAAATAGCGTTGATGTTTCTAGACTACACAAATTACTGTTTTTATAAGCTCTGATGATAATCCAGTAAATAATATATCAGTATTTATGTTCTCAACTATAGTCCAAGTACGGAAAACATGTTGTCCTGCAGTTGTGTAGAACATGGTCATTTTTTGTTTGTTTTTAAGAGATCAGATGGTCATCAGCCTGATAGCAATCATGACAGCAGAATCAACTTTATGAACACACTCTGAATCACCATAAAATTTCTATTTACTGCTTTCAAAATGATCTGGATTAATATTTTTCCCACTATCATTTAGTTTGCTCAATTTAATGGCAAGTAAGACAGTATTATAAATGGATTAAGATTTTATCTGTTCTTTATTTTTTTTGCTGTGGCTTCTACTTGCCTGTATTTTCACACAGGAATAACGTTCTCTATGTTGTTGCAGAGACACTTTTTGGGAAAAAAAATGCATCTTTTCCTACCAAAGCAACTAACTATAGGGAAAACTACATTCATCATTGCACTCCAGGACTCTACTCTCCTGCTACAAAGAAAGAAGCAAGGAAGTGCTCTGTACTTTGAGTTTGTTTTTATGTATAGAACGTGTAGGCTAAAGTATAGAATAAAATGAATACACAAAATTCATTAGCTCCCAAATACTGCATTTCAGATGGTTTGACCCATCATTTTGATGAATAAGCAAACTACATTTAAATTAACACACAAGGCCCGATCATAAAATGTCCTTAATAAAAGGAAAAAAAAAAACCTTTTAAAAGGACAGGGAAAAAACACTAAATGCTCTTAAACCACGGTGTTCAAAAAGTATATGCCGTCATGTCACAAACAACTCCACATTAAAATGTACATGTTTAATAAAAGATAAGAAGCATGACTAAGGAAAGCAGGAAAACACCACAAAACGATACATATTCTTAATGCTATGCAATCTACATACCAAACTTGTGCTGCTATTAACAATAAAAGTTAATGGAAAGGGGCTTGGAAAGATTTGGGCAGCATGGTAAGTATTCTTTGGTACTTCATTGTATTCAAACAGAATTTTTCTGATTTAAAGAAAAAAATTATCATGCTCTAAATTAAATATCTCATGCTGGCAACAGACTAACAGGAAACAAATAGATGGGAAGTTACTGCTCCCTGCTCTGTTTACTTGAAATTGGTTTCCCAAAATAACTTATAGAAATGCTTCTTCATGCAAAACTATTTATTTTACAAGCTCAGCAAACTATCCTGGTGATTACAAAACAATCACTGACTTTTAATTAAAATATTTCACTACACAACACTCCTTAACAGGTGATTTTTTTTTTTTTATAATGCTATTAAACTGAACACAATGAAAAATGAGAACATGAAATCATGACTTATCCGTTCTTCCCCCAACAAAGGCATGTATTTTAAGAGTTTAGATGAAGAAAATTATGTTTACTCTGTTTGGGTTTCAAGATCAAAGAATCATAGAATGGTTGGAAAGGACCTCTGGAGGTCATCTGCTCCAACCCCTGCTCCAGCAGGGACACCCAGACGGGGTGCCCAGGGCCATGTCAGGCTGCTTTGGAAAACCACTAAGGAGGAGACCCCACAGCCTCCCTGGGCAACCCCTGCCAGTGCTGTCACTGCTGGTTTATGTTCAGCTTGGTGTCCAGAACCCCCAGATTTTTCTCTGCAGAGCTGCTTTCCAGCTGGGTAATCCCCAGCATATACTGGTGCCAGGGGTTCAGCCTATCCAGTCGCACGACTGCACAGCTTGTTGAACTTCATGAGACTCTTCCCAGCCTACCTCTCCAGCCTGCTGACAGCACGGCCCTCTTGTGAGTCAGCCACTCTTCTCAGTTTTTTGTCATCAGCAAACTTGCTGACGGTACACTCTTCCACATCATCTAGATCATAAACGAAGATGTTAAATAGAATCAGACCCAGCACTGACCCCTGAGGTACAGTTAGTTATCTCCAGTGGTCTCCAACAACATTTTGTGCTGCTGATCTCTCTGGGCTCCAACATTCAGTCAGTTTTCAGTCCCCCTCACTGCCTGTCCAGCCAGTCCAAACAACAGCTTACTATTTGTTCGGACCTCTTGGAAGACAGTCAAAGGCCTTACTGAAGTCCAGGCAGACATCTCTACTGCTCTCCCTCATTTATCAGGTTGCTCAATTCACTGCAGAAGCTTGGGACAAGAAGGTGGGACAAGCATAGCCTCCCTTTGCTGAATTCTGGCTGACAACTACTGGTGATTTTCTTGTCCTTCACAGGCCTGGAAATGCTTTCCAGAATTAACTGCTCCATCACCTTCCCAGAGATCAAGGTGAGGCTGACTGCCAGCCTGCAGTTCCCTGGATCTTCCTTCTTAAGTGGTCTTACTGCTAATAGAATAAATAAATACAATGAAAAGAATGCCCATGGAGTGGACAAATTAAAACCCTCTTTCCCTTCACTAGTTAGATCTTTATGAATCCAAGATAGCTTGAATTTTTAAATGATAAAGCGACCTCTCTCTTTTCACTAGGAAGCTACAAGATTTCAAGTGCATTTACTGAAAGAATCAGACTTGGGAAAAATGTGCATCAGGAGTGCATCAGACTCAAAGAAAGGAAAATAATACATTCTAAATCTCATTTTTCCAAGTCAAAAGTACATTTTTCTCACCTTTGTATTGCTTACTGCAGTACAAATAAATAATTTACACGAATGACTTTAAGACTCAGACGCTAAGTCAGCCAACACTATGGATTCATCTACATTGACTAAGTAAGACTTTAACTTATCCAGAGCAGTTCTTTTCTCAAAGGAAAAGGATATTCAGTCTCCACAGTATATGGATGTCGTGGAGTATTCTAACACTGTCTTTTGTGGGACAGCAGTCAAGTGGCACTAGTCCATGGAACAGCCTCCTCACCTATAAAGTGGGAGTGCTTTTTTCTTAAGGTAAATCAATCAGAAAAATCACTACATAGTTCCAATTATGTATATCTTCATACCTAATAAAATTAAGTATTCTTAATATCTCCATTTTTCTGAAGTACACTTCGTATTTTCTAAAATATATTCTGAAGTACAACCACTTCAGTAGTTCGGATGGCACCAGTATTGCATTTGGACAGGAAGAGCTATTCATTTTAAGTGCCAGATTGCGTGCAAAAAGCATTTACAGCCATATACTTCTGAGAAACTGTGGTTTAAGCAGCATCTAGTGGTTACTCTTATGTAGGCAGTCATTCCTATCCAGCTCTAGCTTCAGTCAGTGAATTTAGTATTTAGGAAGAAAGGAAAGTGGTTCACTCCTTTTTATGAACAAGATCCAAAGGTGTGTTTGCATTAAAACTAAAATCTTAAATATAATTACCTTTAATGCAAAACAAAAGGAAAAGAACTTTAAGCCACACCCTAAGAAACTGGCACAGTTATTACGGGAAGAAAGACTGAAGGATCTTTAACTGAGGAATATGAGAAATAAGTTTCAACTGTATCTTCCAAGGCAACTTTTTTTTCTTTTTAAACCAAAACAACCTCATGCTTTTCCAGGAAGAATAAGAATCCAGTACTCTCTCGCAACCTTTAGTGGACGGTATTGTTGTAGGATACAAAGATAACTTGCACCAAGGTAATTTTAATGAATGATACACCCTGAGTCAGGCAAGTCACTAGCAAGCAACTTCTTGCAGATCCTGAAGGAATGGGTGAGATTACTGTTACCAGCTGCATTCAGTAAGATGTTGTGCAACTACAGCACTGTATGCTGCATGAGAGTTCCTAAATTGCTTCAGTGAAACGTCAGCTAGATTGACAGACTAGCCACTCTACAATGGCTTATGTTATTCTAGCAAATACAGCCTTATAACTATTCCTCTTTTGGAAGGTTTTTTTTGTTTTTATGTTCTAATACAGCATACCTGGAAGCATTCAAGGCCAGGCTGGATGGGGCTGTGAGCAACCTGGTTAGAGGGAGGTGTCCCTGCCTATAGCAGAGGGTTGGAACTACATGGTCTTAAAGGTCCCTTCCAACCCAAACTGTGATTCTATGACAGTAAATTATTTTAAGCTCAAATCAATCTAGGCATATAAAACTTCCAGCAGACCATGGCTGGACAAAGACATTCCAGGAAATAATTTTATCAATTATGTTGCAACAAAAGGTTATGGAACGGATAATCTCGGGAGCCATCATGGACCAGTTAAAGGTCAACCAGGGGATCAGGCCCAGTCAGCATGGGTTTATGAATGGTAGATCCTGTCTGACAAACCTGATTCCATTCTGTGACAAGGTGACCCACTTAGTGGAGGAAGGTAAGGCTGGCATGTGGTCTACCTGGACTTCAGTTAGGCTTTTGACACTGTCCCCAACATTCTCGTGGAGAAGCTGGCTGCCCATGGTTTGGATGGGTGTACACTCTGCTGGGTGAAACACTGGCTGGATGGCTGGGCCCAAGGAGATGCGGTCAGTGGAGATAAATACAGTTGGTGGCCGGTCATGAGCGGCGTCCCCCAGGGCTCGGTACTAGGGCCACTTCTATTTAAGATCTTAATTAACAATCTTGACGAGGGGATTGAGTGCACCCTCAGTAAGTTTGCAGACGACACCAAGCTGGGAGGGAGTGTTGATCTGCCTGAGGGGAGAAAGGCAGACACAGGGACCTGGATAGACTGGATCGATGGGCCAAGGTTAACTGTATGAGTTTCAATAGAGCCAAGTGTCGGGTCCTGCATTTTGGTCACAACAACCCCAGCCAAACCTACAGGCTTGGGGAAGAGTGGCTGGAAAGCTGCCTGATGGAAAGGACCTTGGTGTACTGATGGACAGGCGGCTGAACATGAGCCAGCAGTGTGCCCAGGTGGCCAAGAAGGCCAATGGCATCCTGGCTTGTATCAGGAATGGTGTGGTGAGCAGGACTAGGGAAGTCATCCTGCCCCTGTACTCGGCACTGGTGAGGCCTCACCTCGAGTACTGTGTTCAGTTTTGGGCACCTCAGTACAGAAAGGACATTGAGGTGCTGGAGCAGGTCCAAAGAAGGACAACAAGGCTTGTGAAGGGCTTGGAGAATATGCTCTACGAGGAGCAACTGAAGGAACTGGGGCTGCTTAGTCTGGGGAAAAGGAGGCTGAGGGCAGACCTTATTGCTCTCTTCCAATATCTGAAAGGTGCTTACAGCGAGAGCGGGGCTGGTCTCTTCTCACTGCTGACAGGTGACAGGACGAAGGGAAATGGCCTCAAGTTGCGCCAGGGTAAGTTTAGGTTGGATATCAGGAAACACTTCTTTACAGAAAGGGTTGTTAAGCACTGGAATAGGCTGCCCAGGGAGGTGGTTGAGTCACCATCCCTGGATGTGTTTAAAAACCATTTGGACGTGGTGCTCAGGGACATGATTCAGCAGAGGGTTGTTAGGGTTAGGGTAGTTTGATTAGGTTGTAGTTGGACTCAATGATCTTTAAGGTCTTTTCCAACCTGAGTAATTCTATGATTCTATCATTCTAAAATTCTGAGCATATAGATACAGAGGGCAATTAGCACACAGTTCTGCAAGAGTGCAGCAATAAAGAGTTGTCTAAAAAAAGTTTTAAAAGTTTCTCCATTTATAAATACAACTCACCCCCAAAATTTCCATAAGGCGAAGGGGAAAAGACATTAATTGATGTAAATGATGAAGGACAAATTGTGAATGTTCTGTTTTTCTTTTGTTGAGATAAAGCAAAACATTTATTTGTTAATTCAAGTAAATGAAAGTGTCTCCAGGTTTTCAGTACTCAGTTCATAACAGATCTCTATGAGCTACTGAAAAAGGAGTTACATCTGGAGCTAAGCTTCAGCCTAGGCTGCAAATTCAAATACCTGTAAAAGCCACAGTAGGAATGCACCAAATTTCTGTGAACCAACCCATAATAAGATCACCAAGGCCCAAAGCTGTTCTGACCTATTTGTTCCATTTACTTTTGTTTGCCCACAAGCATTCTGCAATCAAAACCCATCACCATAAAAGTCATCTTCTGCTTACGCCTCCAATACCGACCTTTAAACATGCAAAGATGATGCAGGTTTATCTTCAGCCATTAGTATCATCAGCATCCATTCAGTCACAATGCAAACTGCTTTTACTCACCAAAAGGAGAGACACCAAAGAGAAATTCCCAGGAGTAAGGAGGTCAGTTAGAACACTGCCAGCATACTATAATGAATTGTTTTAAACAGGAAAAGCTGCAAATCCAGGCTTGTTTTCTCTGTTTGGGTTAAAGCAAGGAAAAACATCACTGATTCATTTGCTCATTGTGTTTGAGGACCATTTCTGTCTAATGTGTAAGATCAGACAAAATGAGTTTTAAGCTATACTTTGAATCTTCTACCGTAACACAGTTATAGCAATCACAGACTCATTATGGTTAGAAAGGACCTCTCAGGTCTTCTAGTCCAACTGCCAACCCAACCCCACAATGCCCACTGAGCCACATCCCTCAGTGCCACATCTCCATGTTTCTGACAGCACTGTTACCATTTTACCTATCTTTTCTAGGCCTGCACAGTAACAGTTAACTTCTTATGTGCTCCACATCGTACATCTTTCTATTTCAAGCTCATTTCTTCTGCTTAATTATTGAATTTTACTCTCCTACCGTGAAAAGAAAAACAAAACGCCATAAGCAGTACCACATTTTACCCGAAGGAAGTGCCATTTCAGCACGCATAGATAACACGTGGAAGAAAACTACCCCTCATTCAGCACAGCACTTAACTGGTTAACACCTCAGAGATGTCTCCTAGCATTCGCCCTTATCGCTCTCTGCTTCCTTTTGCAGGAACACATCAAACCTCTCTGCCTTCTGCCCCAACAAACCCTTTGCCTGGTTCCCCCTACTTCTTCTGTGTGAGACTACAGAAGTCATTTTACTTTTTCTGTGAGGAAAGCAACAGGAATTACACATACCATACCAAACAGTTTACAACCCAAAACTTCAGTGTTGTCAAAAAGATCAGCATGGAATTGGTGTCTGAAGGGACTGAAGACCATTAAGAACCTCCAAGTGCTTATACATAAGTTACATAAGTTTAAAAGAAATAAACTTACTTATTCCATTAAATTTGCTTCAAATGATGCAAATCTCCTTCAGGGAGTCAATCTCCTGTATAGCCAGTTACACAAGTTTACCACGGATTACACAGAAACTATATCTAAACTAGGTATCATATACAGTTTTCCCCTCCTCTCAGCTTTAAAAACAAATGGCTTCACTACAGCCACTGCAAATTTGCATTAAAATGAGAGAAATATAAGATACTTCTCAACATTAGAACAGTGTATTATATGTTATGACATCTAATTTAAAATACACTGTTTTAAGAGTGGGGCTCTGAAACCCAAAGAATCCTCTTTTCTAGATAATTGACTTGACCAAGAGCTGCTGAGACTCACTTTCTTGTTCATCTGACTCATTTTTTCTTTTACATTCTAAACTTTCATTCTTAAATGAGAAGTATCCTACTAGATTGTGGAAGGAGGAAAAGAAGGGGAGCTACAGGAAGGAAGGGGACAGACTCTTCAGCAGGGTCTGTGGTGACAGAACAAGGGGAAATGGCTTCAAGCTCAGGGAGGGTAGATTTAGGTTAGATATAAGGAAGATATTAGGTTAGATATAAGTGAGGGTGGTGAGGCACTGGAACAGGCTGTCCAGTGATGTGGTTGATGCCCTGTCCCTGGAGACTTTCAAGGTGGGGCTGGATCAGCCCTGGGCAACCTGATCTAGCTGTGGTGTCCCTGTTCGTTGCAGGGCAGTTGAACTAGATGGCCCTCAGAGGTCCCTTCCAACTCTAAGGATTTTATGCTTCTATACCTGAGAGAAAAACAAAAACAAGCTCCATGAATTGCAGCACACAAGATCCAAAGGCCAGGTCTTACCAACTCAGAGTGCAGCATGTTATAATGGGTGCCTCACTCCTTGAAATGGATGCAGAAACTCTCAGCTTCGCTTCCAGTCTCAGAATCACCTAACTTGTACACAATGCATGTAGAGAAAGAACAACCTTACAGTTAACAAAGTCAGACATTCAGGCACTACTGAATACAAGTGCTTATCTTACCTCCTCATTTTAAGATAGAAAACCCGCCTTAAAAAGTATTCAATTCCACAAGGTATCAGTTAAATCCTGCATTTGAGATGAGAGAAATACAGATTTAGAGTAATTTTAAAAGGACAGATTCATGTTTTGACAAGATTTTATTGTGAAACACTGGATTTAGAAAAGGTACAAAATGTCAGCGGTCAGATGTGTGCCAGTACAGTGTGTTAATAGTCTATACATGTGGACAGCTGAATAGCTTCACTGCAGAACATGTATTCAGATGTAGCATCTAAAAGGGGGCTGCAATATTCGCAGGCTTGAAAGACATCAACAGCTTGAGCCAAAACGGCCATTACTGGTCAGTGCTAATCAACATCTGGGAACTGGCTAAAACCCACAATGCGTTACAACAGTCTCCTTGCAGATCCACATCTGCAACATAAGCAACATCAGTTTGTTCTGTCAATAATCTACAGCTCCAGGACAGGATGTTCAGGACTGGGGTTCAGTGGGCAGTTTGGAGCTTTTGTAGAGCTGCTCTGTGGTTGTGTTTTAAAACCAACTTCACTGAATACGGGTGGCCATTCAAGTGGAAAAAAAGAACAGTATCAAAATATTACTCTGAATTAGCGAAAATTTGTATCTTACAAAGGAAAAAAGACAAGTATCCCAGAAGGATAGCAGAATTCTCTACCCTAGTTTAACAACTTTAATGAAGGAGCATTTCTAAACATACAAAGTTGATTTCAATGTATAAATGTATAAAAACACACGTATACCATATGAAACAAGCTAGCACAATTTGTCATATTATTCAGTAGTCTGTCACTGCTGGAACTTGTTTGAATGACTGAGAGGTATTCACAGTTCGGCACACAGGTGGACAGCCAAGTAAGGTTACATTTTGGTTCGCTTATTTGGAGGCGCATAGCTTACTGTACACAATGAAGCTTACTGGAATACAAGCAGTTACCCTGTTACCAAACAGTACCCAGAGCTGAACTAAGCTTTCACTCACCTAAGTCTACTGCACTTTATGCTGAGCTGCAGCTCACCTTCCTGACCAGAGACAGTGGGGTATACTAGGCTATGTTGAATAGAAATTCCTGAATATGACTCATGTCCGTTAGGAGCAAAGCTGAACCTAAACTGATGTCATTTAGAATCAAAATCTACCCCAAATCCTCCTTCCGACACCATATCCACTCCCTTAACTTCAAGGCCATTCGTTTTGGCTACTCTTTTCACACTGTGCATCTTTACCAGGGGATGAGAACCTTGCAATTCATTAAGAGTAATCAAAAGTGACAACTAAGTAACTAATTAAATCAGACAAAGGTGAATGCATATACGTATATTTGTTTTAAATTTGAGTGTGTATCACTAATTCAGGTTGTAACACAGGGGGTACAATGTCTGCTATGGACTGAAAAGTAAGCTCTGGGGAGACCTCATTGTGGCCTTCCAGTACTTGAAGGGAGCATATAAACAGGAGGGGGAATGGCTGTTTACGAGGGTGGATAGTGATAGGACAAGGGGGAATGGTTTTAAACTGAGACAGGGGAGATTTAGGTTAGATATTAGGAGGAAGTTTTTCACACAGAGGGTGGTGACGCACTGGAACAGGTTGCCCAAGGAGGTTGTGGATGCCCCATCCCTGGAGGCATTCAAGGCCAGGCTGGATGTGGCTCTGGGCAGCCTGGTCCGGTGGCTGGCGACCCTGCACATAGCAGGGGGGTTGAAACTGGATGATCTTTGTGCTCCTTTTCAACCCAGGCCATTCTATGATTCTACGATTAGCGCTGTGTCAAATGGAAAAATATATAAACAAACCACTAAACTTTAGTGTGGCAAAAAAGCATTTCTTTTTTTGTTTGGGAAGTGTTTGGCATGAGCAGCACTACCAAAACTCTACACCTCACAGACAAGCTACAAAGGTTATCTAAAGCCAAGACTACTGCCCGTCTATGAGCTAGTTTTACTGCTGCTCCAAGCACTGCACTTTGATCTTTGATTCCGATTCTTCTGTACACACATTTATATTTACATAAAACATTTATTAAACATGATTTTAAAACATAAAAACCTTATGTACAAAATACCAACATTCCTATAAATAAACAGTTGGAGAAAGGCACTTGCAAGAAAAATCTACAGTAAATCTTACAAAAACCACACTGCTTCTGTTACTGTACAATAGATAATCTTTCTGTAAATCCCTATCACAAGAATGTAAAACACTAATTAACTGTAATAACTAAGAATATAACCGTTACAGTTGTATTTACAAATACATATAAGCCTTTTGTTTTTCGTTTCACTTGAGCACCATGATTTCCACCCTAAATTTATATCTCGATACAAAGTAAAAGAACAGCTGCCAGAAACCAGCATTCAAGGTAACTGGAGACTCATCAACGTTTGGCTGACATCATGATAGCTTAAAAACATCCGCTGCTGCTCTGTAAAAAGTACACCTAGTTTGTTATTGCGTGTTGTCCTTTTAGAGAGAACACTGCTACGTTCTCCACACTATTTTTATAATACTATTGCTGGCAAAAAGTTTCCAATATAAAAAAAATAAAAAACATTCTTCAAGCCAGTTGAAGTGTTTTATCTGAACGGTAACTAAAAAAAGCTGCACATTAATTATAAAAACGTGTAGGAAACATGCCAACTCATCTGCTGTGCAAAAATAGTTCTTCCACTACACAGGGTTTTAAGGGCTTCGCAGAATTACTCAGCTTTCCACCGAGCAGAGCCATGAATCACCACCTCCTCAAGGAGACGTCAAAACGCTGCCGCTCTTATCGAACTTTTTCCCCTTGGACAGCGCTGCGACCTGCTTGAGCAGCTCTCTGTTTTTGGCCTGCAGTACAGACAAGAAAGCGTTATCAATTAGTGGTGGGTCTCAGATCGTATTGTAACACACTAACTGCCTTTAGGAAACAGATTTTCCACATGCCTATGCTGACAAAACTCAACAATTGCTTTCAAGAGCCTCAACATATATATTCCATCTTCCAAGAGAAGGCAACCACATTTCCTGAACAGAAGCACGATGTGAGGCACTGCACCGAATAGCTCTTCACTCTGCAATTGATAAACTCTTTGAGGATTTCTTCCTGTTACAAAGTAGGCATGTAGTTTAACCCGACACACTTAACAGGTGATTGTGTTACACTCACCTGTTCAACCAGACCAACAGCACACTCACAACTGATGAAATACCAGGGAACAGAAAAAAACTCCTTTTCAAGCCCTTCTCCAGCGCCAAGAAGCACCCACTTACCTGCAACTGTTCCACAGTTTCCTTGTGAGCTTTCTCCATGCTGTTCATCTTTGTCCTCAAGTTCGACTCCTGATACTGGAAGTCTGCTTTCAGTTCTGTCAACTGAAAATATACATGCCATGAAGATTCCTTGGACTGCTGCAGTATTCTTCTAATCAGCCTGTGAAATCCTTATGGAAGCTTTCTGAATCTCAGAACTACAGTATTTATTTACTACTGTCATCTCCAGGTATGTCTCACAATTATGTCAGTTTTAGCACTGGGGATATAAACACTATTAGATGCTCTCCCTATGGAAACAGCATAAAACAAGTCACTGCACAGAAGTCTGATGCCATTTACTTACCTAAATTTTTTGACAGCTTTACCCAGCAGATGAAATTTAAAAGTAGGTAATGCATTTCCTCCTGACTCATCACCTTCTAACGGTTTTATAAGAGAGAGGTAAGGGCTTAATGCTCGGCCTCTGAAGAAACTACCTACGCCCTCCACGACAGCCTATCCAGCTCTTTCACGTTAAGCACTCACAGGTTTGAAATGGCAAGTACTTCCAACACTGCTAACACGAGGCATCTTATAAGAGCAATACAAAATGAAGAGTTTCAATATCCCTCACATAAGAGATCTAAGGGCAGAAATGCAGGTACTGCAGATGGTTTAAAAGTGGAAATGATTTCCTTCCAGGATCAGTGAGCTGGTCTTAACCATTAAACTTTTGATAAACCACCATGCACACCCATAATCAACTTTTAATTGAAAATATGACAAATGCAAATTATTTTTAATACAATTCTGTAATCTACTCAACACTGAATAGCCTAGAACCACTGTTAGTGTCTTAACAGCATCTAGTGATGAAGAAAGGTTGAGGGAACTGGGCTTGTTTAGCTTGGAGAAGAGAAGGCTCCGGGGATACCTCACTGTGGCCTTCCAGTACTTGAAGGGAACGTATAAACAGGAAGAGGAATGGCTGTTTACGAGGATGGATAGTGATAGGAAAAGGGGGAATGGTCTTAAACTGAGACAGGAGAGGTTTAGGTTAGATATTAGGAGGAAGTTTTTCACCCAGAGGGTGGTGACGCACTGGAACAGGTTGCCCAAGGAGGCTGTGGATGCCCCATGCCTGGAGGCATTCAAGGCCAGGCTGGATGTGGCTCTGGTCAGCCTGGTCTGGTGGTTGGCAACCCTGCACATAGCAGGGGGGTTGAAACTGGATGATCTTTGTGGTCCTTTTCAACCCAGGCCATTCTATGATTCTGTGATTCTAGTTAATCAGGTGGCAAAGAAATAAGCTCTAATAAGGGATAATCACAGTACACTTTTCTGTTTTTGAAAGCTGAATCTCTGAGTTTTGATTGCAGTCATTTGAGCCTAACTATATTTCACTTAACTTTTCCTGACTGCCAGGCACCTAATCCAAGCTTATCATCAAGCATCATCAGGCTTATCCACGTCATCAACCACAGACCAGGACCTGATAACCTGCACAACACACACACTACCAATATTTTAAAATCCAAACACTTACTTTACATAAATTGTCCATGCAAATTTGTATGCCATGAGATGTATAGCATCTCATGAATAATAGCTTTAATTTAAAACTGATGTTATGCTGAACTTGAAATACTTACTACTCTTATTCCTCCTCTTATCTCATGTGCCCATCAGCCTACACAGATAATTTGGGACCTCAGCTATGATTCAATTTAAAACATGTAAAACACATAAACCGCTGTCTGGCAATGGAGGTAAGATGAATACAATTTGGCTCTAAGCCAAAGAGGAATTCATGAGACAAAAGTCCCAGACTTGTTCTCGAAAAGGTAAGATCTGATTAGTTACTACATCAAAAAACCTGCACCTGATTTTTGTTTTCTCTCACCATTCTGACACCAGTAGGAGCCTACAAAACAGACAACAGCACGATGCAGCCCTCGTTAAGCAGATGCAATTTTTACCTTTTTATCTTTCTCTAGGATAGTCTGATCTCTTTGCTGGAGAAGGCGTTTAAGTGACATCACTTCTTCTTTCAGCTGGCTTATGAGGACAAAGTTGTCAGTTCCCCCACTGTCTGCTGACTGATTTATAGAGCTACTAAAGAGAGAAAAAAGTGAATTACGACACCGATGGAGAAAAGAAAGAGTACATTTTTTCAGAGTTCCAATTGGACAATCAATAATTCTACAAACATCCTTAAGAACTGATGCAAAAGTATGTACCTGACAGAAATGGGTGCAACTGGCAAATTACCTGCCTAATGGCACACATTACATACACCTGCAGAAATATAACTCAGTGTTAGCTCTGAGGGGGACAAATACCTTTGGACTGAAGCACCCCTTTTACATTTATCCCAACTGTTTGGTCAGAAACAGAATAAAGATTCACACCTGAAGGCCCAAAAGCCTTCTCTGGATACTAGCTCAACATTAAGCAGCAGGTTCAACCCTGCATCTAATCCAAAAAAGGTCAGGGCATACGTTTCATTGGTAACCAATGCCTCATTATTTCACCTTTATTTAATGTCGTCCCAAGCAGCTTAACAGTAGGAAGGCAGTGCCAGTTTTCTGACAGAGTAATGTGGTTGACAGACAGCACTCAGATGGCACCCAGTAATCTGTGTGGCTGGACAAGTTGCACCTCCCTCACTCTTCAGACACAAAAACAAAGCAAGGAAGCAGCTGGCAACAAATCAGTGCTCTATTTGGTCGAAAGGCCTCAGCTTTACAAACATGTAACTTTACCTATCTCCATTTGATGGCTTGGATTCCAGTTTGGGTTTTTTCTTTGGAGTTTCATTCTGAATAGCTGCAGAGGATTTATGGCTGAAATCAAACAAAATGTAAACCTAAAGCCTCGTGCTACATAACCCCCTGATTCACCATTTGGTACATGTAATATCACTAACTCATGCTCCTTGCTGTAATGCTAGAGACTAGCCAGAAAAGCAAGAAAAAAACAAAGTCCTTTAAATAAAAAAGCCAAAAGAAATTAAAAAGAAATTAACAAATAATATCCTATTTACCTCTGTTTCCATAGTCCCTGATCTTGTTCTGGACTCAGACTGCTGATTCTGAAATAAACAAAACGTGTTTGGTAACTGACCAGAAGTGCCACGATTTCCAAGTCAACAGGAATCATATCTGTACTTAAGAAAAATCACCCCCATCCTTTATTTTTTTACATAAAAAGTTACCCATCTGACTGTTCAGCTGGACAGCACCACCTGCCCCATTCATGACCCCTCTTTATAACTTCAAGATGCTGAAGCTATTTTTCTGTCTAAATATTTCCATTACTACAACATGCAAGATTTCATGACTGACAGTTACACCTTTTTTTCCTGTATTTCCCCATCTTTGTGTACACCCTATGGCCAATCCTGTGCTCAGCAAGCTGGTCTAAAACAGCAATCTTGGAATTCCCATACTCTAAAATGAGCACTGCCCAAAACAGTGCTTATGCGATAGCAAATGAGCAGCCTTCAGCTTTAGATCCCTGAAAACAGCTATTTTTCAAGTCTAAATGTATGCCTTCCATCATCTCAAAAGGAACCTCACTGAATGCCACTGACAGAGGAACAACAAAACTGAGAAGACCACGTTGAATCAAATAGTTCAATGATTTTTCATTTCTACCTTGTATCATTCTCTCACCTCAACAATAACTGAAACGGATAGGAAAAGTCTTATTTATTGGACCAGAAGCAATGGACCCAGGGCAGCCTACAGAAAAAAGGTGCCAAACAAGCAACATTACGACCTGTATAGAGATACTCTCATTTTGTTAACTCTTGAGAACATCAGAAGCTCCATAAAGAGCTGACTTTACATAACTCCTACTATACCTCATGCATTACATTAGGCTTAGCTTGCTGCAATTTGACTTTCACAGATTAGAGAGAACAGTACAGTAATTCTCTGTAGGAAAAGAAGAATTTTCTTCAAGTTCCTCAAGAAATCTAGATATTTACATTTCCATTATCACTGCAGCTTATTTTGCTTCTCTCTTTAAGCCATGCTTAGCCAAACAAGAATGAAAGTGTGCTCTTGTGATGGGCTGATCACCACTGCAGCCACACTATCTGCTATCCAACACAAATATAAATCAAGCACTTCTAAAGTGTGCCCAAAGCCTATCAACGAAAATACAAATCATAGCCACTATTACCATAGCATAAGAAACAAATCGACCTTGGGATTTGTGATTTGATAAGCTGGGTACCTAAATTAAAGGCTGCATGATGCTTCTACCACAGCCAGAGATGGCGTGCAGAAAAAACATTGCAGGAGATGGGACAGAACTACACAAGATGTTCTCTGTGTCAGTAACAGAACTGAGTGCTATTGCCCTGTGTCTGTGTAATGAAATCCTGCAGGATTTGACTATCACTAGCAAAGAGATGCACACCGGTCCTAGACTGATGGTGATCTCACACCTTTCCTTCTGCTTTCCATTTCACAACTACGTGCACACAAACAAGGCACGGTGAAGTAAGTTAGGGTGGGGATTTTGAGCGAAGCACTTACTCTAATATCAAACTTTCAGCCTATGGTAAATGCATGCAAAATAGCAGTTAGCACACGGTAATTACTGCTCAGAAATCCACGTTTATCCCTAAGTAACTTCTTTTTCTGCAGCCGTCCTGTGGGTATCTTTTCTCTGTTATCAGTTTTAAAACCAAGGAGTTTGACGGTCGCTGAGAATTTCTGCACCTCCCTGTCTTCTCTTCAGCCAAACTGTTGGAATACCAAGATTTCTACAGACAGTGGGAGAAAAACATTCTGCTCCTGCTTTTGATGCCATATGTTAAACTGCCTTTCTAATTTCCTTCCATTTCACCTCAGTCCTAACAGCACACAATTGGAAAAAGTACCTCCAACCATTCTGTCTCGAAATGCTTACTTATGGTGACCGCTGCTGTGACGGTGGTGGTGGTGGTGATGGTGGTGGTGTTTTGAATGGTGCTGGTCTTTCTCAGTAAGAGATGAAGATGAGGAGTTTGAATGTGAAGATCCTAGACTCTTCCTCTGTTCTTTTGTCTTCTGCAGCACTCGCTTGTAGGACAGGGTGCAGAGCCAACACAGCAACTTTCCATCGACCTTTAGGGAAATAATTCAGAAGGGTTTTGTCTTCTAATTATGCTTGCATTAGTAATATATATTTTAATACTTGCAAAAAGAAAGAGAAGTTTCAATTCATGTTATCTTTAGGAAAAATCCAAACATCCCTTCGGTATGAAACAGCACTACTGTATATACAAGATATGCATGCTATCCTCCAATAAAGCGAATCTTATTCCAATCCTTTTTTGTAATAGGGAATCATGCCAGAAGGAGGTCTTAGCAACTATGGGACAAACCATGTCACAGAAGAGTCAATACATTTTCTAGGGGGCAAATCATTCTCAGCTTAGACAACACGTAACCTCTCTCAACCCAGCGCACAGAATCAAGATGTTCCCATTTCATGAGGGACATCTGTTGTCAACCTAAGCCATGACAGCTCTGGAACAAAGCTTACCTTCCTTCTTCCCTCCTCTTTTCGATCAAAAGCACACTGCTGTTTGCACTGCTCGCATGTTTGAGGTGGGCCATACTTCTTTTCTGAGTTGGTGCAGCGCTGACATTTTGTGCCAATAAATGCTGCAATGATATTACAATACTGACAAGGCTTGGGCTGAAAAACAGACAAATTGAAGGCAGGTTAGCTCACTAGAGAAACTGTGAAGTATTCGCAGTTAATTCAAATCACAGGATGAGGATGCTTCTAAACTCTAGTGGCTTCATATGATGCATCTTAAACCCTTTTTCCAGCCATCTCTCCCCTCAGTACTTACTTTTTCATCTACAAAGATACTCCTTTGAAGGTCAAAAACCATTCTGGAATTGCCATGAAAACCCAGGTATAAATGTTGGATCTGCACTGCACTTTATCGTGCTACATTTCAAGCTTTTCAAAGAATATGCTTTGTTTGGTTTACATTCACATTCACTAAATGCCTGCCTACGTGCCAACAGCTGTTACGTTTCTCCAATAATCTGAAGTTCATCTAAAGTAGATGAAGTTACCAGCTTTTGTTTTACAAACGAGATTACCCTGACACCTTCCATGAACTCGTGTCTGCAGGGCACGCAGATGCAGTGTGTGCACTCATGTATTACAAAATTTAACCTCTCTAACAGAACTGAAGCTGAAATTCAAAACAAGGAAACACAAAGTAACACGAATACAGCTAACACTCAAAATCTGTCCTGCTTAGTAGCTTAATATGATTAACACACAGCAATTTTCAGCCTTACACAACACAGCGTGAATAGATTCCCACATTTACCACTCATAAAGAACACAGGCAGCTAATGGCCCTTCTGCTGTCAGCGTGCATTTGTGAGAACAGGCAAAGACTTTCTTTACACGCATGAAGTGAATTCAAGTGAATTGTTTTTTCTAACTATGCGACGGTTACAAATAACTGTTAAACTGCATTTAATCACAAGGGACTTAAAAGTGAACAAAACAAACCAGAAGCCAGGAAGGAAATCAGTCAGTAACCTTTCTCACCTTCGAATCATAGAATCACAGAGGTTGGAAGGGATCTCCAGAAATCATTGAGTCCAACCCCCCTGCTAAAGCAGGCTCCCTACAGAAGGTTGCATAGGAAAACATCGAGGTGGGTTTTCAGTATCTCCAGGAAAGGAGGCTCTGCAGCCTCTCTGGGCAGCCTGTTCCAGTGCTCTGTCACGCTCACATTAGAGAAGCTGCTCCTTGTGCTTGTATGGAGCTTCCTGTGTACCAGTTTGTGCCCACTATCACTTGACCTGTCGCTGCACACCACTGAAAAGAACCTGGCCCCATCCATTTGACTGCCACAATTCAGGCACTTATAAACAGTGATGAGACCCCCACTCAGCCTTCTCTTCTCCAGGCAGAACAGGCCCAGATCTCTCAGCCTTTATTCATACAGATGCTCCAGGCCCATCATCATCTTCATGGCCCTCCACGGGACTCTCTTCAGCAGTTCCCTGTCTTTCTTGAACTGGGGATCTCAGAACTGGACGCAGCACTCCAGATGTGGCCTCACCAGAGCAGAGCAGAGGGGCAGGACCACCTCCCTCGACCTGCTGGCCACGCTTTTCTTACCACACCCCAACACACCTTTCCAAAAGCAATTCCTTTTTCCCCTCAAATTTTGTTCCAAAGCTTTTTCTTTAAAAAAACAAAAACAAAACAACTTTTCCAACCCCACGAGCCCTCCCTGAGTGCTCGGAGCCAGCAGCCCACTCACCGTTCCGAACTGCTTCACGTTCTGGGCGCACTTCTTGCAGATGGTGTTCGTTTTGCTAAAGACAAGACCAACATCAGCCAGACTCCGCACCAGCACAGCCCCGAATCCCCGGGGAACCCACGGTAGCACAGAGATGCTGCCTCCGCGTTTGGGCGTGCAGGGAGTTTGTCTCTGCGCCCACCCGCCGCCCCGCCAGCCCCAGAGGGCCCAGGCGCTGCCCTACCTCTCCTGCTGGAACTCTGAGCGGCAGTAGGTGCACTTGACGATGGGATGGGCGATGCGGCACTCCTAAGGGAGAACAGCGGTCACGTCCCGCCCGCGGCGCCCCCCGCCCCTCAGCGCCCCTCATGCGGCGCCGCCTGACGCAGGTGCGCGCGGCCGCCCGCCCCCCTCCCGCCGCTCCCCCGGCACCTTGCACAGCTGCTGCCCCTGCGAGAGCTCCTCGAACGGGTACCGCTGGTTGCACTTGGTGCAGGCGTACAGAGCCGGGGCTGCCGCCGCCGCCATCCGCGCCGCTGCCGGCGGGGCGGTCGCGGGCGGGCCCGAGGGAGGGGATGAGGGAGGTGCGGGGCGAGGCCCGAGACGAGGAGCCGCCCGCGCCCCCCCTTCCCCTCCCGCCTCCGTNCCTGGCTGGGTGTCAATGCATTTAATCTGTTTTTTCAGGATACATTTTGAACCAATAGCTTTTAAAAGATGGCCGTGTTCAGTCATATCTTTTTCTGTGTGCCATCCGCCGCCGCCGCGCCGCCTCCCCCTTGTGTCGGTGTCGGCGTCACCCCGCGCCCCCCGCCCTTCCCTCCACCCCGGGCTCAGGGATCCCGCAGCAGCCAATCACCGCCTCGCGCCAAACCGGCCTTCAAAACTCGCTGCCCAATCGCCGCCCCCGCGCCGATCGGCGCCGCCAATCCGGACGCGGACGCGCCGCCCTGCGCTGCCCGCCGATTGGGTGGCCCGCGGGTCGCGGCGCTGATTGGTCCCACCTGGGAGATCATTGCTTTCTGATTGGCCGACGTTCAGGGGCTCACTTTGACAAAGACCATCCTCTTCCGCTATCTGCCCGCCGCGCGTGCGCAGAGAGCTTCTCGTGCCGCACACAAATCCCGCGGCCTCTCGCTCCGCCCGGTTTCGTTCTCTCGGCTCAGGCGATTGGTGGAGGGAGGCCGCGCCCCTTCGGTTGACTCTTGTCCTTCGATTGACTGAGAAGCTTTGTTTTTCTTTTTTATTGGATGGCCGACACGTCACTCAAATCTGAATGCGTGACGTTCCGCGGCGAGCATTCGGGGGCGGTGCTCACCCTCGCTCCTCCTTTTTCATTGGCGAGCTGCCCCGCTACTTAAGCGTCACGTGACGAGAGCGCGCGGCACCGTCGCTGCGTGTGCGCCGCTGTCTGAAATGGCCGTGCCTGAGCGCGCGCGGCTCCGGTAGACATGGCGGCGGCGCGGGGGCTGCAGCGCACGGTGAGACCGCCGGGGCCCTGCGCGGACTGAGGCTGGGGTGTGCGCCCGGGGGCTGCGGTTGGGCTCTTCTCGCTTCCGAGTGGCTGTTGTACGTTTCTATCCCCTCGCTCTGTACCCTTCCCCTTTTCCTGTGCTATGTTCGTGCCTGTAATGCGCACCCGGCTGATTCTGGGTCAGAGCTCTACTGTAAGCAATGTTGCAGCGCAAAAACAGAAATTAAAAGCTAGCTTGAAGAGCTTTATCGTAGAGATGCTTTATTTTTGGCAGAAGGGAGGCTGTAGTTTAAAAATGACGCAGCCCAAGGCTGACAGGGGAGGAATACAGCCGTGGAGCCATTGCCATTGCGTGCTGTGACGAGGCTTCTCCATGCTTCATCACCTCAGTCTGCTTTCTTTGTGACAGAGAAACAGTTGTGTGCCGTAACGGCTCTGTTTTGTTCTCAGGGTGATCTGTGCAAAGCTCCGAAGTCTGCATCAGCCACGGACGGACTCTCTGCAACTTCCTATCTGGACTACCCAAAGCACAAGCCCTTTATCAATTCCGATTTGCTACGCTCCCCGCAGAAACCTGTGGTTCCTTATCCTGAGAGTAACAGCAGAGGTAATAATAACTTGATGAAGTTGTTTTCTTGCCTGTTTCTGAAGCACCTGTGCAGGGGGTCGAGGCAGTGTGTGTGAAATGCTGTATGTACACAAAGGATGCGGTCTCTTTGTCGTTTCGTCACTTCCCAGTGATGTGCATGTTGCCTGTTGCAGATCTTTATGTTTCTCTTTCTGAAGAGAGCCTAGCGAGGGAGGTTGTCTCCACTGCTAAAGAGGGAGTTTTTTTACTCCCATTTTTGCTTTTTTTTTATTTCTCCCCTCCTTTCCTGCTTAATTTGGAAGTGAACCCAAAAACCAGAGAGATTCATTTTGTTCAACCTGAGAAGAGCAAAACTGTTCCTCATTATTTTTCTGTTGGTTTGGTGAATACAGTGAGGGATCCTCCAAAGCTGCCTTGAGTGCGTACAGAAAGGAGCTGGGGTAGCCGGGAGGGCAGGACTGCTTCTGTGATGTGGGGAATCAACTTTTTACTTGGATAGATAGTGATAGGACAGAGAGGGAATTGTTTTAGGCTCAAGGAGCAAAGGTTTAGATTGGATATCAGGGGGAAGCTCTTTACCAAGAGAGTGGTAAGATGCTGGAACAGGCTGCCCATAGAGGTTGTGGATGCCCCGTCCTTGGAGGTGTGCAAGGCCAGGTTGGATGGGGCCCTGGGCAGTCTGGTCTAGTATTAAATGTGGAGGTTGGTGGCCCTGCCTGTGACAGGAGGGTTGGAGCTTCATGATCCTTGGGGTCCCTTCCAACCCAAGCCATTCTATGATTCTCTGTGAACTGCCTGGCACAGGCTCCTTGAGAAAACGCCCCCTGGAGACTGGCACTGCACAGAGGCTGTGACAGATCTGCTGTTTTCTTCCCTATAGAGGGAAAAGGGAGTGAGATTTAGGATGAACCTTAAGTTACTCTATGAAAACAAAGCTGTTTATAGCTCCAGCTGTGCTTGTTTCACCTGAGTCTTGGTAACAGTAATATCTAGAAAAGAGAATGTAGTTGGTGATTCTGATCCTACACACTGGATTAGGCCATCTGCAACTTTCCCCTTAGCTGTGACAGCTGTCACTCCCTTCTGAATTATTTAAATTGCCTTATAGCAAGCAGGCTTGTTGTTCCATTCTACTCTACATTTCAAGCTTTGATGTATTTTTCACTTTGGAAAACACATTCTTTTGTTTCCTTTCTTGTAATGTGATTCCCAACCAGAAATACAGTTTCGGTTTTTCCTGTGTTCATGCCTTCTTTCTCTAGAGTAGGTTTAAGCACATAGGAGCAGGCTAACATGAATCGCAGGTAAGTCTGCTCTCTCAGCTGTCTGTGCCGGCGTTCTTATGTTATACTTCAGTAGGACTGTGTAGGGAAAGGGGCTTATGTTTATGGTTCCCTTTGCAGAATGAAACAATACAGCTAACAGGCATCATGCTTGATGTTACCAGCAGGTGGTCTGATGGTAAGGCAATTAGAGTTATGTTACAGCTGCTTTTTTCTGTGATGAGTGTAGAAGGGCTTTAAGCAATTGTTGGAGCAGGGAAGGGAACAGAAAGTGGGGAAGTTGGTTAGCACAGAGAGGGTATGTGTGTTGTGGGCGAGAGGGGTATAACAGGTATAGCAGAGGTATAACAGGTCCGCTGCTGCTTGGAGAAATAAACATCTCTTATTATCTGACCTTTGTTCTCCTCTGTTGTCATTAATAGGAATGTTTTCTGTATGTGCTTGTGGAGGCATAATAAGCGTACAGAGAAGTTGCCACTGCTTTAATTGTTCAGCTGTCACTTTTAATTTCCAGTTGATAAAAGTCAGAAGGTGCACTGTTTGCACTTAATCTGCAGAATATTTACCTGGCTTCTGCTGACAATGGGAGCATAATTCATGCAGGGAGCCCTGGCTGGTGGGGAGGAGCACTGGCTTTCTTAAGTAGCATGCTTTTCAAGGTAACATTGAACTCGAATCGTGCTTATGAAAGCAACTAACAAAAGGTACTCACTCAATTACAGCAATATTTTCTGCTCTGAGGAATCTTCAGGAAAAAATTCGTCGGCTGGAGTTGGAACGGCTTCAGGCAGAGGAGAATGTCAGACACCTCAGCAGAGAGACAGCAGACTACAAGAAAGTACTGAGTGAGCAAATGCAGCACAGAGAGCGCGACAGAACTGAAGTGTCAAAGAAGAATCAAGGTTGGTTGCTGTAGGTAACACTGAACACTATGGGGATGAAATCTGGGCTTCATCGGTGCGTGGAAGTGTTTTAGCTGACTTTGTTCAGTCTCTTTACTTTGTAGTGAAGCATGGAGTTTTGAAGCAATCGTTTTAAAAGCAAACTTTGTTCTGAGGGTCTGCATGCATGTAAGAGTTGATCCAGCTTCATCTGAGTTTTAGATGAGCCTTTCCTTGCTTGTTTTTGAAGTGTCCAAAAAACAACCCCAACAAGCAGTACTTAATTTCACTTTTTGGCCTTCTGTTACCTTCAGAACTGGCTTCTCAGCTGGCAGCTGCTGAGTCTCGGTACAGCCTGTTAGAGAAACAGCTGGACTACATGAGAAAAATGATCCAGCATGCAGAAAGGGAGAAGATGCAGCTCTTGGAGAAACAGGTGCGTTCTCAGGATTACCTCAGGATTAAATGGGGAAAAAACATAATCGTATGAAATGTGTCATGATTTCTTTGAGTTGATGCCTTCAAGTGTGGGTGTCTGTTTGAGCTGGCCTTTATACACTTGGGTGTGAATGATTTCCCTACTTAATTTTCAGTATTATTAGGACCCTGCTATTTTTATTTTTTACCTTTGTGCATCTGTCTCTATGGCAATACCAAAGGTTCTGGAATTAGTGAGTCACATACCAGCAAGTAATTCTCACTTGCCTTAGCTCATCCATATGCCTTGGAGCGTAATAACTGTCAATGGACAAACCTTCCCTTTTGTCTTTGGTCTTCAAATCTATTGAGATTTTATCAGGAAAAGTACTAATTGAAAGAAACTGGATCTGGAATATTAATTCTGTAGAAATGATGGTGAATTATTTTTCCTATCATCAGTTATTGTGGGGTTTGCCCTATATCAAAAATGAGCTTAAACTTTCTTTTATAGGTGTGTGGATCTCCTAGGGCTGTCTGTTTGTTAGCTTCCGTGGCTCCCCTATTTCAGACTATTAAACATTTACTGAAGAAATAAAATGAAGAAAATTGCCTCTAATTGCTGAGTAATAAAATATTTTTTCATCATATTTGCTTTGGAAGGGAGGGGAGGCTGCAGAATTTGTATCTGATTCTGGCTGGGTTTGATGTTCCCAGCATGGGCGGAGTTTCCAGCTGTGCCAGCAATGCTTATTTGCTCCTTAGTTGTAGCACCACTTAAAATCGGACAGATGAAGTAGTTCTTTTGTGGTCCTTCCTCGTGTTGCAGACATAAGGCTTGCTATGTATGTGCTTGTTTTACTGTGCTTATGATCATTTTCCTTCTTACTTCTCCCTTCAAGGATTCGTTGGAGAGAGAACGGCTTGATCAATCACATGTTCAGTTGAAACTGGAGAAGCTGGATATGTTGGAGAAAGAGTACACCAGGCTTACTACCATGCAGTCCATAGCAGAGGTCTGTTGTGTGTGCTGTAACAGATAAATCTTGCTTATTGTTTGCAGCACTTTGTAGCTATATGACAATAACAGAGCTGAGTAAGATAATGTCCTATAGGGAAAAAGAGCAGCTAAAGATCTTTTTCAAGATGGAGGTCTACATGGTCAGTCAGGCTGCAGGTCACTGCACCCTGCAGCAGTTGGAGTTTTGTTTAGACTTGACCATATCTGTTGGTATTTGTCTTCTACGTTTGGTTGGCACATAGGATTGTGGATGTTTGTGAACTCTTGACTTCCCTGAGGTACCTTGCACTCTACTGGATGTTTGCTGATTTGACTGGAAGGTGTAGTAATGTGGTTGGCTTTTTGGTTCTTCTGTTTTTAGTTGGTTTGGGGTTGTTGGTTGTTTGTTGTTGTTTTTGTGCCACTTGCCCTTTGTCTTAAGAAATGCAATTATTTTGTGGGCAGAATTCTGCAGTCTGGCATTGCCTGCCCTCCAGCCCTGGCTGGGTGTCAATGCATTTAATCTGTTTTTTCAGGATACATTTTGAACCAATAGCTTTTAAAAGATGGCCGTGTTCAGTCATATCTTTTTCTGTGTGCCATCTGTGCTGTTGGCTTCTGAAATCCAACCCACATCCTTTCTGCTGCTGGAGAGACACCACAAGACTCCAGAGTATGGGAACTACAGAAGGCTTTAGTGAGGGAGAGGCTTCCACCCACCAATTTTCTCCCCCCTTCAAGAGCAGGCAGGATGTTGTTGGAGTATGGTACTGGGGGTAGTTCTGGACTCCAGCAAGATTGTAAACTTGCCACCTGCACGCAGCCCTTACCAGGTGCTGATAGAGTGCTTTTCCAGGAGTGTGTGAGATAGAATCTTCAGCTAGATGATCTGCTACAGGACCTTTAGACAGCACAGCTCTTCCTGAGAGTCTCTGTCCCAAGGCAGCGGTAAGACACCCCATTCTGAGCTCCTTTCATAGAATGAAAAGAACTGTATCTTTACCTGGGCCAAACTATGAGTGTCTTCCAGGCATTCTTGCCTGAATGTAGTATTCCTGTGTAGGTTCCCCAAAGTCAGAGTTGAAATAAGAGGTTCAGCAACAGGAATTGCTTTTAATGAGCTTTTACCAAGTGTTGGGCTGGGAGCAGCTGAAGTTTGGTGGGGCTGGGTTATTTGTTGTCTTGTGACTGGCTGCTGAACAGAATTTCAGCATTAAATTTAGGTATTTCTCTTAGATCAAAGATACTAAATTCACACAGTAATGAGTTCTTGGAACTGGGAGAAATCTGGGTTTAGCTCTGAAGGTCTTTTTCCTTGTGATCCTTTTGATGTCATGGGTTGCTCTCAGATCAGCAGCTAGGACTGCTTCTGCTTGTCAACCATGTTCCCGCTTTAACCTTGCTGTGCAAGTGTTACCTTACTGTTTTGAAAGGGTGACTGCACACTCAAAACAGTTGCAGCTGTTGCTTCTATAGTAATCTCTGCTTTAGTTGTGGCAAGACCACAAAAACATCTGCAAATTTCATTTGAAGTGAGAAACGGGCTATTTCCATACATGGTGTGCTGGAAAGGGTGAAAGTGGGGAGGTGACCACTCAGAGTGAGCAATGATTTCCCTGCCTCTAATTTCAGACTCTGACAGAGCAGAAGTTGTGTGTGTGCTTTTTAATCACCAAGATTTGTAGAGCCGTTACCTAGTATTGCTTTCAAACCACATGAAGATGTTATTGATTGTAAAAAGCGGATACTGAGATTCACATTCATGTGATGGTCTCCTCGTCAGCTCAGAAGTGTGTAGTGTAACAGTAGTGCTGCAGTGCCTGGACAGCTGACTGAGGGGATCTGAGCATGCCTATGTCTGATGATGGAGGCTGTTCTCTACAAGCATGGCAATGGCTCTGGTTTTCTGTGTATCAACTAGGATTTGAATATATGTGCATGTCGTATGCTTTGGAGAATTGTTGTTGCCAGTCATCTTGTCTTAATGCTAACTGTGAGACAAAACCAGGATGCTGTTCTGTGAGCAGCAGAAGTAATGAGCATCCTGTTGTGGCTGCGTGCTACCAACCCCTCCTGCTTTTCTTATCTCCCCTAATTGCCAGGTGGTGAGAAGCAGCAGCTGCCCTGCTGGAGCTGTGCACATGCTGGCTGCTCAGCTGCCAAGCAAATGCTGATTTGCAGGGCAGTGAAGCACAGACATGGGAGCTGTCTTCACACCAGGGATGTTTTCTGTCTCGTAGACCTGGTTGGGTGTTTGTCCTAGCAGCCAACTACTAGGAAGTGAAGGCATCCTTTATCTTTGAGAATCACAGAATCACAGAATGGCCTGGGTTGGAAGGGCCCTCAAGGATCATGAAGCTCCAACCCCTCTGCCACAGGCAGGGCCACCAACCTCCATATCTAATACTAGACCAGGCTGCCCAGGGCCCCGTCTAACCTGGCCTTGAACACCTCCAGGGATGGGGCATCCACCACCTCTCTGGGCAGCCTGTTCCAGCACCTCACCACTCTCATAGTAAAGAACTTCCCCCTGACATCCAACCTAAATCTTCCCTCCTTCTACTTAAAACTATTTCCCCTTGTCCTGCTGTTATCTACCCTTTCAAAGATTTGGCTCCCTTTAGGTACTGAAAGGCTGCATTGAGGTCAGCCTGCGGCCTTCTCTTCTCCAGGCTGAACAAGCCCAGCTCCCTCAGCCTGTCTTTGTAGGGGAGGTGCTCCAGCCCTCTGATCATCTTTGTGGCTCTCCTCTGGACCCTCTTCAACACCTCTCTGTCTTTCTTGTACTGGGGGCTCCAGGCCTGGACGCAGTACTCTAGAAGTATAAGCTCTCATATGTTTCCATTTCAAGTCGTTTGAGACTTACTTCAGTGGTCACGTGCATGTGGTGGTCACATGAAATTTCACTTAACTTAGAAGATGGACAAAAACATGTTAAAATAATTTCTATTTTTACATGGAGGTTTTTTGTAATGGTGAGCAGTGACTGAGCAGAGCATTTTAATCAGCTTGGTGCCAACCTGCAGTCATGTTACCTTATGCTGTGGGAAATGTGGTCAGGGAAGGTCTGTATTTCCACTAGCCAGGCTGCTGGCTTGCTTACCTCTTGGTGATAGACCAGGATTCTGCATTGCCTGTGGGATGTAACCATTGTGAGAGCTGAGCTTGGAAGGGAGATTTCAGAACGCTGTTTGACTGCAGGGAAGTAAAAAAGTACTTTGGGAATATCACAGAATTTCCACAGTGTTCTGTCACTGAAGATGCAGTGAGATACATTCTTGCTGCACACCTTGAGCTATACCCTCCAGCTAAAACATCTGACCAAGTGAATGCTTGGTCCATTTCTGTGCAAAAGCATTGGTTTGGCTTCCTGTCAGTCTTCAGTTCAAACAAAAGGTTTTCTTCAGCATTTGTTTATTAAAGCTGTCATATGCAGCAGGTTAAACAGGAATCTTTGTGCAGCTGTCCGTGTGGCAATCAAAAACTGACGCATTGTCTCGGGTGGATGATGTTAAGTTGCCCTTCCATTCTGATCTTTATTAAGAAGGTGACTGTATGGTCAAAAAAATCCCTCTCATCGGAGTTCAGCCTCATGTATTACTCTTCCTGTAGGCTGCAACTTCAATTCAAATACCAATTCTAGAAGTAAAAATAGAAAAACAAATTCGATCTAAAGCATAACCACTGCACTGTTGTATTTATGCCTGTATAGGTGACGTTGCTTTGGTGATTTTAAAGTCTTAACGTTGCAAGTTGAGCTGATAAACTTCTGCTGAATCTCTCAGTGTTGTATGCTTCATGAAGAAGGAATTTGCTTTGCTAGTAATGCTTTTGTTTTCATTCAACTTTGACCAGAAAAAAATGAAAGAGCTGGAACAGAAACTTCAGGAGGAAGAACATGCAAGGAAGCTTGTTCAGGAAAAAGCAGCCGAGGTAACAGCAGGAAAGTTCTTTTGTACTGCTATGCACTGTGATGAGATCTTCCTAATTCATCAGCTTCTCAACTAAATTTGCTGATAATGTCTTCTGCATACGGAATGCAGATGTAGCCTTCACCCCATCCTCTCATCTGATGTTCTGAGTGCCTTGGAAACCTTTTTCTAACAGCATCTGTGCGCTTAAGCTTCGCTTTATTTTTATTTTTTTCATTAAGAGAAGCTAGTTGGAAAAGTAATTCAGACTAATTTGTAGCCGAGGATGTATGAAGATCTCTGCTTTAAATAGATCAAGGTCAAGAAGTGTGCTCCCTTTATAACTGTAACTAGAAACACTGCATAAGGAGGCAAAAAAAGAGGTTGTGAGTCTGTAAGGAAGGACGCTGGCCTTTTCTGTGGTCATTACATACTCATCAGTTGTATGCTGAAAAAGTATTTCAGTCACTTGGCAGGCTGTCTGTAACCTTTCCAGTAAGTGGTAAGTTAATCATAAATGTTTTGTGAATGCATCTTGATGAGATTGCTTGGGAGATGGTTTCTGAAGCCATAAGAAGAAGAAACAGCAGAGCGTATATGCCACAAAATCAACGGAGGAGGGCTGGTCACTTGAGTTCCTTAGTATTTTGTTAAGTGTAAAACACAGCTGTTGTTTTGACACCTGCCTGCATGGGAGTTATTCAGTACAACTCATTCTTTAACTTACTGGGATTAGTGATGAGAAGTGTTACTGAAGGAAGTGTTCTTGCCTGTTTTGATTAGGCTGCAGAAGCATCCTACACACTTGCAGCTCTTGCTTTCAGAGAGCTTGTATTTTAAAAGCTGCTGTGTTGCCAGTCTGAGCACCTTCTCTCTGATAATCTGTTAATATAATTTTTATCATTTCCCTCATTCCCTTAATTGCAGCTTCAGACAGGCCTGGAAACCAACAGACTGTTGATTCAAGCAGCATCACCACTGCTTTCTCCAAAAGCAAGGAAACCCAGGAAGAAAACTAAGCAGCCAGAGAAGGTAACGGGGAAGAGAAGGGCGGTTACTGAGAAGTGAAATCAACGTGTGCATGCAGTCTGACAGTAGGCTGCCTCTTTTATCAGAAAGCTGAGGAACAGTGGGTTTGCTGTAGTGTCATCTTTGATAAACATTTCTCTCTTCTTTCCTTTCAGAAATGCTCTCTTACAAGCCATCTCACTACGCAGCCCCATTACAGACTGTGTCTGGGTGATGTACCCTTTGTAGCTGGGAAGGTGAGCTGCTGAATTCCGAAGCTTAATGCTCAGTAGCTGCAGCTCCTTAAATGGCTTTGGCATGGTGCGCTCCTGACACCCAGTGGTCAGATCTTGTTTTCTTTGGCTCTTTTATTCTAGTTTACCTTCAAAAAGCTTGCTGAACTGGTATTTCCTAACATGGGTCTTCTGTGCTGCTTGCTGGTCAGGCTATTCCTGTATGCATATCCACTCAAAGAAAAAAAGTACACCGGCAGCAAATAAATTCTCATGTATGTTTTTCATGAAGATAAGCAGGTTGATGACAGTGTCACTTAAAGGAGGTGTTTTCCTTCTAGTCTACAAGTCCCAGCCATTCAGTTGGTGCCAATGTACAGCACGTCCTGCACCTCATGAAACACCACACCAAAGCTTTGTGCAACAATCGCGTGGTGAACGATGCTCCGCTAGCGAAGTCCGTCAGTGCTGGTCGTCCTGCCAGCAGAAGCAGGAAGCTGCCTCTGCCCAATGACTATTCTTCATCGCAGGAAGAGCTCTCAGAAGTTCTGCTGACTTTACAGGATGAGTTTGGGCAGATGAGTTTGTAAGTTTGATATATTCAGCGTGCAGACTACGAATGCATATGCTTTATATTTTTGCTTTGAAGTTGGAAAGTTTTGCTGGAGAAAGCATTCGTGTTGGGAAGTCTATGGTATATAATCTATTTGTTCTTGTAGCTGCAGAGTCTTTCCTTTCTCATTGCAGTTACAGATTGATTCTGGTAATCAGTTGGGACTCCATATGTGTCTTTATGTGCAGCAGTATCACGTTTTTGAGGGGCTGGGGAGAAGTGTAGCAACAGCCCCAGTGCAGTGGGCAAATATCTCATTGAAAGGCAGCTTTACTAGCTCTCTTGCTCATCCTGGCTAACAGACTATGAGTTGTGTGACAGCACAACAGCAGTAGAAACAAACGTATAAAGTAGTAACTGAACAAGTGCTGAGTTCTGTTCCTTAAGGGGTCATTAATTTAATTTTAAATGTGCATGTAGAAGTTTGAACCTGTTGGTTATTGACAACTTCATGTTGCAGCAGCCTGCTGCCAGGATGTGCTGACTTAATGATGCTACTCACTAGCGAAAGTGTTCTTACTGGTTTGCTATGGCGTGCTGAACTTGTTGGGTGCTGCTACTGTGGCTGTGTACACCAGCACTAAGTCTAATGCAAGCTTTGATCTGTCTATATTCTATGTTAGTGATCACCAGCAGCTGTCTAAGCTTGTCCAGGAAGCTCCAACCATTGCAGTAAGGGAGGATCTGGAGAGGGAACTGGAGGCACTAGTGGGAAAGATGGAGGCAAAGGCAGACCAGATCAGCAAAGTCCGAAGGCATTGGCTGCAGGTGAGTTACTTGCCTATGATCGTGCTCCTGTGAAGTTGCTATCTTTATTTTTTTTTACTGTATTGTATATTCTAATGTAGCAGCCATAGTGTGAAGTAGAAATAACTATTAGAGCATAGTGCCTAGCTTTAGCTTCATGTCCTAAAGTCAGTCTGCATGCCTCTGTCTTTCTATGCCAGTATTCCTGCAGAAGGATGCCTTCTGCCTTACCATGTTACCCACGTGCCTGCTCTCCATTCTGTCCTGGGCAGAGCTTTGCATCTGATCTTGCATTACATTTTATACTGCTCTCATCTGAGAAACAGGGAAAAGATCACCTACAGTACAATAGCAAGTTCCACAGCTGTTAAGTCTGTAAACACACTGTAAGCTGGGTGAGCAGTATGCAAGTTGAGCATATAGAGTGGGAATGGAATGGGAGAGGTGCTGGGCCCCCAGTGTTCAGTCTGGGAGGTATTTCTGGTCCTGCCTCCTGGCTCATCAGGTAGCTGCATGTTTGGATCAGTCCCACTCTCACTCCCAGCACACGTAACAGCTGTGGTGAACTACACCAACTGTTTTGCATGAGGATCATAGCAACAACCAGCTGCACGTGGCCTCATGCAATGCTATTTCTTTGCATTGAAGAAAACTCTAAACTTCTGATAACCTCAGCTGATTCCCATGGGCTTTCAATGACACTCCTTAATGTGAACTCTTATAAGTTGGGTGAGATGACCTCTACCTAATGTGGGGGAGCTGAAGATGCTGCTTGTTTTGCAGTTTGATGGTGTGAACGTGTCTGCAGCTTGGACTGTCCAGTCGCCATACAGCCTTGTGCAACTCTGTTGCTGAGTATGGCTGTGATTTGTAGAGCTGTGTGTGGATACTCTTTGTCTCAGTGGTGTCGGTATTCTCCCTAAAGCTCCATCTCTGGCAGTGACTAGTTGCAAGATCAGAAGTACATATGTGGAAAATCCTTTGTCTGTTTTTTAATCACTGGATTATAACAATGACAAATCAACACTTTCATGTTCATGGTGGAGACAGTCCCCCTAAAACCATAATCAGCTTCTCGGTTTTTGAAGGGTGAACATTATAGCTCAGACTGTAAGCTGAACACTGCTCTGAAGATTTGAATATAGCAATGCCATGTAAGGAAAATAAAATGCTTCTTATTTAGGGCAGTGCAGAAGCGTGTTTGTGTAGCTGACTGAGCTGAGTGGTGGGATTTCTCAGTTGTGTGGAAGAATTGCAGAACTTAAGTTCTGACAAAGCAATGTCAGTGATTAATGTTCTCATTTGGGCTTTCCTTTCAGCTAGAGAGACTTAAAAGAGAATGCAAGTCCAAAAAGGCTTCTGCTAAACACAAAAAGGACAGCAAGTTCCCTGTGAGTGAGGTCAAAGTAACAACAACAGTGACCACCAAAGGAAAGGATGCTGGTCCCATCAAAGTGAAACCTGGAGAGAAGAGCCGTAAAAACCTTCAGTTATTGAGAGACATGCAGACCATACAAACATCACTACAGAAGGATGATATCAGCTGGGACTACTGACTGTTGTGCAGGAGATGTTTTTGAAACCATCCCAGTCACGTTCTGGATATAAAGCAGCTGCCATTCTTGCCATGTGAGAGACTACTGTATGCTAAGTGTGGTTTTGAAATGGAGGTCCTTAATTCCTCCATCTGTGGGTGATTGTATGGTCTGGTTTAAAACTCATTCCACGTTTTAAGGTATCTGGCCACTGGATCTAAACGTGGGTTTCTACCAATTCCCTTTGTTAGGATTCCAGCAGTCCCTCCCTTTTCTTGTTCAGCACTCCAAACAACACTGTCATGTGGGTTGGCTTGTGTGAAATGCCACTGTGATATCACACTGTTGTGGAACTCCTGTGCTTTGGGAGGCTTCTTCAGATGCATCCTCTTGAAAACAACAGCAGGTCCTTAAGTCTTGAGGGCTTCTGTCTGTTCTGTTGTGTGCCCAGCTGCAATTATTCAAACTGTGATTGTAAAAGGGAGAACAGATAAACTCCTTCAGAAGTGTTTTTCTGTAGTTCTCCTCAAAAAGCTTTCCTAGTCCTGCACGTTCCATTAGTCAGCATTAATGACAATGGATGCTTAAGTATGCAGAAGTGACTTCACAAATTATTTTGCATTAATGATGGAATTGCTTTCATTCTGAAAGGTGAAATATTTCTCTAGAGCTCGTACTTAATGAAAAGGCTATGGGATATGGGGTTAATATCCCTTCTTGTCCATGGCTTTGGGCGGTGGTAAAGGACGGAGATAAAATGTGTTTTAAATTGCAAATGCCAAGTTGTGCTATTTGGTCCTGGCATCTTGCTTTTAACTTGAAATATGTGCTTTAATGAGAGACCTATTTTGGTAGTAGTGCAATTCATTTTGCGCTCACACAGCTGAGTAAATGTTATTTATTATGTTAATAATGTAAAGAATTTCCTATTAATGCATAGAAGACCCAGGTTATCCGTTTTATACAGTTGAAAAATAATAAAGCCAGCTTGCCTGTTGAATGAATTGTGGGAAGAAAAGAAGGGTAACTGTCATAGGCAACTCCCTTCGGAGGGGAACAGAGGGCCCAGTATGCTGACTGGACCCTCCCCACGGGGAAGGCCACTTGGAACCTCCCTGGTCTTGTGAGGTAATAATCCAAGGACCAGCTTCTAGTTGTTCAAGTCAGCAGTGATGTTGCAGAGAGGTCTGAGGGCCTTCAAGAGATTTTAGGGTATTAGGACAAGTAGCTGAAGGAGTGGGAGCTCGGGTGGTGTCTTCGTTGATCCCTTCAGTAGCAAGGAAAGATGATAAGAAGAGGAAAGCTCAACTGATCAGCATGTGTCTAAGAGGTTTGTGCCATCAGTGGATTTTTTTCTTTGATCGTGGGGGCAGTTTATACGGCACAAGGCCTACTGGTGACAGATGTCTCAAAGGGGGAAAAGAATTCTAGCCCAGGAGTTGGCAGGGCTCATTGAGGGGGCTTTCATCTAAGTTTGAAGGAACTTTTTGGTCTTATCTCCCTTCCCCTTAGAGATGAGCTTAGGGATGGGATGTCAGAGTTAGGGGTGAGACTGATAGCCCAGCTGAAGTATGTTCACACCAGTATATACAGCATGGGCAGCAGACAGGAGGAGCTTGAAGCTGTTGTACAGCAGGAGAACTATGACTCGCTGGATCGTTGGGCTGAGGACAGTGGAATGAAATTCAACAAGACCAAGGGCTGGGTCCTGTATTTTGATCACAACAAACCTATGCAATGCTGTGGGCCTGGGGCTGGTGGCTGGAAAGCTGCGTGGAGAAAAGTGAAGGTGTTGGTCAACACTCAGCTGAACGTGAGCCAGCAGTGTGCCCAGCTGGCCAAGAAGGCCAGTGGCATCTTTGTTTGTGTCAAATAGTGCAGCCAGCAGGAGCAGGGAGGTGATCATCCCTCTTTACTCAGCTCTGATGAGGCTGCATCTCAGTGCTGTGTTTAGATTTGGGTCCCTCACTACAAGAAAGACATTGGGGCCCTGGAGTGTGTCCAGAGAAGGGCAACAAAGCTGCAAAGAATCTGGAGCACAAGTCTTATGGGGAGTGGCTGAAGGAACTGGGATTGTTTCCTCCAGAGAAGAGAAGGTTCAGGGGAGACATTATTGCTCTCTACAGCTTGCTGAAAGGAGGTTGTGGCAAGGTGGGGGTTGGCCTCTTTCGCATAACTAGTGGTAGGAGTAGGGGAATGGCCTCAGGTTGTGCTGGGAGTGGAGGGGGAGGGGTTCATGTTTGATGTTAGAAAAGATCTCTTCTCTGAAAAAGTGGTCAGGTGCTGGATTGGGCTGTCCAGTGAATTGGTAAGGTCATTGTCCTTGGAGGTGCTCAACAACCATCTAAATGTTGTACTGAGGGACATGGTTTGGTGGGGAAATATTGTTGGTAGTTGGATGGTTGGACTGGATGATCTTGGAGGTCTTTTCCAACCTTGGTGATTCTGTGATTCTATAACTCCCTGAAATAAGGCTGTGGTGAGGTGGGGGTCAGCCTCTTCTCCCAGGTAACAGTGACAGGACAAGTTAGATAGCTCAAGTTGCTCCAGGGGAGGTTCAGGTTGGGTATTAGGTATTATTGGGTATTTTTGCTGTGGAGACGTGCATCAGAGCAGGTAAGACTGCGCTGGACAAGGGATCTGGAGTAAAAGAGACCGACCAAAAAGCTCTTTTTAGGGCTAGTTTGAAGCTAGCAGAGAAGAGCCAAGGGGAATGATGTTTGAGCTGGGAGTGAGGTAAATGACTCGGCTGAAGTGCGTCTACACCAATGCACGCAGCATGAGCAACAAGCAGGAGAAACTGGAAGCGATTGTGCGTCAGGCTAACTATGATCTAGCTGCTATTACTGAAACATGGTGGGACTGCTCCCATGACTGGAGTGTTGCGATGGATGGCTACAAGCTCTTCAGAAGGGATAGACAAGGAGGGAAGGATGGTGGTGTGGCCCCTTATATTCAAGACTGTTTTGATGTTGAAGAGATTGAGGTTGCAAATGATAAAGTGGAGTGTCTATGGGTGAGGATCAGGGGGAAGGCCTGTAGGGGAGACATCTTTGTTAGGGTCTGTTATAGACCACCAAATCAGGATGAGATGGATGAGGCGTTCTATGAGCAGCTTGTGGAAGTTGCGCGATCGCCAGCACTCGTTCTCGTGGGGGATTTCAACTTCCCTGATATATGTTGAAAATATAATATGGCTCAAAGGAAGCAGTCCAAGATGTTTCTAGAGTGTGTGGAAGATAGCTTCCTTACACAGCTGGTACAAGAGCCTACCAGGGGTGGTGCCCTGCTAGACCTGCTCTTTGCTAACAGAGAAGGACTGGTAGGTGATGTGAAGGTTGGGGACTGTCTAGGGCAGAGTGACCATGAAATTGTAGAATTCTCTATTCTTGGAGATGTCAGAAGGGTGACTAGCAAAACTGCTATCTTGAACTTCAAGAGGGCGGACTTTAACCTGTTCAGGAAGCTTGTAGCACGGGTCCCTTGGGAGTCGCTCCTTAAGGGTAAAGGGGTCCAGGAGGCCTGGACGCTCCTCAAGATGGAAATCTTGAAGGCACAAAAACAGGCTGTCCCTGGATACTGTAAGGCGAGTCATAGGGGAAGAAGACTGGTGTGGATGAGCCGGGAACTACTGTTGAGACTCTGGAAGAAAAAGAGAGTCTGTCCTCTGGAAGAAGGGACAGGCTACTAAGGAAGATTACAAGGAAGTTGCTAAGGTATGCAGGGAGGAAGTCCGGAAGGCAAAAGCCCATCTTGAACTCAGATTGGCCACTGCAGTAAAGGAGAATAAGAAATCCTTTTACAAATATATCAATGGCAAGAGAAGAACCAAGGATAATTTCTATCCTTTAATTGATGCAGTGGGGAATGTGACCACGGTAGACAAGGAGAAGGCTGAGGTCCTCAACGCCTTCTTTATATTTGCCTTTAATAGGCAGACCAGTTATCCTTAGGGCACTTTGTGCCCTGATCTGGAAATCTGGGCTGATATGTAGAATATCCCCCTGGAGATTCAGGTGGAGGCGGTTAGGGAGCTCCTCCTCCATCTGGACTGTCACAAGTCCATGGGACTGGATGGGCTTCATCCTAGGGTGCTGAGGGAGTTGGCGGGGGTGATTGCTGAGCCGCTCTCGGCTATCTACCAGCGCTGCTGGATGACTGGAGAGGTTCCAGAGGATTGGGAGGTTTGCCGATGTGACTCCCATCTACAACAAGGGCCGTAAGGAAGATCCGGGGAAATACAGGCCTGTCAGACTGACATCAGTGCCAGGGAAGGTCATGGAACAAATCCTCCTGGGAGAGATCACACAGCTTGTGCGTGGCGTCCACGGGATCAGGCCCAGCCAGCATGGGTTCATGAAAGGCAGGTCGTGCTTGACCAACCTCATCTCCTTCTATGACTGGGTGACCAGACTGGTAGATGAGGGAAAGGCTGTTGATGTAGTCTACCTAGACTTCAGCAAAGCCTTTGACATGGTCTCTCACAGTAT
>JACDJE010000400.1:1522244-1536745 GCA_016647715.1 Pavo muticus | reverse complement strand
GTGGCCACCCTCAGCAAGTTTGCTGATGATACAAAGTTGGGAGGATTGGCTGACACGCCTGAAGGCTGTGCTGCCATTCAGCGAGACCTGGACAGGCTGGAGAGCTGGGCGGTAAGAAACCAGATGAGGTTTAACAAAAGCAAGTGTAGAGTCTTGCACCTAGGGAGGAATAATTGCATGCAGCGGTACAGATTGGGGGATGACCTGCTGGAGAGGAGCTCTGCAGAGAGGGACCTGGGTGTCCTGGTGGACGACAGGTTGGCCGTGAGCCAGCAGTGTGCCCTCGTGGCCAAAAAGGCCAATGGCATTCTGGGGTGCATTAAAAAAAAAAAAAGCGTGGCCAGCAGGTTGAGGGAGGTGATCCTCCCCCTCTACTCTGCCCTGGTAAGACCTCATCTGGAGTACTGTGTCCAGTCCTGGGCTCCCCAGTACAAAAAAGACAGGGATCTCTTGGAAAGAGTCCAGCGGAGGGCCACAAAGATGGTGAAGGGCTTGGAGCATCTCCCCTATGAAGAAAGGCTAAGTGAACTGGGTCTGTTTAGCCTTGAGAAAAGAAGACTGAGAGGAGACCTGATCCAGGTCTATGAATATCTAAGGTGTGGGGGGCAAAGTGGCAAGGCAAGACTCTTATCAGCAGTGTGTGGAGACAGGACAAGGGGAAACGGCCAGAAACTGGAGCATAGGAAGTTCCACACAAATGTGTGCAAGAACTTCTTTACAGTGAGGGTGACGGAGCACTGGAACAGGCTGCCCATGGAGGTTGTGGAGTCTCCTTCTCTGGAGATATTCAAGACCTGCCTGGACGCCCACCTGTGCGACCTGGTGTAGGGAACCTGCTTTGGCAGGGGGGTTGGACTCGATGATCTCTGGAGGTCCCTTCCAACCCCTATGATTCTGTGATTCTGTGATATACAGAGGCATGTGAATACATTTAAAAAGTGTGGCCAGCAGGTTAAGGGATGTGTTCCTCCCCCTCTACTCTGCCTTGGTGAAGCTACATCTGGAGTACTACGCACAATTTTGTGTTCCTGAGTTTAAAAAAGGAATCTCCTAGAGACTCCACCAGAGGGCAACAAAGATTATGAGGGGCCTGGAGCATCTCCTCTATGAGGAAAGGCTGAAAGACCTGGGGCTTCTCAGCCTGGAGAAGAGAAGGCTGAGAGTGTGTTTTGCCAGTGGAAGGAGTCAGCACAAAGGTCACAAACAGAAAGTTGAAGAAGTGTGTTTACTTCAATTATCTCATTGCTTTAAATTTAAATTATACAGGAAGAATAATATAGAGCAAGGCACCTAACTGTTACTACATGAGGATAGCAATAGCGATTAAGAAAGATACATCACCAATTTTCCTAATACTTTACCATCATCCAGTTACTGGGCAGCCCCAGTTGCAATGAGTATTTGGAGAGCCTTTGCTGGCACTTGAGAGGTCCTGTGCAGTGCATCCACTTGTAGGTGAGGTCTCCAACTTTGCTGAGATTATTTCCTCTGTAGGAGGCTCAGGGGAGACCTTATCACTCTCTACTACTGCCTGACAGCAGGAGGCTGTGGTGAGGTGGGGGTTGGCCTCTTCTCTCAGGTAACAGCAATAGGACAAGAGGTGATGGCCTCGAGTTGTGCCAGGGGCAGGTTCAGGTTGGGTATTAGGAAAGATTTTTTTTGGGAAGTGTGATGAGGCAGTGGCACAGGCTGCCCAGGGAGGTGGTGGAGTCACTGTCCTTGGAGGTGTGCAGGAGCCATGGAGATGTGGCACTGAGGGATGTGGTGAGTGGGCATGGTGGGAACAGGCTGATGGCTGGACTAGGTGATCTTAGAGGTCTTTTCCAACCTTAATGATTCTGTTTGCTTAATGATCCTGTTGCTAAAAGGGATGTGGAGACTCAGACTGAAAGTACGTAAGTGCATGCTGCAGTACAGGTCTCAGGCTGCAGTGAATGCCTGGCCCTGTCACTGCTACAGGAGGGCAGCAGGGATACCACCTGTGTGCGGTGTGAGCAGGTGGATGATCTGCTCAGCCTGGTGGTGGAGCTAAGGGAGGAAGTAGGAAGGCTGAGGAGCATCTGGGAAGGTGAGAGGGGATTGATTGGTGGAGTCACACTTTGCCATCCCTACAGGAAGGGTGTGAGGGAGATGCTCTTCAGGCAGTGGGGGATCATCTGCCTTCTCACAGCCAGGTGGGAGGGCGTGACCTCAGAGACAGTGAGGGATGGAAACAAGTACCTGTTCAGGGCAGCAAGCGGAGTGCCCTTCAGCCTGTCCCACCCTCCCAGGTGCCATTATATAACAGGTACGAGGCTTAGGAGCTGGAGGGATTGGGGGATGTGGATGTTGGTGAGGATCCATCCATGCAGGAGAGGTTGCCCAAGGCTAGTCAGTCTGCTCCCTGTTTTGCTACAACATCAGCCAGGGAAAAAAAAAAAAGGGCTGTTTTCATAGAGGACTCCCTTCTGAGGGGAACTGAGGGCCTGATATGCCACTTGAATCCATCCCACAGGGAGGTGTGTTGCCTGCCTGGTGCCCTGGTGAGAGATGTTGCTAGGAACATCACGTGCCTGGTTAAGCCCTCCAATTATCCATTACTGGTTTTCCACATTGGAAATGAAGAGGTAGGCAAAAGAAGTTCTTGGGCGATCAGAAGGGACTTCAGGGCTCTGGGAAGACTTCTGAAGGGATCGGTAGCGCAAGTTGTGTTCTCTGTCCTCTCAGTTGGTGACTGGGATCCGCACAAAAGGAGAGTGGACACACTGAATGAATGGCTTTGTGAATGGTGTCGTACTCAGGGCTTTGGGTACTATGGCTTGGGACGCAGCCTTGAGAAAGGGGGAATGCTGACGGTGGATGGGAGCCGACTGACTAGAAGGGCCACAGATATTCTTGGGAGCAAGCTGGCTGGGTTGGTTAGCAGGGCTTTAAACTAGATGTGATGGGGGAAGGGGGTGTACTGGTGTGACAGAGAAGAGCATGGGAATGCTGTCACCTTAGGAGGCGGTAAGGGAAAACCCCAGACTTGTCCTGGAGGTATTAGGGAGGGCTCCTCTGAGAAGGCAACGAGGCCAATAGCCAAGCTGCAGTGCCTCTGTACCAATGCATGCAGCATGGGAAATAAACAGGAGGAGCTGGAAACCATGGCACAATTGGGAAAGTATGACCTAATTGCTATCACGGAAACATGGTGGGATGAGTCCCGATTGAGGACTACAGGCTTTTCAGAAGGGACAGACAGGATAGGAGGGTTGATGGAGTTGCCCTCTATGTTAGGAATTGGATAGATTGCAAAGAGCTGTGTCTGAGGAACAACCATGGTCAGGTTGAGAGCTTGTGGGTTAAAATCAAGGTTCGTCCAGTAAAGGGCTTCTTCTAGTGGTTGGGGTCTGCTATAGGCCACCTGATCAGGGGGAGCCTGTTGATGAGGCCTTCTTGCTTCAGCTGCAGGAGGTGTCACACTCGTGGGCTCTTGTCCTGATGGGGGATTTCAACCACCTGGATATCTGCTGGGATAGTGGCATGGCGGGTGGCAGACAATCCAGGAGATTCCTGGAGTCTGTTGAGGNGGTGGTTGGACTAGATGATCTTGCAGGTCGTTTCCAACCTTGTGATCCTGTGATTAGGAAAAATGGAAAATTGATTCTCTGAAAGAGTGGTCAGGCACAGGAACAGGCTGCCTGGGATGGAGGTGGAGTCCCTGTACCTGGACATGTTCAGGAAACATGCAGATGTGGCACTGAGGGACATGATTTAGTGGGTAGTATTGGTGGTAGTTGGATGGTTGGACTAGATGATCTTAGATCTTTTCCAACCTTAATGATTCTATGACTCTTTGACTTAGTCACCATCACCGAAATATGGTGGGATCATTCTCATGACTGGAGCGCTGCAATGGATGGCTGTAACATCTTCAGATGGGATAGGCAAGGAAGGAGCGGCCATGGAATAGCTCTCTATGTTGGAGGGTGTTTTGATTTTGTAGAGTTCAATGCTGGTAACTATAAAGCCCTTATGGGTAAGGATTAGGGGAAGGCTGACAAAGCTGACATCCTGGTGGGAGTCTGTTACAGACCACCCAACCGGGATGAAGAGGCAGATCAAGTATTCTACAAGCGACTGGCAAAGTCAGTTCCTGGAGTGTGTGGAAAATGATAACTGCCTAACACAGCTGATAAGAGAGCCTACCAGGGAAGCGCCCAGTTAGAACTGCTGTTCACAAACCAGAAAGGGCTGGAGAGAGACGTGGTTAGAAGCTGTCTTGAGCATAGCAGTCATGGAGTAATGGAGTTCCATTCAGAACATTGGTTGGGAGAGTTCCTTGAGAGTCAGCCCTGAAGGTCAAAGGGGTCCAGGAAGGCTGGACATTGCTCAAGAAGGGGATCTTAAAGCTACAGGAGCAGGCTGCCCCTGTGCCCCACTGTGGTGGAGAAGACTGAGCTGGCTAACAGGGAGATTTGCTGAGACTTCAAGGGGGGAAACAAAGAGTTTACCAACTTTGGAAGAAGGGGCAGGCAACTCGAGAAGAATACAAGGATGTCGCTAGGCAACTCCCTGCTGAGAGGAACGGAAGGCCCTATATGTTGGCCTGACCCTACCTGCAGGGAGGTGTGCTGCCTCCCTGGGGCACGGGGCAGGGACATTTCTAGGAAACTTCCTGGACTGATTCGCCCTTCTGATTATTACCCCTTATTGATAGTTGAGGCTGGCACTGACAAAGTTGCTGAGAAAAGCTTGAGGACTATCAAGAAAGACTTCAGGGGACTGGGGCGGGTAGTTGAAGGAGCAGGTGTGCAGGTGGTTTNGCGCAGCTTGAAGCCATTCCCTCTAGTCCTATCACTGTCACACGAGAGAAGAGGCTGACCCCCAGCTCACTACAACCTCCCTTCAGGTAGTTATAGAGAGCAATAATGTCTCCCCTGAGCCTCCTCTTTTCCAGACTGAACAATCCCAGCTCCTTCAGCTGCTCCTCATAAGGCCTGTGCTGCAGACCCCTCACCAGCTTTGTTGCCCTTCTCTGGACATGCTCCAGGGCCTCGATGTCTTTCTTACAGCGAGGGGCCCAAAACTGGACACAGTACTCGAGGTGCGGCCTCACACCTCGTGAGTGCTGAGTACAGGGGGACAATTACTTCCCTGTTCCTGCTGGTCACACTACTTCTGATACAAGTCAGGATGCCATTGGCCTTCTTAGCCACCTGGGCACGCTGCTGGCTCATGTTCAGTCTAGCATCAATCAACACCCCCAGGTCCATTTCCTCTACACAGTCTTCCAGCCACTCTGCCCCAAGCCTGTAGTGTTGTCTGGGGTTATTGTGGCCAAAGTGCAGGACCCTGCATTTGGTCTTGTTGAACCTCATCCCATTGGCTTCAGCCCAGCTATCCAGCCTATCCAGATCCCTCTGTAGGGCCTCGCTACCCTCAGGCAGATCGACACTTCCAGCCAGCTTGGTGTCATCTGCAAACTTACTGAGGGTGCATGGAGGGTAACAGTGGCTAAACAAAACCTAGCGTATATCTTGATAGATGACAGAGCTCTAATCTCTGCTGTTTCTGGGAGATGCCAGCCTTGGCACCTCAGCCTGGCCATAATTTCAGAACTCTGGGGAAAAGAGCAGTACATGTTCTTCTAAATATTTTCACACAGTCAGTTCAACAGTACTGAGAAGCATTTGTTTGGTTCCTGTGTCTAATGCTCCAGATCTGCAAAACACTGCTAACTACAGTTAGACTGTCTGAGAATTTCTATCCCTTCCTACATAAAAGTGATTGAAGCATTTAGGGCCATATTCAGGCTGCTTGGCTCAGGTGTCTGCCTCAGGCAAGCCCATCCCCCTGCTGTAAAATTTCAAGGCATAAGCAAGGGTTGCACCCCTGGGCCTTAGGCAACCAAAGTAAGCAGCAGGTTCCTAGCGCCAGGAATCTACTTGCAGCGCCAGAGCTCAGATCTAGAGCCCTACACCCAAAGAAGTCTTAGGTTCTCAGGTTCTTTTCTGAAGGAGAAACACTTCAGATGACAATTTTCCTGCTACTCATGAAATTTTACAAACTGTGGAGCAGCTTCAGCTCCTGCAAGTTTCGCAAGGTGGCGATCTCCAGCTAACCACCATCTGTACTTGCCGCTCTTTTCACTCGCTTGTGTATTAACTCTGGCTTTTGTTTTTAGATTTAAGCAGTGGCAGCTAAAGTTACTTCTTGTGCTTTAAAGGCCCTGAGCTCCACAGTGACAGTATTAGAACTAGCACAGAGGGAAAGAAAGGCAGGATCTGTGGAAGGGATTGCAACAAGCCTGTACCTGAGGCTTCATCCTGGGGTTCCAGCGGATGTAGTAGCCAACCCACAACTCCAGGTGCCGCATGCTGGCCACGGGGTACAGGACGTGGTTGGAGTAGCTCACATACAAGGGGTTCGTGAAGTCCTCCAGCTGGCTGTTAATGTAAGACCAAAGTGACACGGTCTTTTTTGGAAGGCTCTGTAAGGGAAGGGGTGGAGGAGGCTTTATTTCCCATACTAGCATTTATCTACAAAGCTTTATGAGTACTTAAACAGCATTACATATGCCTGTCATTAATACAGATCTGGTTGCCTTCTTGTAGCTTAAAAAGAATTCTTCTTTTGATGTGGTTATTGGAATTGAAGCACATGGATGCAGGCAGGCAGGCACACACGCACCCTGGCATGGAAACACCCTGTGCTCTCAGCACGGCCCCAAAGTCGCCATCGGCACAAGGGGACACAGCTCAGAACTGGCATGTGAGCTCGGTGCTTTGGTTACACTTCGTCTCTTTAAAGTGGTCCCAGCGGACTTGCTGGAGCAAGTAATGGGGGGGGGGGGGGGGGGAGAAAAAAAGAAAAATCCATGTGACTGAAGTCCTGATGTAGTGGAGTAATTAGGCTTGTGAACAGTCCCAGCAAAACGGCTGCTGAAGAGTTTTCTAGACTGAGTACTTTGCTAGACTGAGTCTTTAAGAGAAAACAAAACAACAAACTACAAAGAGCATGGAGGTTTTCTTTTCTGGAAATTCAGCCACTGCAGACTCAAAAACCAGGGACTGATTTCAGTATAATGCTATCACTCCGTATTACAGCAATTGTTTTATGTTTCATTTTTTAACCAGCGTGCTGTCAAACACAACACTGTCCTCTGGGATGTTAGGCTGCAGTGTTTCAGTGATAACATCCTTCACTCTTAGGGAGGAGAGAGAATGAGTGTCACTCTGTCTGACTCCAGGTTGGTGGTGGGCACAGTAGTGCTGAATGGATCTGAATGTACACATCTATATACAACCCAATCGGAACCAGTCTCAAACAAACCTAGACCAGAGCGCAGGGCAGAGCTGGCGGATGGAAGGGCCTAGAGGCACATCCTTTCTCTAACTAGAAGCTCTGTCCTCTCCCAGAAAAATGCAAGCACAGGAACTATGCACACTGAGACCTGTTACTTTTTGTCGCCCATGTGTGCAGAATGACAATGCGCTCATTAGTTTAAACCTAAAGGAAAAGGGAGGGCAAAAAGGTACCAGCTTCCAGAGGTAAGTTTATGTTAAACTGAAGGTCAAGGAAAAATTGCATTTCCAACTACTTGGGAGACACCCGGAGCTGCTGAGCCACCAGCAAGTAGCTGAAGGACTCAGTGAAAAGAGGGGGTGTGTGCAGAAGGGTACTGCTCTAAAATGTAACATCCCCACAGAGAGCAGCTGACACAAAGTGGAAAAGACCCCGAGTGTCCCAGCTGTTAAGATGGAGGCTTGGCTGTACCTACCACCAGCTGCAATTTCTCTAGCACCATCTGGCCAGCTAAAGCAGTCACAGTACCATGTCTTCACCTCAGAGAGAAGCTCTTACCTCCTTTACTCTCTGCTGCTCACTGCTGCACAGGAACGTCCCAAATAAACAGCTGTACAGATGGTCCAGGATGGTTATCAGGAAGTACTCGTTGAACTCAAATGCTGTAGGAAACTTCAGGCAGAACCAGAAAATGGGTTGGGATTTTTGAACAGCAGTCGCAAATAAACTTTCTCCCACAGTGGTAAGGAGCTTGCTTGCCTCTCAATTCTAAGACAGCATTTGCCTCTGTTCTGTGGCTGGCTGGATATTTGGAGTCATAACTGCTCCTCCCAGGAGCAAGAGTTTCTCTCTTGGAAAGCTGCTTTACACGTGCAGAGAGGTATTCTGAGCAAAAGCCAGAGGCACGAAGCATCTGACCGCTGTGTTTATACACACTCAGTGCTGCTTCAAGTTGAAGCTTGCTCTGCTGTGCCTGCCCCCAATGACAGACCATTCAACCACACTGCAAACAAAAGGCTGGAGCATACTTGAAATAAAACATAAAGGAATGGAAATTCCCTGGGGCCGAATGGGAACAATGTGTGTGCCCAACAGAGCGCTTTGCAGAGGGCACAGCAGAGAGGCACCGTGCAACACAGATCAGTGGGATGAATGGAGGTGTACAGATAGGGGCTGTGGTTGCTGCTGATGTACAAATACAGACAGATCCATGACAGGGAGAAGATCTGGAGCTCCACAAAGGGGCAAAAGGAGCATGTGCAGCAAAGTGCAAAGACGGAGAGGACAGCAAGAGGCCTTCCTCTCTTGGAAAACACTTTTCTCCAACTGCACTGGCTGCAGTTCTCACCTCAGCATCAGGATGCCGAGGACAGCAGAATAGAAGTGATTTTAGAGGGAGGTAAAGTCTCCCTCTTTCTCTGCTTGGATACAGTTCAGCTTCATATCTCGTGGCATCTTTTTCCCCATTTCATCCATCGCAGTTCATGATAAACCTATCTTTTTCAGTGAACTGCCTGACCACTGCTAGCACTGACTTTAAAATACAGTACAGAGATCACGGCAGACATTAAGAAATCCCAGGTCACAGAATCACAGAATCACAGAATCACAGAATCACTAAGGTTGGAAAGGACCTATAAGATCATCCAGTCCAACCATCCACCTATCACCAATGGTTCTCGCTAAACCATATCCCTCATCACAACATCCAAACGTTCCTTGAACACCTCCAGGCTCGGTGACTCCACCACCTCCCTGGGCAGCCTATTCCAGTGCCTGACCACTCTTTCAGAGAAGTAGTATTTCCTAACGTCCAGCCTGAATCTTCCCTGGCACAGCTTGAAGCCATTCCCTCTAGTCCTATCACCAGTTACATGAGAGAAGAGGCCGACCCCCAGCTCACTACAACCTCCCTTCAGGTAGTTATAGAGAGCAATAAGGTCTCCCCTGAGCCTCCTCTTCTCCAGACTGAACAATCCCAGCTCCCTCANAATGCAGAGGAGAGCATTAGAGAGGTTAAGATTGGAGGCAGCCTGGGCTGTAGTGACCATGCCTTGGTGGAGTTTGTGATCTTGAAGAATGCGGGCCTAGGACCCTGTGCTTTAGGAGAGCAAAATTCTGGCTGTTCAAGGAACTGCTGAGTGGGATCCCCTGGGAAACTGTCCTTAGGGACATGGGTACAGAACTTTAAGGACACCCTTCTGAGAGGGCAACGGCTCTCTATCCCCCAGCAGAAGTTGTTGAGGAGGGGAGGCAGGCAACTGTTGTGGCTGTCCAAGGACCTGCAGCTTAAACTGAGAGAAAAGAGGGAAATGTACAGAAAGTGGAAGCAGGGTTGTGTATCCTGGGAGGAATACAGGGATGTTGTCCGTATGTGTAGAGATAGGATTACGAAAGCCAAGGTGCAGATGGAGCTGAACTTGGTGAGGGATGTGAAAGATAACAAGAAGGGGTTCTACAGGTACATAGGCAGGAGGAGACAGGCCAAGGAGAGTGTTCCCCCTCCGATGAAAGGTAATGGGGAGCTGGCTTCCTCAGGCATAGAAAAATCTGAGGTACTCAATGAGTGCTTTGCCTCAGTCTTCAATGATGGTCAGGCTTCCCATGTCTGCCAGGACCCTGAGCCTCTAGGTGAGGATGTGGGGAGTAGTTTCTGTCCCACTGTAACAGTGGAACAAGTCTGAGACCTCCTCATGAAATTGAACGTATTTAAGTCCATGGGGCCAGACGATATCTATCCTAGGGTTCTGAAAGAGCTGGCTGATGTGGTTGCTGAGCCGCTCTCTATCATATTTGAAAAATCATGGCTGTCTAGTGAAGTCCCCAGCAACTGGAAAAAGGGAAACATTACTCCTATTTTTAAGAAAGGGAGAAAGGAAGACCTGGGGAACTACAGGCCGGTGAGCCTCACCTCTGTGCTTGGGAAGATCATGGAGCAGATCCTTCTAGAAGCTATGTTAAGGCACGTAAGAGATAAAGAGGTCATTCAAGACAGCCAGGATGGCTTCACCAAGGACAGATCATGCCTGACCAATCTGGTGGCTTTCTATGGTGGAGTGATGGCATCGGTAGACAGGGGAAGGGTGATGGATGTCATCTACCTGGACTTCTGCAAGGCCTTTGACATGGTCCCTCACCACATCCTTCTCTCTAAACTGGAGAGGTATGGATTTGAAGGATGGACTGTTCGATGGATTAGGAATTGGCTGGCTGGACGCAGCCAAAGGGTTGTGATCAGTGGTTCTGTGTCAGGGTGGAGGCCAGTCACAAGTGGTGTCCCTCAGGGGTTGGTCTTCAGTCCGGTGCTCTTCAACATCTTCATCAATGACACAGACGATGGCATCGAGTGCACCCTCAGCAAGTTTGTGGACGACATGAAGCTGAGCGGTGCAGTTGATACATCAGAAGGAAGGGAAGCCATCCAGAGGGACCTGGACAGGCTGGAGAAGAAGGCCAATGAAAACCTAATGAGGTTCAATAAGGCAGGGTGCTGCACTTGGGTCGGGGCAATCCCAGGTATTTATACAAACTGGGGGAAGATCTCCTTGAGAGCAGCCCTGCAAAGAAGGACTTGGGGGTCCTGGTGGATGAGAAGCTGGACATGAGCTGGCAGTGTGTGCTTGCAGCCCGGAAGGCTGACTGTGTTCTGGGCTGCATTAAAAAAGGGGTGGCCAGCAGGAAGAGGGAGGTGATTGTCCCCCTCTACTCATCTCTTGTGAGGCCCCATCTGGAGCACTGTGTCCAGGCCTGGGGCCCCCAGCACAGGAAGGACGTGGAGCTTTTGGAGTGGGTCCAGAGGAGGGCCACTAAGATGATCAGAGGGCTGGAGCACCTCTCCTATGAAGAAAGGTTCAGGGAACTGGGATTGTTTAGCCTGGAAAAGAGAAGGCTCTGGGGAGACCTCATTGTGGCCTTCCAATAGTTGAAGGGAGCGTATAAACAGGAGGGGGAATGGCTGTTTACAAGGATGGATAGTGATAGGATAAGGGGGAATGGTTTTAAACTAAGACAGAAAAGGTTTAGGTTAGATATTAGGAGGAAGTTTTTCACACAGAGGGTGGTGACGCACTGGAACAGGTTGCCCAAGGAAGTTGTGGATGCCCCATCCCTGGAGGCATTCAAGGCCAGGCTGGATGTGGCTCTGGGCAGCCTGGTCTGGTGGTTGGTGACCCTGCACATAGCAGGGGGGTTGAAATTAGATGATCATTGTGGTCCTTTTCAACCCAGGCCATTCTATGATTCAAGACACAGGAGGTTTTAGCTATGAGAAGTTGGAAGCTGCCTACCACACCTGGAGTGACCTGGCTCCATTAAACTGAGGACATGTGCTTTGTGTAGCTGGAGCAACCACCTGGACATCAACTCATCCTCGAGGGTCCTGACAATCAGTGGCTGAAACTATTGTCACTGATTTTGCTTGGAAACAATGGATGGAGATAAGCTTGTTCAAAGGAAGGTTAATGTCAGAATTACATCATGCTGTCTTAGATGAACTGGAAAACACAAGAGGGCTTAGGTTGATTGACTTCCAAGTGAGGTGCCCAAGGTGGAATTATTTCTACTAGAAGTGAGTGTCACAGAGCATGCCTTGAGTTGCTGATTCTAAATCATCTCAGTGGAGTTAGCTTGTTACTTAGAAGAATGTGAATGTTCCTTTCTCACAGAAGTGACTGTACTGTACATTGCAGAAATTGGTTATTTTTCACTGTAAAAGTATTTTTATAATACTGTGCAGCTAAATACTATTTGTCTTCCTATACAGATATAGTTGTCCAAAGGCAATCTGCTTTCTTATCATTCTGAATTTCAGAGTTCACACAACAGCATCTTGCATGTCAACCTGCATGAGTAGAAATGAATAAGATTAGCATGTCAAATCCAAAATTCAGTGCTGTTTTATTATGTGTGTACAACTGCTTTGGCTTTGATAACCACATAGTGGAAAACATAAGCACAAGAAAAACTTCATCCATTTATCATTTTTTATTAGTGTTAAACCAACCAGCCTTAATTCAAAAAAACAAAATATACACACGTGGTCAGTTTGCTAACATAGAATAATGCTATGACCCATCTTCTACAATGATTGTACTGAACAGTAAATCTTCCCTTCAACCTTAAAGCAAATTTAAACAAATTCTTTCAGAAGCTATTTTGAGTGGATTCTTTGCACTAATGATATATGAACTATCAGGCTCCACTGTAACAAGTGCAGCAATGATCTAGAGCCTGTTAATCATACAAATAGACTGCAGCTGGAAATGATTCCTCCCTCTGAACGAATGGTAGGATTCTGAAAGAATTGTGGGTAAATCAGTCCACTCTTACATCCTCTCAAAGAAATATTCCTCTGTCTTGGGAGAAATGCTGAGAGAAAAAGCATGATATGTATATTAAGCAGGTGCCCACAGTATGGCTCCTATTGTACAAAAAACAGTGCTGGAACCCAGACCAAGCCATGATCTCAGTATGGAGATGAGAAGCAGCTTGGAGCAAAGCTCCTTGCAGATACACAACTTCACTGGAAGCCCTGCCCCCTACAGCCTCTTACTTACGTGTTTGACAAGCAGTGCAGCAGTCATGGTTTCACTGAATGTTTATCTACTTCTACAGTAAAATCTACAATAAAAGTTTGTATTAAAATTGAATTTAATTTACGTTTAGTCAGATGACCCTAATTCTTGAAGTATACTATGAGGAAAAAAAAGACTTAAAAGCTAGGGCTCAGAAACCGCTATGCTTTTTAGTCTACTGGAATTTTAAGTACCAGTTGTGATGCAGGCAGAAAGGCTTCTTTGGTTGTTACAGCTGCTTCCATTAGTTAGCAGAAAGCTGAAATACCTTAAATACACTGCTATCGTCCTGCACAGAAGCATTAAAATCACAAGTAATGCTTACCCAAGCAAAATGAAATGATTGATCCCAGCAGTTTACATGCATCCCTTGGTGTTCCACTACCTTTCCCCTCATGTGGATGAGGCACTGGAGAACAGAAGAGCTGCAGGAAGCCCAGGGGGAGCCGTGCTCTGCTCCCTCCCTCAGAAATAAAGGTGCTTAATTTACATCCTGGCACACCCACTGTAAACCATAAGCAAAAATCTAAAGTTGCAGAGATGGAAGTAAACATTGTCCTATAAAGTTAAGTCATGTAAGTTGCTCCTCTACCACCATGTGGTAGTGGTAGAAGATGCCCTTCTTATGTAAGGCATCATTTTACAGGGCTTCCCAAAATCCAGTAGAAGTGAGAACAGTGATACGTTTTGGATTCTAGCACTACCTCCCTTGGTTTGCTGGCATTCTCATGCTGCTAAGCATCTGTTAATACCGCAGTTGCATGACTTCACACGGTGAGATTCTATACTTCTTTTAGCAAAGGGGAGCCTTTTCAAACTCCCCGAGGCAACATTTTTCCTATGTAATACTCAGCTCTAGCACACAGTCCCTTTTGTAAAGCAAGGTGATGTCCAACATGTAAGTGAACAAGGAAAGAGCTCTAGGTTTCTCTTAGGTGGCAAGTGCAATTGGCTTGTGTTATAATCTAGCCACTGAGAAGGTTAATTGCATAGGGGGCTATGTTTGTTTTTGCTTAAGCTTCCGTTAGTGATACAGTACTAATAAATTACCCTGGAGAGAAATAAATAAATAGGTTGACATCCCCCAGCCACTACAAAGGAAATCCAGAGAGTTCCAAGAAAGCGGTCCTGATGGTCCTGGGAAGGTACTCTGCAAACAAGTCTGGATCATACCACTGTCTGCACAGGAGTGACGCACTGCGCGGGAGAGCCAGCTCTCTCTGAGGATGAGGTGGAGCGGTTGGTGATTTCTCTCTGCAGTTCCTCCACTTTCTTCTGCAGCTCGGCCCTCTTGGCAAGAAGCTCCTTGTAGCGGTTGTGGACGGGCTCCTGCAAGAACACCTGGAGCTGAGTGCCTCAAGGCAAGTGTGCGAGCCTGAACCGCACCATGGTGCCACCAATCTTGCACTTCTACTTTACCCAACACACAGAATCATAGAATCACTAAGGTTGGAAAAGACCCACAGGATCATCCAGTCCAACCATTCACCCATCACCAATGGTTCTCGCTAAACCTTGTCCCTCAACACAACACCCAAACGTTCTTTGAACACCTCCAGGGTTGGTGACTCCACCACCTCTCTGGGCAGCCCATTCCAGTGCCTGACCACCCTTTCAGAGTAGTAATATTTCCTAACATCCAGCCTGAACCTTCCCTGG
>JACDJE010000400.1:1429581-1517513 GCA_016647715.1 Pavo muticus | reverse complement strand
AGTACAGGGGGACAATTACTTCCCTGCTCCTGCTGGTCACACTACTTCTGATACAAGCCAGGATGCCATTGGCCTTCTTGGCCACCCAGGCACACTGCTGGCTCATGTTCAGCCGAGCGTCAACCAACACCCCCAGGTCCATTTCCTCTACACAGTCTTCTAGCCACTCCGCCCCAAGCCTGTAGCGTTGCTTGGGGTTGCTGTCCCACGCAGCCATGGGAAAAACCTCTAGTAGACATTGGGGATCTCTTCTAAACTGGGCTTCTGCCAGGCCTGATCTCAACTGAGGAGCAGTCCCTGGCTCTGCAATTCAAGTATCAATGAGGAGCAATGTATCCACTTTCAGAAAAAGTCACCAGAGCAAATTTAAGTTTTCCCTGCAGGTCTGTTTATGGGATCAGCATCCACAATGCCAGAAACTTAAATTAGTAGCTCAGGTTACTCATGTTTCTGAAGACACAGCAGGCTAAGTAAGGGTGGCTGAGGTGTCTATCTCTACCCCAGTAAATATGAAGACGCTGTCTTTCTTCTTCAGGGTGGCATGCTTCTCACAAGCTCACATTTACTATAGCAGCATTCATGTAAGCAGTGCCCACTGGCTAGTTAATCTGACACAAGACTACATCACGGCCTTCCTGCACAGCTGTGCTGAATTCAGGTTCCCCGCTAAATTCAGACAGCCAAGAAACTTGTCACAGTCCAACAAAAGAAAAGTAGAAGCCCAGGAAGGAGAGCCTGTGTAGGTCAGTTTAGAAATGACTCCTGGGGCCAGACCCTGTGCCACCTCGTGGTACAGTGGCCTTGCAGACATGCTGCTCAGCAATTTACCTGTCTTGTCATTTGCCAGACACAGTCGATGAACTGGAGGAAGACAGGAGAGCGATCTGCATCTGCGTGATTCTTATCTCCATGGCCAACTCTCTGGAACAGAGGACAAAGAACATGAGATGCACAGAGTTTCATAGGGAAGCTGCTGGGGTCTCGTCTCAGTCACCCAAGACTGCACCAACAGATCTAAACAGGTTGAAATGAATGTTGATTTTGCTCTGTCCATATTAGTGGGTAAAGCAGTAAAGGATAGCTACTCCCTTAGTCTCTGAAGTGAAATTTTTTTATGGGGATATTTTCATGTTAAATTAAAACGAGTTGTTTGAGTAGAGGCTCCAGATGCTACGCTGGCACCGATTTCAGTTAATAGCTAAAGTTCAGAGGAAAAAAAATTAGAATGCTTTTTGCTTCAGTTGCAGCTGTCGTCCTGGCTACTTCAGTAGTAGAGTTTGCTGGATCTAAACACTACCTATAGACACAGCATGTGGTGATAACCGTCACACAACACCTCACAGCTTCCAAGCACTGTACAAACACTAACTCAGCCCATCTCCTGCCACCTCAAGAGACGCAATTAAGAAAGCATCCCCAGAAGTAGGCCTCCAACCCCGACCACACTGTGTGGCCCGGGGTAAGAATGTGAGGCATGATTCCTTACTACTATACAGCATGTTACTGGTATACATGAGCTCTAAGCTCTGTACAAAGACAGAACAAGAGCATGGAGGTAAATGAGTTACCTCATATTGTAATGCTGTTGTCCTCTCAGCAGAGGAAATCAGTATCATTATCTCCTTTGTACAGACAGGGAAGTAAAAATGCTCATAGTTCATACACCAGGTAATGGTTTTGCTGAAGCAGAACCTTAATTACACAGTGCCTCAGTTATCCCACCTTCTTCAGAGGTGGGGAACAGCATTTGACTACACAAATTACCATACTGCATCTGCTGTAAACAAACCTTGTTCTAGCCTTTGACAAACTAAACAACCACAAGAGAACAGCTACAAGCAAAACACCATAGGAACAAAGACCAAATGGACACTACTGAGTGTTCTCCCAATACAGATCATAACAAACAGCCAAGTCGCAGGTTCGCAAAGCTGCCCCTCTGCACACATCCACGATCTCAAACTGCTGGTCTTTTGCCTACCATTAAAAGGTCCCCCAAAAGCAACATGTGCCCAAAGAAAACGTGAGCTCAAGGCCACTGCAAAATTCCCCAACCTCTTCAGTACTAAGGCATTTGTTGACAATGTCCAGGCAGCCTCAGAAAATGGACTGAACTGAAAACACAAACAAAATACCCCACTCTTTGCCAATTCCCAGCTTACACTGAACCCAGAACACACTGCTGGTTTAAGACTGAGCATGGGAGCTGAGAAGGTAAATACTACCTGTTCCTCCTATCTAACCAAGGCTGTCTACAAGGAGGTTACGAGATGACAGCCATTATAGACAGAAAACACGAGCAGTAACATTCACCTTTCTCCTGCGAGTTCAGCTAGGAGACTTCTCACAGAAAAGGCTAACCTCCTTTGAAAATCCCTTCAAGGTGTACAAAAGCTTTCTGTTCAGCGCCTTCCGAGGGCTCATAACTCACCAGCTGAAATCTGTGTCCGAAGCTCAGCCACTCCTTCTCCACTAGCACTTCAAAGCCCCTGATAGTTCGGTAGTAGCCATCTAACATCAGCAGAGAGAGAGAGGTGAGCTGGGCTGTCCGGTCCCAGCCATCACTGCAGTGCACAACCACGGACGTCTTCCCTGATTCCACCTTGTCGGCGATCCGCAGGGCTCCAGCAAGAATGAGCTGGGACAAGGAAAAAAAAAGTTACAAAAATGTCTTTGGAACAGAAACTGTGCATGACAAATGGCTACCTACAGCATAGGACAAACCAAGGACTCTGTCTGCCTCAAGGAGAATGGTAAATCAGTTCCAACTTCTTTATAACTAGGGCAGCAAATTGGTGAACACATCTAAACCATAATGCAGACACCACTCTAAAAAAGCCCCTGCATTAAGCTCAGCCATCCTTGGGCAGGTCAGGATTTCAACCCAGGAGTATTTTATGTCTCAAAATGGCTGCTGCCTTCCAATTGCTTGAGAAGCAGAACGAGTTCTTTCTGTATTAACCTACAGACAATGTAATCTGCATATTTTTTAGGACAGAAAGCTTAGTTTGAAGATGAGCATTTGTACAAGCTGAAGCATTCTGCCCCAGTCATTTTGATTCTGCTCCAATTCCTGAAAGTCTGAGAAGGCATCAACTCCCAACACCTGCTGGTTTGGGCCAGCAGCAACACCTGGATGGCAAGGATCCCAGAGCTGAGAGGTTGGAAACAGACTCCTATGTTCTCAGGAGTGCTTTCATGGTTGCATGTTACCCAGGAATACAGTTTGCTTCCAAAACACCATCTTTCAGTATTTTGTCACCCCCTCTCTGGTACTCTTTGCCATCTCTTCTAAATTCCCCATCCCCAGAAACTGTATTTTTGTTGCTTTTAAATTGGAAATTATTAAATTTTAATCTTAAATAATTAAATTTCTTATTATTTGAGGATCTGTCACTGGAGTTAGCTCTAGAGGCATTTCCTAATGGACAGAGCGGTACAGACTCAGCTACACCAGCGGATGCAGACATGCGTACCTTGATATGCTCTAGCCAATGAGTTGATTCTAAATTAGACAGCCAGTGAGTCTCTTCGATATTGGGATACACAATTTCTTTCAGTTTTCTCAGTGACTCTCTCATGACATGAATGTTGTGAATGTCCAGGAACACTAATTCTGCATTCTGATAGGCATCCTCACTCTCATAGCCTCCTCCTTTAGCCTGAAGGAAAAAAAAAAGAAAGAAAGAAAAAAAAAAGCATAAAAATCACTGAGTGACAGCGTATTTGATATTTTATCCCAATAGTTTGTATGAGCAAATATGAGCTGACAAAATAGCACAGTGTCTATGCTATCTAAAGCACTGAATTTATCTTACAATTGAGAACAAATATATACACGGACACATTTTGTGTCTCTTTCCTGCAACAGTAATGAATGCTATAATTTTCACTGAATATCACATTACAAGCTTTCTTTTTCTCAGTAATTATCATTTATCCCCATTCAAGCTGCTAGCTCATTAGATTCGCTATTCTGTCATTTACAAATTTACCATACTATTATAGAGTAGTATATCCCACACACTAATTGCCTTTCTTAAGTGGTGGGAAAGACAGATTGAAAAAAAAAATCAGTTTTAGTGCAGCGAAGTAGTTCTACCATTAAAACATGGCTTAGAGTGATGGCATGAGACACAACAGCAGGAACAACACGGTGATATGCCTGGACATTAGAGAACACTAGGTAATGTTCTGAAGTTAAAGATCACGATGCCCTATTTTCAGAAGAGATGAGCATTCCCTGCTCCCATCGGGTTTAACAGGGACAGGAGTTCTGATACTGTCAGAGGAGGCAGATTTCCAATCATGTGGTCTGAAAAATTGTGATGCATCAGATCCAGCATGCTAGAGTGTCTCTGTCATATACTGCTGACCTCAGTGTCCTGTTCCTCTTTCGGCCACCTTGATTTCTTCCTTTTAATCTCATTTCAAGTTATGTATTAAGGGGCAATGGTTTTAAACTAAGACAGGGGAGGTTTAGGTTAGATATTAGGAGGAAGTATTTCACTCAGAGGGTGGTGACGCATTGGAACAGGTTGCCCAAGGAGGTTGTGGATGCCCCATCCCCATCCCTGGAGGCATTCAAGGCCAGGCTGGGTGTGGCTCTGGGCAGCCTGCTCCAGTGGTTGGTGACCCTGCACGTAGCAGGGGGGTTGAAACTAGATGATCTTTGTGGTCCTTTTCAATCCAGGCCATTCTGTGATTCTATGATTATGATTCTATGATATCTACTGATACTAGTGCAGGTGCAGAAGTCTGACTAGTTAATCAGATCACTCTGTATGTATTCTCAGTGAGTATGTATCCCTTTGTGATTCTCAGGAATAATTTGAAATGTTGGTGGGATGTGTGTTCTAGATTACCAGCTCTTGACAAAGGAAACAAAAAAGCTGACCTTATTGGCTACAGCATTCACGCTGGGCCTTGCATCGAATATGAAGATTTTATGGGATTGAGCATTAGAATCCATGATGGCTTGAAGGTACTTTTCATCTTCCTTGCTTCGTTTGCCACTTACTCCCACCATTGGCTGGCTACAGCGAGTAATTGTTGCTTGACTTTCTGGGTGAATCCATGACAATACCTTCAGAAACAAATGAAAAAGAAATGAGAGACAATTAGGATTCATTAAACGAGTGTTTTACCTGTAATGTCTTGTTCTGGGAACTTCCCATATACTACCTGGTTCCAAAAGACTGGATTTTATTAAGTCATGATTGAATGAAACAAATGTACTGTATTTATTCATTCTGTACTTATTCATTCTGCTTACATTCCCAAAGTTGAAACAACCAAGAGGTGACTGAATAGGATTAAGTCTGACTGTTTTCTCACCGTTGTGTGAGTCACAAAAACACCTTCACAGTCTGCAGTCACTGGGCTATGTCTTACCTTATGTTACAGCATGTCAAAGTTAAGAACTTTTGGAATAGATCTAATTTTCTTTAAGCATGAGATGTAAAAGTACATTTTCAGTTGCTGTTGAAATAATAGCCATCATATTGCTGTCTTCTGTCTTAATTTGATACAATAAACATTTTCAGTAAGAGTACTTTTAAGTATTCCTCTGTCTCGAGTGTCAGAGTAGGCCAGACAACAGTAAACAACCAAACAGGGCTACTTCGTGTCCCAGGAACTGAACTGAGATTCAGAATGGGTGGTGCTAAGCTATCTTATCTTCTCATTTTCGTTTAGTCTACATCTCTTTCACAACAGTAGTTCCAGCAGATAATGCTGTTTTCTAACTCCTCAGACATGTTGCTGTCACTTTTATTATCCATTGACCATTTATCTGCTCCCTGGAATCCACTCAGCCTGATCTTAGCATTATTTATGGCCCAAAGGTATGTAACAAAACCACATCAAAGTGGCCTCTTTTGTCACACTCACTGGTATTCGTCCTCTTGATCTGAAAGATGCCACTCTCTTTAATTCTTCATCAGGAATGTTTACGGGCACAGCTAGAATGGCAGGGTATGTATCACACAGCTCATAGCGCTCATTAATCTTGCTCAGCCTCCAGCTTTCATTGGGAATTCCCTGAAAAGGAAACAACAGCAGGTTAGCAAACAAGTTGCTCTGAGGCTTCACCACAGCTAAATTCCCAGACCTGAAATCCAAGGCAACTTTGGTTAATGAAGGGCTGGACCCCTGGATTGCATTATCTTGGTAACTTGCATTTCATGCCTCTTTCCTGAGAGGCAGATGTTTTGCTCAGGTCACTGAAGACAAAAGAAAATTAGAGGGCTGCAGGCTGGCTCATCAAGGGTTAATGAACTGTAGAGGCTGCAGATGAAGCAGAGATGAGGTGGTCCCCCAAGAGCTTCTTTAACATCTCTTCTGCTTCCATGATGGTGCTTACAGGTGAGCAAGGAGCACGGCAGCACCAGTGACTGACAGCCCCCGCTCCTCTGACAGCACTTAGCTCAAATAGGCTGGGTGGTAACTGGAGATGGAAAGCAGATCTACCAGACACGATGGAGGAGAGGTCACAGAGTACACACAGGTACACCACTGATTGTGGTGTGCCCTGGGTAGGAAGCAACTCAGCACCTTCCAGAACAGTAATCACCAGCTCACAGCTGAAGCACAAGAGGGAAGGTCCTCAAAATGTGCAGACTTCGTTTGGCCAATATGCAGAGGCAGCAGATCAAAATGCCGTGGCTCCTACTGTAATACCACATGCATTTAAACAGCCACATGCTGCAGCAAGGTGAGTGCTGACACTGAGCATCAGTGGAGAAGGCTGTGAGAATACAGATCTACTGCAGGTCCTTTCTGCATATGGGCGGGCTGCTAGGCAGTCAGTTTTAGAGGGACGCCAACTTTTAAAACAATACATGCTTTTGTTCTAATGAGCAGTATTTCACTTCAGTGAGGGTGGTGGGTGACTGGTTTCCCCTGCCGTGGCTCCCACAGGAAATAAATGACAAATCTAACACAAGTCAGATGAGCTGTGGTCATTACAGCTGACCCACACAGACTGCATCCAGTTCCCCACCAGAGCAGTGAGTCACACTGTCAGAACAGGTCACCCTTAGAAATCTGAGACAGACCTTGTGCCTAATGCTGGTCACACCCAGCTTGTGAACCACCCCTGGTCCTGGGGCACACCCTGGGAAGGAAATGCTACTACAAGGAATTAGCAAAACCACCAGGATCATGAGTACACAAAAAACTCATAGGAAGATGGTTTTGGTGCTGTCTGAAACCAAAGTTGCAGAAACTACAAACAAACTGTGTATGCACACAGCTCAAGCTTACTGATGGGTACAGCATGCTCAGAGGCCCACCTGCTGTACATATGTAGGATGGGATCCCCTGGTCCCAGTCTAAAACTGTTCTCAATCCTATCCTAATGACTATGTGACTGCGCTGCAGTGTATCCTGTATCTTCTACTGAAGCTCACTAAGAAGATTAAGCAATGTAAAGCATCTTCTTCACAGCACCAGTCAGAATGGCTTCAGTACACACTGCTTAGTCCAGAACTGGCACCTCCAAAGCTCAAGGTCTTGTAGCCACTTTTTCTGCCAAATGAAATCTTGCATCTGCAATAACCCAGGCCAAGAAAATCCATGACAACCCCCAAAGAAAGAAAAGAGGGTGCATGTCACTGAGTTTTTCATTTCCTTCTAATCACAGCGAATGTCCTGAATCAGAGCACCACCCAAAGAGGGCTTTGGATTCAGACTGTGACTTCCTCTAAGGACTCGAAGCAAGCAGAAATAAGCAAAGTAGGCTGGAAGAGAGCTGAACTTGCATCTTCCCAGGACATTTGCTACAAGGCAGTGCATTTATTCATGATGCTTCAGATTTGCACTTTCTCCAGCTGGAATCAATAGTAGAAGTTAAACGCAATACAAAACATATTGGCATTTCCTCATATAAGATGCATTTCACTGTTTCCTGGTAAGTTGTAAGCCTACTGGTGATCCTTGGCTTGCAGCAGCCTCTGAAGTGGGCCCAAGAATGGTCTGGGAGAAGGCAGGTTGGCCTTGCAAACCTCTCTCATCTCTGCTCCATTGTGGCTCACAGTCACCTCTCCCAGGGTCCAGTGCACAACTGTAGCTCAGTCTGGCAAGGATATTGCAAAGTTGTGAGGAAGTGCTGTGAGAAAATCTATAGAAAGATAAGAAATGTAAAATTATAGATATGGGAAGAAGACTATTGAGATGGGGATCACTGGTAACTCATGGTTTCAAGACATAGAACACCACCACGAAAAGGTGTAAAATCCTAAAGGAAAAAACATGAGTCTAGTGGGCAGCCACTGTGTGAAGGCCAGCAACTCAATCATCCCGTGTGTTGTTGTTGGCATTACTGGTGGAAGAAAGCAACAGTGACTCAACCAAGGAAGGTGCAGACAGGCTGATCCTTCTTCTCTCACATATGCCCACCTGGCCAAGAAAGTCTCTGCTGATGCCTTCTTTGGGGTAAGAATTAATGCTCAGCCCAGTAGCTAGTTAAATCCCAGATATATTTTCATGTGCTAGCCAGTAAATTTATACTTTCAGTCTGCTGGCAGAGCATCTTCATGCATGGCGAAGGATGCTCAAACACACTCACTCAAAAGAAGGACTGAAGCCGTGCCTGGAACTTGCGATGAAGGCAGTGCTCAGGAACACTCCTTACGGCCGCATCATCCAACCACACAGACACAGTCACTGTGTCATCTCCATGCACAAAGTAAACCCAATTTCCCTCTGGCTAGTCATTCACATGTTACTTTCATCACTCATGCTCAGTTATCACTTGACCTACATGCTGAGTGCCTTCTTGAAGACAGAATTCACTTCATCTGCAAGTTACAACTGCTAAGACAAACCAGCACAGCACTGAAATCAGCACCTTGCAAAGCATACAAGCGTGTTTAAATTTAAACACATGACGACCTTTCACTGATAGGAAAAAACATCATGTCCTTGCAGGACATCTCTCTCTACTGGACCTAGCAGACCGATTCTGAGCTTAGCCCATGCAGCTGCAGCAGGCACAGCAAGAAGGGTCCTAAGTTACCTATCAGCCGTTCCTCTCCCAGAATGGATTTGGGCCAGAAGATATCAAGAAGCTGAACATTTCAGCTCACGCACATACCTGCACCAACACAGGCTAGAGCTGCCAGAGCCAAGCTGGTCCCTTCTGCTGTGTGCTCAGCCCACACTGTCTTCCCTTAGCACAAGGGAAGTGACAATCCCTTTTGCAGCAGAGATACACCTCACATAAGCAGGATTGCAGTTAAACCATGGGGCATTTAACAATTCCTTTCTCATTTTCCTCTCCTAAATGTCCCCAGCGTTCCCCTGTAGGTCTCCATTCTCATGCTTTACCTTTCTTATTATGGCTTGAACTAATGGTAGGTACTTCCAGCTTCTCTTCAAAGTTATTCATAGCTATACGCTTTCTCAGAAAGCAGCAACCACAGCCCTGTACTGTGGCTCTGTGGTACTTAAGACCAGAGCATAGAATTAGACAAGCAAGACTTCTGTAGGGAAACATCACACATTTCCAGCTTCACAACCGCTTGTAATATTTTCCAAATCCTCCCCACCTTGTTAAGGAAAATGAAAGCTTTAAGTTACTCCAAAGGCATCTCAAGGCCTTTTGGTTTCAACTGAGCCTTATTCACTTTGCAGTTCTGTTTTATACTCTGCCAGCCCGCGTGTAATAAAAATCAGGGAGCAATTTCAGTTTTAAATTTCATTTGCCACATGTGATTCCATTTACTGACTAAATCCCAAACCTCTCTAAGTTTCTTTTGTTCTCCACAGGTTGTTTATTACTCCCCATAGTTTTACACAATCACAGATTTTTAATAAGTTACATATTTCCATCTTTCCCAAGAACACTAGCAGCAAAGTAAGGAAAGACGTTCAGTAAGCCCCTAATTGCTACAATCTCTATCATATCAACACACTTTTCTGAAAATAAATTTATACCACACACAGACCTTGCCATGTCTACCAGTGCAGACATAGATCTTACCATGGAGCCTCATCAGAAAGTTTTTTCTGGATGCCTTGTGGTTGGCTTCTGCTTTTGCTCTGCTCCCCTCTCTCTGTGTTCCTGCTCCCACAGGGAAATGAGTGGCTTTGCCCAACATGCCCCAGGTTAACGCCTGGCTGTTTTGTTGGGCCGCTTTTGCCCTAAGCCAGCTCTTATGTATTAGTTTTTAAACCAATTCCAAAAGGTCCTGCAGAAAGTGCATATGTCCTGCTTTTCTATTTCTGATCATAATTCATACACTCAGAGACATGTAATCCCATTATCTGATTAGATGATGCCAGTTTTGTTTCACTGTTAACGAATCCCTGCTGCCATTTCAGGACATAATCCTGATTTACCGTAGTAGCAGTTATTGCTTTAACAGAACCTGGCTGGACAAAGAAAAAAAGGCTAAGACATTCACACAGATAAATTGAGCATCCGTAGTTATAAATGCCAAAATTAAATAAACAGACTGAAATATCTTAAAGTTTTGGAGGGGACATAAAACTTCATGTTGCAGGACTTAAATCAATTACAATGAAAGGGATGAAAGTCTCCTCCTGGCCAGATTACAACACAAACGCCTACTGCAGCATGGTTTGCCTCTTCAGCAGCTGGCGTTGGTCACTTTTGGAGATAAGCTGTTGGGACAGATAAATTGTGTGATCTGGAATGGGGATGATGGTGGTCCAGCACTTGTAAATCTCAGATAGGCCATGGCTGCAAACAAAACTTGTTTGGATTCATTTTCGCAGTTATCAGTGTAAGCAAATTATTGATGGTGTTAGGATCTGGACATCAGTTCGGTTTCCTGACATAAAAGCAGTCAGGCTAAGCTTTTCTCTCCCACTCAAAAATGATGCAAAAGCAAGTCATTACAAAAGCAGCTCACGTTGCAGCAATGTCACAACCACAACATACTAACACACTATAGCGCTGCCTCATCCAGCCTGAAACAAAGACTCCAAGACCCTGAGTCTCATCTGCTTTGCAGAAAGGCCAAGAAAAGCTGAAAATCACCTACATGTAAATCACTGTATCTTTTCACTGTCTAACCAAGCCCATGGCAAATCTAAGGTACTGCGAGTCACAGTATAAAAGGTAATAAGAACAGAAAGCCTACATTCTAAAAACAGCACACCGGGATTAAGAAGCTGGATTAATTTACCTTGAAATTCTTTCCTTCTATCCAGATATTGTACAAATGTCCTTTGTACCTCATCTTTTTTATCTGCAGCTTAGCTGAATGAATGCTGTGCTTTTCAATGGAGATTATTTTGATTGCAAATATCTGGTCTAACAAGTCAAAGTCAACCTGATCACATGAGAGTTTGTTTCTTTGGGGGTTTTATATTGTAGTATCTCACTGCAAAACACAGACTTTTCTTTTGCAGTGAAGACAGTGGGGGTAAGATACATCCCACTTTCAAATAGCAGCCTAGAAGACGGTGATCTATCTTAGGTAGCTATTTTAGAAGGGAACAAATCACCTCCAACAGTGAAGCTCTCTCTCCCCATCTGTTAATGATAGGCCCAGATAAGCAATTTCGAAGGCATGCCCAGATTTCAGAAGACTAAAGCTGGTAAAACGTATTCCCTCCTTAGATTTCAGATGTCAGGAATCAGATGAACAACTGCACTGGGACAGAGGTCTTGTCTTCTTCTGTTTTATAGGAAAGATCCAAATAAAGCTTTAAATTATATATTTGTAAACAACCTCATTTTACACAGGAAAATTGACTTTATCCTGACAGATCTGGATGAAGCAAAAGTTTACTGTATCCAGAACAGAACCATCACCAAACCATGTTGTTTCCTCAATTTGAGCACTGTAGGAAAAGAGAGGTTTCACTGTTAAAAATACAAAATTAAAAAAATCCCCCATCTTTTTTTCCCCAGGGAGAAGCACTCAGCTTTTTAGCCTGGTATTTCTAGTTGACAGCCTGTCACTTTGTGCTCATTAAAACCCTCTGACCAGTCTATTCCGGACACATATAAACTATCTGTTCTCCAGACTGCTTTCTACTCTGACTCCCCAGAAAAATGAAGGCATTCTACACTTAGATTTGTTTCCTCCCAAGTTCTTGTTTGAGATATCTTAGAGACAGCTGAAAATAATTAAAACTAATAGAAGAAAGAATAGAGGCGTGAAACTCAACAATGAGATGCCCACAAGCGCAAAATACCAGCGTCAGTTCCTTACTACCAGCACTAGCTGACCACAAAGCAACAGTTTTTTTTCTACCAAAACCTGAAGTCATCTTTCTGCTGCCTGAATAATCTCTCGTCAGTGGATGCTACTATCCCTAAAACTGCCATCATCAATCACTGCACTATGGAGAACAGTGTCCTATTCCAGTCTGCGAGACATTTGTCAGTAGGATCATTCTCGGTCCATACGACCTGTAATTATACTGCCACACAGAGCCTCACTTTTAAAGAACAGAGAGGATGAGGAAGGGTATGACACAGTACTCACTTGTCTTCTGTACTCCCAAATAGGGTCATACACCTTCCATCCATTTTCTGGAAAAACTTCTTTGTATTCGAATGCGAAAAGTGGCTGAAAAAAAGAAAATGTGCCATCAAGAACCCACTCAGTGTCCATTTCCAGGATGCTTAATATCTAAAATAAGAACCCTTGATGGGTCCCTTTTTTTTCCCCCCCACTGTATTACTTTTCCTTTAAGGTTTTGTTAAAAAGATCAACAAGCTAACTGTAGGAGGCCATTTCTACAACAGCGTATCTACCTCAGTACCCCAGTCTTTCCTGTCTATCACCTAGTACTTCATGGACAAAAGAACTCTGTTATAAGAGAGAAAGAAAAGACTGCTTGTGCAGGAACACTCTTACATATTAAGAGCCAGATCCTTCCAACATGATCATGATCCTAGGCAACATGGGTATCCCTGCTTGAACAGGGAGGTTGGACCAGATGGATCAAGAGGTGGTCCCTTCCCATCTAAACCATCCAGTGATTGTGTGACTCAATTGACTCAATCAGTATTCGAAGCAACAATTGCAGAGTCACAAAATGACTGAACAGATGAACTGCATTCCAGGTTTGGAAGCAGTGCAGTCACCATTAGCTGTTAACCTCTGATGGATGTCACTGTGTTTGGAATATTTTACATCCACTATGAGGATGATCAGAAAGTTATTCTTCATTAACGAAGTAACTCAGCCCAGGGGTAGTAGACTTTTCCTCTTTTCTATACAATTCTGACCGAGTTAATCTTCAGACAGGTTTAAAACCAGCATTTCATCTTATTCACATGACGTGCTTTATGTTGAACATTCTACCAGGTAGGTGAAATTCAACAAAAGAGTTCACTGCCACTCTGCAACTTTTGGTAACAACATGGGAAGAAAACAAAATAAAACAAAACATACTTACAAGATTATTTGAAACTGGGAAAGCATATTTCATTAGGTTCTCAAATATGGATCTTCTAGTTCTCCCTTCAGGCTTATGAGCAAATCTTAAGTTTCTAATGTCCTAAGAAAAAAAAGGAAATCAAACTGCAGATTTCTAAACCACTTCAACATCCAACAGAACTCCAAAAGTCAGCATTCAAAACAAAGTCACATCATGATGTTCTTTACAGTACCGATTTAGTACTGCACATTGAACATTGCTGTACAGCAGCTCTAGGTTTGGCTTGATAGCCAGCGGTAGCCTTCAACAAAGCCTGCCACAACCACAGTGGAGTAAAGGGAGTGCATAGGCAGTACCTTGCCTCCAAATGAAGTTCCTTACCTGCTGAAAGTCTAGGGGAGAGACCTAGGGACAACTATCTCAGATTGGTAGCACTTTGTGAGACAGCTCCTACTGTCCTCCCAAGCTGAGCTGTGCTAGAACACTACTGGAAGGGAATGCTTCACAAAGCATCTCCATAGAGCTACTGCACATAGGGAGCTGAAACCCAGCTAGTTCACTGCAAAGTAACTAATGCCAGCTCCCTTTAAAACCTCCAACTCAGAGCACTCAAAAGGCTGAGTGAAACTGAGAACTCCTCCACTTTGCATGGCAGCAGTTTCCACAAAGAGGGGTAACCCAGGACATCTTTTCCGTACTCATCTACAAAACCAAATTCAGGAACTAAATAAAGCATCTCTACAGTGCCATGATTTCCCAGTCAAGGCTAGCAACTCAAACATTTGTAGTAAACAGTTTAACAGCCACCAGCAGGAAGTGAACCATCAAGGTCAAGTACATGAAGATGGGTACAGTAAGTCAGAGAATACGGAAAATGGCAAAGACTGTCTAACAAGACTGAGATGAAGTGGCAGGTCTCACACAAAATTTCATTATGCATAAGCTCTATGTGTACTACTCTGCTACCAGCACTAAACTGCTGTGCATCCCCTGGGCCAAATGGGCTGCAATATATATGTATGTTGTGTAGTACCAAGGACTCTATCTTTTACTCTGTGCCTGAGTTTCCCACCCAGGGAAACAATACAGTTCTTTCTAAACCTCATTGTGTATGCAAGTTTGCATATAGGTGACATGGCTGAGGACTAAGAATCCAAAGCAAAACAGGGAACAAATTGGCCTGCCAGCACAGGTACCCCCATGGTAGCCAGGGAGGATTATGACCAGTAGGCTGAGGAAGCAGCTGGGTGATTTGGTATAGACTATATCAACTGTTCGTGACTCAGCATGCCCACAGCTTGAGAGTCTGCTTAGCTTCCTGGTGCCTCAAAATCACAGCAGGGACCAGCACTGCTTGGGACTCATCTTCATGCATGCATCTGCTCTCAAGCAGAAAGTAGCATCCTAAAACCTACCAGGTTCAGAATCTAGCTCTCCCCAAGTTGCCACTGAGAAAAGCAAAGGGGTTTTGCCTTAGTGAACAGAGGAGGTATGGATTTTAGGACAAGAGATGTTGCCTTTATCTACTTTGGTGTCTACAACAAGTAGACACTAGGAGATGAATTGATCATTTCTACTACAGTTTGCATTTTCAATGACTCCAACAGCTCCTGAGAGGCACACTTTAGAAATTTACTACCTTGAAAGAAATACAAGAATAGCCTCAAGGGGAACTGAAGGTTACTCTCCAGTTCCTCACCACAAAGCACAGCAGCAGGTGGACACAAGCTAATGACCTCAAGAGAATCATGAACCCCTTTTTTGCTCTTGAAGTGCAATTGCACTGAAGGCATCCCATACTGCACAATGAATAGAGTCTTCCTGGGATGTCCTGGTAAGCAATGTGAAAGCCTCGAGGATTGCACTACTGGGATACAGACTTAGGTTTCTGCTATGAAGAGAAAAGATATTACCTAGCATAAAGCCTTAAAAAAGGTTTGGATCTCATCTCTAATGAGTGGAGCTAGAGAGTCCTGGAAGTGACTTTCAAAATCAGACATTTGTGAAGTGCATGAAATAACACTGACATGTTTTCCAGAACTTCTTACAGTATTATAGAGAAAATCTGTTAGAATATATTTTCCCCTTCTCCCACTGTAAAACAGACATAAAAGTTTACCTTGCATACAATCTCCAGCCCATAGGAATTCTCACCACGACTGGAAGCACCTCCTATTTTCTCCACTCTGTTGATAACACCTAAAGATGCATCTAGGACAAAAGGAGGGTCCTGTAGACAGTTGAAATTTGTGAGTTTAAAAAGGGGAGGGGGGAAAATCCCAGCTCCTGTTCCCTTATGCCTATATTCCCAAACATACTGCTATGATTCACACAGAACTACACTAAAAACCACAAACAAACCAAAATACACTGAGGTCCTCAAGACTGAACAGCCCACAGAAGCAGATGGTTACAAAGGCTTACCCGTTCCATGCTTTTAAAGTATAGTCTATAATTGGTAACAGTAAGAGTTCCTCTGATGGCTCCAGTGAAGGGGCAGATGTAAGTAACATCTTTAGCTTTAAAAAATAAAGAAAGAAAGAAAGAAAAAGTGAATTTCATGGCTAATTTATGGGAGTAAAATTATTATAGCAAATATACTCAGGGTGTTCTACTCTCCAGAGCATGAAATGAAAACAAGCTTAATCGGGTGTGCTAGCCTAGAACTAACATGCAAGAGTCAGTTCTGTTAAGAAGATAAGAGTTTGGGCGTAAATCAAAGTAAAGGCAAGTACAATCACCTGGAATCTCACATTCGCACAGAACACAATTAAAAAGTCAGTATTTGATGCAAACTATTTACTCTTCCTGTCTCATCAGAAGTACCAGTACCAGAGGACACCGTGCATGAGAAGAGACGATTCCTGCCTAAATGCATAATATTTGAAACTGACAAATATCTGCATAAAAAAAAAAGATTGCCAGCAAGCTGTTTTGTGCCATCGAGAGCAGGAGAATACAGTTCTCCTGCAGGTGAGGAGATGCTTAGGTCCTCCTGCACACCCTTACATACGGAGTCAGCCCTGGGATGCAGTCCCTGCTAATGGCCCTGACTGAAGCCAGCAGAGCTGCAGTGACTTCCAGCAGCCAAAAATCCACATAGCACCCAATTGCCAGTGATGTTAAACCTTAACCCAGCGATCAAGTTACTCTGCAACAATTCAATTATTCCTGAACCTGAGTGACGGTGACTCAAACCAGTCCCCTTCGTAAAAGGCCTCAAACGTTTCTCGCTTGTGCTGGCAAAAGGAAAGAGGTGCTGCTGGTTTTCCACAGCAAACACCTCCTCTAACTGCCCTTCTGTTTTATATCAATTAAAAAGGCCAACATTCAAGTTGTTCCCCCCCACCAACACCCATCAGTGACCTGTCACACCTTCTGTCACTGAACAGTGGGCTGGCTGTGCCGTGGCAACGCTTTTACCAACTGGTAGCAATAATCCTCAAACACAGACATCCTTTCAGAAGGAGACCCACAGACTACAGCTGCCAGATCCATGAAATTTGGAAAAGAAAACAAAATCCCCAGCCCATCTTAATAACCTTAGGCCTACAAACCCTAAGGGATCCATTTTGCAAGGGCTGCAAGAAGGCTCACCTCCCAGCCAGGTGACAGCCACCATGCACACCAGTAGGAGGCTGCTGAAGTGTTACAGAGACTCAAATTTCTTCTACCCTTATCCCATAGGTTTCAGTCTGGAAGGAGGGAGGGACACTGCCTTACTCTACAGCACTCATCTTGTCCTCACGTCAGCTCTACTTCTACAAAGTCATTGTTGACTCTCTAGACTCAGACACTGAGAGGAATCTTTAAAAATCAACAGTGGGCAGGTAGCCAGACCGAGCTCTGGTTGCCTTCAGAGCCTCAGCTAGAAAGTTCCAAGGAAAAGGGAAGAGGAATGACAAGTCTGGAGCAAAATAAGGAGCAGAGAATTTTTGGTTTAAAGTATATATGCTAGCAACCTTACTATTCATTTCTATAACATGAAATGCCTCCATTGTAAGGGCTATTAAACGCAAAATGCTTCAGCTCTAATTAAACCAATGTTTGTTTCATTACTGATGATTATTAATCACTTCTTTCCAAAGAGCAGATTGACAGGAGCTTAAAAGCAGACTCGTGAAACTCATAATAAGGGTGAGAGCACCCTGTCTGGTTGTTCCGCTACAGTTCTCATTATTGAAAAAGCAGTTTCTATATGTTCTAAACAAATAAAAAATACAAACGACCAGTAAGAGGAGTGTGCACACATCTGAAAAAGCACAGGAATTCCCAGTAAAGGGAAAAGGTGCTAGAAAAATGTTTTCCAGGTAAGGAATCTTCGGCATAATCTCAAACACTTGTCTTGCCAACTTCTAAGCCACACCACCTCTCACGTTTACATTAGCTTGGTTTCCTAAGGAATCAATTCTACTTAATTACATTGCACATGTACACATGTATATATAATGTCCAGTTGTTTGACTTTAATCCTCACATGTTTCTATGATTTCCACAAGTGTATAACTGATAAACAGGGTCCTTCAAGGCATTAAATTCCTCCACTGTTTGTGCGAAGGTGGATACCAGGTAGGAAAGAGGTTGTACTAGAGCTGCTACCAAGGGAAAGTCTAATATGCTCAGTCTCATTCTGCACTCTGAAACCCACCTAGCCTTACAGACTCATGTGGCTTGCTGGGTTATGTGCCAACAGATAAAAAATCATTAATGCTGATCTCCAGGAACCCTTCAAAATACAGTCTTGCTGAAACAACCTGCATGGTCTCAAAACATCAGCAATTTGCTATTGTTGGTCAGTGACCACCAAAGTATTTTGCCGTATGGATATTCTATTTGGTCAAGCAAACAGTAAGAAATGCACTCTTCGCTTACCCATGTCTTTAATGGTTTCTCCTGGCAGCAAAGGTGGCTCTTCCATTTCTGCCAATTTATTAGTCTCTCGTAGGACCTACATAAAAGCAGTAGAAAAATAAATCAATAACATTTTCAACAAGTGAGAAGCCTACCCCTATCATCAACAAGCCAACAACATAAAGAACAATAAATATTCAAAGATCCTGAGGTCTGTCTCAGCCTCTGAAAGGTCAACACGAAGCACATGAGACCATGGCTCAGTCCTGCAATCTCTGAACATGCCACTGGGCCATGCAGAAGCATTGTAGCGAGGATGCCTGTGATGGAGAAGCTGCTTGAGCAGGCTGTGCTCCGGTAGCACACATACCAGGTGGCTCCTTTGTACACTCCAGTCTTCTCCTTAACTTATATATAATTACAAGCCAAACTCTCTGCCCACAGTTACACATAACCAAAGGGATAGGTTAGAATGATCAACTATAACCACGATGCTATCAACTATGAAGTAGAGCAATTGCTTGCTTACACTAAGGAAAGTGACAAAAGATGTCTTCTCACATCAATATCCTCAGTGACGGTCCAACAATGGCAGAGATACACATTTGGCTCAATGGTAATAATCTCTTTAAAATGTCACATTTTTATAGGCATGTAGAGGAGGAATAGGTCAGCTTTTTTCTGCTGTTTGCTGAACAACTCCTCCTCCACCTTCCCTTGGGACCAAACTTACTTCGCACAGATATAGCAGTATTTACACAAGGGTTTTCACTGGAACAGCACAGCGCAAGGAGGTGGGTATTTTCAGAAAGTATGTCTCTAACTGTAGAAGCATAACAAATTCAACAAATCCAAGTGCGAAGTCCTGCACCTGGGCCAAAGCAACATCCACTACCAATATAAACTGGACGAGGAAAGGATTGAGTGCAGCCCTACCGAAAAAGGCATGGGGGCACTGGTAGATGGCAAGCTGGACATGAGCCAGCACTGTGCCCTCACAGTTCAGAAAGCCAACCATACCCTGGGCTGCATCAAAAACAAGCATGGCCAGCAGGGCGAGGGAGGTGATCCTGCCCCTCTGCTCTGCACTGGTGCGGCTTCACCTGGAGTACTGCATCCAGATGTGGAGTCCTCAATACAGGAGAGACATGGAGCTGTTGGAGCGCGTCCAGAAGAGGGCCACAAAAATGATCCAAGGGATGGAACACCTCTCCTATGAGGACAGGCTGAGAGAACTGGGGCTGTTCAGCCTGGAGAAGAGAAGGTTCCAAGATGACCTGAGAGCAGCCTTTCAGTATCTAAAGGGAAGCTACAGGATAGAAGGGGGCAGACTCTTTAGCAAGGTCTGTTGTGATAGACCAAGGGGAAAAGCTTCAAGAGGGTAGATTTATGTTACATTTAAGGAAAAATTCTTTTACAGCGAGCGTGGGGATGGATGCCCCATCCACTGAGACTTTCAAGGTGAGGCTGGATCAGGCCCTGGGCAACCTGATCTAGCTGTGGATGTCCCTGTTCACAGCACGGGATTTGGACTAGATGACTTTTAAAGGTCCCTTCCAACTCTAAGGATTCTATGATTTTAACCTGATGCCTAAACTTCCTTCCTATGGCAGGAAGTAGACAGGAAGAGCAGGTGTAAGCAACTAAGATTAATGCTAAGTCTACATGGCCAAATGCAGATGGATCTGTATCATAATGCCCATGCCCTAAACTGGCTAAATGATCACGATCAGCAGCACCTGATTGCTCAATCCAATAGCACAGAGAAGAACAGGTAAGTCAGTCCAGACTCTGCCTCTTGCTGTAGCAGCCACAAGACTCTGGGTTTGAAATTGGCGTGCATCCTTCCTAGTGGAGGCAGGCAGAGAGTGCTTATGTCTGCTCACAAAAATGTGCAGACTTGGCCAAAATGCTTTTTTTATCTTAATGTGAGGAAGGAAAAAGAATTGGCTTAATTTAATATCAGGAAATCCCTGCAAAGAAAATTGAAAGATATGGCCTAAAGTGGCACTTACAGCCTGACACATGTGTGGTCAACTTTTATGTTGGATCAAGCCAAGGGGAGACCCTCAGGGATGAAAAATTCTCTCAACCACACAGAGAAATGAAAACAAAAACTGAAGAAATCCCATGCCACAGTAAAATCACGTTCCAGCATTTTCACACAACAGATTGATGTATAGATGAAAAGATTGCTAAGATCAAAGCCTTCTTAAGAACAAGATGTACTTTTCAAAAAATGCATTCAAATGACTAAAAATTACAATTATAAAAAAGAAAAAGCAAGTGTGGTCCTAACTTCCTAATAGGAACCTCCCAAATGGGGAAATAAAGGAATGTGCCAAGCTGGGGCAGCTCTTACCTGGGAAGCAGCCAGTGCAGCTGGGACTGATGTGAATGGGGTGGATGAAGGGAGGTCAGCACTGACAGTGAGGAACTTGCAAGAGAGCTTCTCCCCCACATCAGCAATACCACTAAAAGCAAGGCTTCACCAGTGTAACTAGCAGAAATCTATGCTGGGGACTTCTTGTCAGCACAGCTGTGCTGGCCAAAGATCACACACCCATCAAAATCCTGATTGACGGCCTCCCCAGCAAAAGCCTGTGATGTAGACCCAGTCTCAACTCCTCTGTGTCAATTTTTGCGCTTGAATAACAGCCTTGAAATTAGCAGGATAACATCTGGATTATGCCAAATGAGATGGAGGCTTCTAGCTAATTAGTCCTTAAGTGGTGGTCGTCTTTGCTGCCTTTTATCTTGGAAGGACATAAGTGAAAAATACACTGTGTGTTCAGCACAGGATACACAACTTCTTCTGGAAGGTCTGTATGCAAACGGGCAGCAGCTGCTCTTGGATCGCTGGGGCCGGCAGCTGGACTCCCTGCTCTCCTGCAGATGTCGGCGGGAGCACATCCAGCAGTAAACATTTGGAGGACTGGGTTGTATCTTAAGCCAAAATAAATATGAGGTAAGGTATACAGAAAGCGTTCAGCAGGACAAAGAGCTGCTGTGGTCATTAGGTGGGCAGTGCTCAGGTGGGCTTTAAACACTGCACTGAAAGCAGGAGACAGACGGATGAAGAGGAAAGCAGGAGGGAAGACTAAGATCTCTCTGTCCACACCATTCTGTGAAAGTTGAAAGCCGTTTCTGGTTTTAAAACTGGCTCTTCTAAGTGTAATAAAATCCAGCTGCTCACTCACACTCTTTGAAATGTGAAGTCCCCAGGGTCAGAAGCAGGGGTTAACAATCCAAATCTGAGTTCAGTTCAACACAGGGCAGTGGACAGATGACCTCCTGCAAGCATAGCACTTAAAGGAAATAAAAACGAAAGGCAGAAGCCACTGATCCACCTTTATTTTTTTTTGGTACAATTAAGGACTAAACTATTATTTTGACCATCCTCTAGCTGACTTCAGCAACGTGACCTAACTTGGGTAACCCAGTACAAGCTGCCTTCCTGATGACTGCAAAGTCAGTGCTTACACATCACCTATGAATAACATTACCCTTCCCAAGAGGCTGTGACAGACAGGGTCAGAAAGCCCAGCCCAAATGCTTCCCCAGTGTGCTGGTCCCTATGGCATCTGCCTAGCTCTAGACCTTGAATGAGCCTCCTAGATGGAACGTCAACACTTGAAACCTATCCTGGCAGAAACCTAGAAATGAACAGTAGGCATTTTGCTGAAATCCACCTCCATCAATGTCTCCTTAAAATTGATTTGGGGAAATGGAATCTGTGTGCAGCTGACAATGCAAGCAGCGGGCACAGAAGACGACATCTGGGGCAGTGCTAAAGGTCAGCATGTTACAGGAGGGAAGAAAAGTGGGTGGATAAAGAAAGAGAAGTTTTGTAAACAGTTCTAGGGGAGACACTGGGAGGGGACAATGAAGTGGTTGTATGCAGCTCTGCGAGGACACTAGCTTTCAACAAGAACATTCTGCCCTTTATATGACTAAGGAGATGATGTGAAAGCCACCACATCTTTACTTCCTACCCCAACAATGGTTCATCAAACTGTCAGAAAAATCTTCTTATGTACTTAAGCCTATTTTCAAGACTCTAAAAATAAGAGTTTTGGACCCTAAAGAAAATATAAATTTAACCCTCTGGACATTCTCACAAATGAAGCAGACAGGGGAGCTCAAAGACACAGCTGCAGCAGCCTGGCTGCAGAAGAGCAAAGGGTCTGAGGCCAGAGAGGCAGGCTGGCTACTGATGCAACTGAGGCACTTAGACAGGTCTGTAATTGAAACGTGTCACTTCCTTGAGACTCAGATTTTTAAAGCATTCAGGGTAACAAAAACAAAGAGTGCTTTGAGGTCTACAATGAAGATTGCAGGCAGAGCTGGGCAGAATCAGTGCTACTTAGGAATAGGCGCGCTTTGTCATGAAGCCACATGCTGACTCGATCTGTCACAAGGTACTGCAGGGAAGCTGCATTAGCAGGAGGACTAGATGATCTCCACAAGTCCCTTCCAACCCCTGTGATTCTGTAAGAAACAAATACAAGCACTGAAAATCTGTAGACTGTAGTTTGCATTGCCTTTGAGCTTAACAATCTCCTCAGTATCTTTTCCCCACAGAAATGTTATACTTGGTAACCGTCTCTGGCAGAAAGAAAAACTTAATGACACACCAGAACAACCTTTATTTTTGTCTTCTACTGAGTAGCATACTCTACCCATCACACCCATCAGCAGCTCTCTAGGACAGTGAGCACGCAGCTCAGCACCTAAGCAATTCCTGCTGCAGCTCAGGAGGGTGTGAGGACTTCATGCCACCACCTACCCACATTCTCCATTCAAGCAGCGACTTGGCAGAGCAAACCCACACCTGCTACATTTAACAACTGCTTCTCCAACTCCAGCATCCCATCTTGTGTTAGCTCATCCCACTTGCCCACAGCTGAAAGTGCAGAGCTCCTTTACACCCTCCCACTTACAGTGCCCAAAGCAGGAGAAATCTTAATTGCCAATACAATCTCCAGATCTCACCAACAAAGTGATCCACTCCTTTGCTGACATGGACAGGGTCAGGGGAAGAGCCTGAGATCATGCTAAAGAGCTCCTTGCCTCATCACTCATCTCTTTGTACTGCGACTAAGTTCTGCCAAGCCTTCCCAGCTGTGTGATTGCACTACCTCTGAACACAGCAGCCAGCAAGCTGCTCCAAAAAAATCTTTCTCCTGATTCATGCTCCTGCACGACTCACACATGCAGCTAATAAGCCAGCCCAGGAGGTATCGAGTTAATCTTGCACCGTAAATCCAACCACATGGTCTCAAAGGTCTGAGCATCGCTGGACACTGTTCCAGGACATGATACCTGAGAGGGTGTTCCTAACTCCATATTGAGAGTTTTCTTTTGCCTGTGAACAAAACAACTGATACGTTCTCCTCTTGCACTTCCTGCAGGCTTCTACCTACCAGCTGAGCTGCACAGCCAGGATCACAACAGACATCCTGCTCTGGCTGATGCTGAGCCAGGATTACCTCCTCCCAGCAAACCTGCCAGCATTGTGGCTCATGTAATTGCTCCCATATCTAGCTCAGTCAAGATGCCTGGGTTAGACTAAAGGCTTCTTTGATGTATATTTTTCTGTAACTTAGGCTGTTTTGACAGGACTGGCTTGGGGTGTGACTACACAAGCAACCAGAAAGGCCTACTGACAGGGTGGGGGAAAGAGAGCACCTAGGCCTTGACAGGGCCTTGAGCAGCCTGACCTCATAGAAGGCATCCCTGCCCCTGGAACGGGGCTGGGCAAGGCAAGGTCCCTTCCAACCCAAACCATCCTATGATTCAGCAGCGTTAGCCCTGGACATTAACATCTGCAGCTTCCATGTAGCAGACCACGAGTCTCAGGACATAGAGAGATGCTAAGAGAGCATCTGAGGCCTCTCCCAATCATTTTCTATTTATTCCCTTCTACTTTCTCCTGAGAACTTGAGTCCTGAAACCCAAACACAGACACAAAAGGAGGTTTTTGGCTTTATGCAGTGTTAGAGGAGACTACAGGTTCGTGTCACCAAATGGCTGTTTTGGCCAATTCTGCACAGGTTCTTCTATTCTGAAATAACCAGAATTAACAGAAATAGTCTGTTCTAGACAAAATTAAAATGTACCCTTTTTGTGATTTTTTTCCCCCCAAGTTAATTTCTCCTTGGTAACCTCCTACACATGCCAAATAATTTTGCACATTTTGAACAGATTTGTGATGCACAAAGCCACAGTGCTGGTGCGAGACATGCTGACACTGTGACCACCTTGCTCCTGCATTATTGCCTTCCCCTAACCACGTCTGCTCTGCCTATTCAAAAGCCAAGCTCAGAGCTGCTTCTGTTCCAACAATATACAGTTCTGTTCTGTTTCCTATAACAGGAAACGGCTCTCTTAACTGATCCCTTGACATAAACATATATAACCTGTACATAGAGACAAACATTACACACACATAGAAAAAAATGCCTTTGCATCTGCAGCCCTTGAACTCACAGGTTTGGCATGTTTGTCTTCTGACTGCGCGCTGGTCAGCAGCAACAGGCAGGATATAACCTGAGGGGACAGGAATTTATGTATGAGCAAAAGAATACACACACAGAAGTAGTAGATTAAAAATAAGTAGTTTTCAAATTATCAGAGCATCACAGATTAGAAATTTAATAGCCAAGTGAAAAGTTTTATATCCTACATGAATACATTTGTCTGATACTTCAAATTTTAATGGACTACCTGAGGATAGTTAACAAATCTAAGCCTTCCTTTTAGTTTGTTGTTGGTTTTTTAAGTGCTTTTCTTTCTAGGTCTGGCACACGAGTAAGTGCCCTTCTGAATCAGCAGTCTTGCAATTCTGCAGGTAAAATGGCCGGCAAACTGCAGGAATATCTATTTCATCTACACCCACAGATGTGCATCTCAGTCAGTCACTACAGCACTCTGTACAGCCAGTAGAAAAAAGATGACCTAGGAGGTTATGTTCAGGATGATTGCCTTTTTTCCCAGTAATGGCAGAGCACGAGGGTAAATAAATCTAACACAGACATCTGCACCTGGTAGGGAAAACCCAACTCTGGTGTCTCACTGTGCCAAGCGTAGCAGTGCCCAACCTGGATACCCCAGTATGACGGAGTAGTCCAACTACTTTCTCGAGAGAAGTCCAAACTTACTGTGTGCAGAGAGGCAGCAAGAGGTGAGCCCACTCAGATCCAAAACTGCATGAACATCAGTAAAACAGGCATGACTCCAAAGCTCACAGCACACGGCTTATTAGCTGAGTTACCAGAAACAGCTTTTGGGTTAGAGCTGGCTCCTTTCTCATGTCTCAGAGAACCACAGAAGGGAAGTCAGCCTTTCTGCAAAGGTTCAGCCATAGGATTCTTTTTGCATACTTTTTTTTTTTTTTAAATCTTCTTTGTAAATCAAAGCAGTACAAAGTAGTAAATCAAAGAAACCTTTTCCTTTTAAGTGTCTTTTGGTTGTCTCAGACCATGCTCATCTACCAATCCCCCTAATTTGCCATCCCCCATCTCTTTCTTCTTCCATGGCTGTTGCCATGTATGTCAATCAGCAAGGGACGGTGCTACATGAATCAGGGTATATCATTACCCTAACAATAGTGTGAAAACCTCTGAAATAAAATAGATACAAATAACTCCTTCCAGTCACCTCAGAAAGTACATGGAGTCCTAATTCTGTCTAGCTGATGTTACCAAAAGCTGCCGAACTTACACAAATATGCACAAAATCAAGACTCATATGCTTATCTTGGATAATTTTTCATTGGTGCACTGATTTCCACTCTAAGTGAAACATTTCTTACAACAGAGAAGGGGCAAATTTTGAGGGCACGTTTTTTTTCTAGCATTTTGCTGCCAAAATGCTTCTGTCCTAATTGAGCATTAGGAAAACAGAAGGAGAGCAGTAAAACAGTAGCTCTGCTTACATGATAAATCCTCCTCTAGACTGCAAATATTGTACTTTGGAGAGATTTTCAGCTGCCATTGAAGGCTATTTTAAGTGCATTTTGAAAAGATTTATGTACTACACATCCTACTGGAAATGTAATAGAACATAAATTGAGCAAGTAAATGGACTCTGTTGATTATTTTTGAATCAGTAAGAATACCATCGCAGAAAGAACAACAGTATCTCTGCATGACTGAGGCACAGGGACTTTTCTGAGGATTATGACCAGATGCACTGGAAAATTAGACATTCAGACCAGCAAGACATTAATTGCAGGGAAATGCTTTGTGTCTTATCCTTTTGGGACATCAGAAGTTGAAGAGAGAAAAAAGAAAAGACAATGGGCTCATAGGGCATTCCAGAATAGAACACAGAGAATCAAACATACTGTTAAAGACCACATCAAACTTACTCAGCTGCTAAGAGAACAAATGAGTAAAGAAGGCTTCCTAGTTTGTTTAAAAAAACAACACAAGAGGAATTTAAGTTATCAGTAAAATGTTCTGTCAACAGACTAAGACACTACTCCAGAAGACAATAATCACATATAACACATGCTACAACTGAATTTTCAATTGTGTTCCTAGTCCAAAAATACAAATTGCAAATTGTGATCCAGACCTACCGTGTATGTTTTCAGAAAGCAAAAAAAAAAGGCTCGAGAAATCCACTTGCTTACTTCTCACTGCCTTAAAAAATTCTTGAAACAGAAACTGAAGGCTAGAGTACTTTAAATAATAACAATAATACAGTCAGCAGGGTAAGAGAGGAACTCCCCTGGAGGAGGAAGTAGCCACTCTGCAGAATTTTCCTGGGGTTTTCTGCTTTGTTTTCTCCACAATGAACCTCTCCACTCGGACTCAAGCTTCTAGTGATGAAGAAGTCTCTTTGGGTTGGCGAGTCTCGTAGGCCCTTGCCTTCTACGGCAAAGCTTAGAAGCTCAAAGGAACACATTGTTGAGGGCCACTCGTTCCACCACTGCTGGCTTGTCTCTTCAAGTTCGTATGGCTTGGTGCCTCGAGACAATTCTCTTATTGGGCTCCAGCAGAAAGTCATCATTGACTCAACACAGCAACAGTCCCTGGCCACAGAAGGTTGCTGATGTTATCTATTCAGACAAGTCCAACATTTTTTAATGCAGAACCTTCCTCACTGCCAAGGGTTCTTGAAAAGACAACAGTTCTGTTCTCCACTGGCTGCTCAAAAACTTTGGAAAGCACATTAGCCTTACTCCCTCCTTTTTTTGGTTTTTACTCTATTTTGTTTAGCAAACAGCTGATAAGGAAAACAGATTACATTTTTTCAAGGAAAGCCTTAAACTAAATCAGTGAAATGCATCACATCGGTCTGAAGAAATAACAGAAAAAGGCTCTGACAACCAAGAGTTATACATTCTGCCAACCAAAATAAGTAACAGACAAAAGTGTCTCTGTTGCCAAGAATTTCGATTAGGAAACTATTGTTATGTCAGATAAGGAATCGAGGTATAAATTATTATATATTTACAGTCAATAAACAAGCACACCGAGGAGAAGGATGATGTTTTGTTCAGTGCAAAAACATACACAGAAAAATCAAATCTTGGCAAGTGCCTCATGAAGTCACATATCCGACTTCTCCTTTTAAATACCATGCTTGTTCATTCCTGTCAGATTCCTGCTTCAGTATACAAAACTATAAGAATATGAATAACTCTTACCCAGTTTTAATCAGCAAAGGGAGAATTCTTGCACTCTGTAGCTAGGAGAAATATGGCAGTTGGTTAGGAAGAGCTGAAAATGTTACTGAGTAACATCTGAAGGCCATTTGCTTTTTCTTCTTATTTTCAATTCCTAATAGAAGGCAATAATAAATGCTTCCAGAGATTTCCTTCACTGCACATTACTTCATATTCAAACATTCAGGTACCTCTATAAAATAAAAATTAGCAGTGATTGCTGTCTTTGCTCTCTTTTAACTAGAAGAGCACTTAGGGAGTATTATTTCTGCGTAAAGGAGACAGAAAACTGACGGCATCTGGCTTTTCTTCCCCATCTCATTTGCATGAAATCAATATTTTGCAACCCAGAGCTTGGCTACTCTGTGTTTCTGCTTCCTTGAAAGGGGGAGGTGCAGAAAGGGCCTTACTACAGAGAGGTGGGGAGGGACAGGACTTTCCAGTTTAAAAAGAAAAATAATTGTAATTCTCATGAAATATGTAGTATTTACAGTCCTAGAAACTGGAGTCCTGGAAAAACAAGTTAATGGCAGGGGCTAAATTCCAGCCACTCACTGGGCTGTCCTGGAATGACCATGGTTATGGACAAGAGCATTATTCATGCTCCAGAACCTTTGTGCCTTTGTTCATCCACAGCTTAATGCTCCAGCAAAGAAAGGAAACCCATTTCCCACAGACGCACACACGCAATTAGCACAGCCAAAAATCAGAGTTTCAAAACAGTCAGAGTTGTTCTCCATAAGATTTTCCTACTTCTCAGACATTTTAAGTCCCTCTGCTCGATCCCTTTGACAGTGTGAAGTTTCAGCCATTCTTGGATTTGGCCCTGAGCTCAGCCATGCATGCAAAGGGGCCTGCAGGAACACTGCATTCATATACAGTAAGGTTTCTTTCTGCCCATGAAGCTTCCACTCCTGGACATCCACAGCAATGCAAGGTGTGCTCTGAGTGAGATTATAACAGAGTCCAAAGCAGTGACAGAAACACATATGGTCAAGTCTTCCCAGACTGACAGTAAAAAGCTGTACTGTTTATTTAATTTCACTGCTGTTTGCATCTAGCCAAGTCTTTTGTGACCACAGGTCAATTATCTTCGCCATCTGGTGGCTTAGGCAACATGGTCTGTAATTTAACATAGTCACAGTCCAGTGCACTGGGAAGAACAGCTCACATCACATGAGACATCTTCGCATTTCCTATAAGCTAGTCTTCTTATGGGGAGTCCCAGGCAAAGAGTCAAGGCCCAGTCTGAAACAGGAGAGCTTATCCCCACACATCTGCTCAGCAAGGGATGGAGCAGAGTGGCAGGGTCTTGAATAACCCTGAAGGTGCTTAGACAGAGGTTTTTCCATGATTTAGTGCTTCAAAGCTAGCACCATTCACTAAGCAAAAAGTCCCTTAAAAGCAAAAGTAAAAACACAGCTTACATGAATGCTTAAAGCTTAAGAAGTTATGCCTCTCTTTAAACCCAGCTCTTACTGAACATGTGTTACACATAACCAAAGCCTGACACTTCCTGCATTGGCAGGGAGATAGCAATGGAAAAGCTCACTGAGGCTAGTTTTAGTGATTTACAGCAAAGGATGGGGGAAAAAAGATCACATCTTTATTCAATATGTTTTTCTACTAACATGCATGCTCTACATAAAGCCAGTCTAAGCCACTTTGCACTAAAGCTAGAGTAAAGTAACACAAAGGTGGCAAAGTCAGTAACTGGCATTTTGGTTAATCTTGCCCAGCATGGCCTGAGAGACAGGATTTACTTGAATTTTAAAGGTTTACATCTGGACAAGTTATCCTGAACTGTCTTCATAACTGGAGGAGACACAGACAGCTTTCAAATGAGACAAAACTACACCTTTACTGGAGCAAAGCTAAACTCTCTTCGCAACATCCTACAGCAAGAGCTGCTATAGCTTAGCTACATGATGTTCTCACCTAGTGAGGACATTTCCTTAAAGCCAAGATAAATCATGTTGTAAACAATGTCTTTCTTTCCACTGACTACAAAGGAATTGTGGTTGACTAGCTTGAATGCAGACTAGCTCAAAAGAATTTAATTCTGGAAACCTATCGAAAACAGCAAGGGCACCCATTTACTATCTTGGAAGGAGAAAACTACTTCATATATCTTCTGTCATGCCTCAGTTATGTATCTTAGAAAACAAACCACAAAGGCTTGCCTAAGTCTTCAACAAAGCACGCAATGGATGACAAATGAATGTTATGCAAGCAATTGTGTGTTCCTTTCCTTTCCTAACTTTTGAGTCTTGGGCACGCCACAATAATGTTCTTGCATCGTATCTATAAACCCATTGCAAAACCACTGATTCCTCTTACACTAAAGGAGAAAATTATTACCGTGGATGGAGCAAACATCACAGAGAAGGGGACATGTGCTTACACAACGTTTTGCTGGATCTCAGAGGAATATCAGGAGTTGTGAATCTCAGCGTCACCCTCAAAGAGGAGAATAGCTTAGTGGTATCAAACAGTAACGGCAAGAACAAAGATTAGAACCCCTGTTTCTGAAAGCTGCGCAACTAAGCAGGTGATATACCTGTCTGCCATGCTGGAGGCTTGCTAACAGATTTTCCTCTGTCCACAGAACAGACTAGAAGCAACAGAAAGCCAACATTATGAATTTCTAAATTCTGGTTTGGGCTGTGACTGTATGCAACTCAAAACTAAGCACAGTCAACCTTTAACTTTCAGGCAAAGGTATCACTCTTACGGAAGTGCAACAGCAGACTCCGCTGGCCGCATGCATTTCTTTCCATCTGGGGATGGAGAGGATCCAACTCTTTTATGAGGTTTATTCCAAAGCTTTGAATACAGTATGAATATGGTAAACTTCAGGCATTATCCTATAAATCAACAGCCAACTCAAAATGAAATTCCCAAATGATAAAAGCTAGAGCATCAGCAACAAAGCTTAAGAGAAGCACTATAAGCTGCACAGGCCCATCTGCCCATAGGCATAGGAGAAAACAACATCTATAAGACTTATGAGCAAGAAACCCATTGTACTTTAATAATCACCACGTTCCCAGATCTGTAAGACACACTTACATACCTTTGGCAACATTGGCTCTAAGGTGTTTTTAAAATCTCATTCCAATTTACAGAGTATCTATGAATTTCCAGCTCATTTTCACTTCCAATTACTACTACTCAATTGTGTTCTTGCCTGATCTATAACTTATGTTAAAACATATGGTGGTGTATTTGCTAAAAATTCCCTGAAAAAGTGCATTCCCCAAATCAATTCTAAACAGCTTCAGACCTGAGATCAGAAAGGGATGGGGCAGTAGGGGAGCAGACCCTAACAGTGTTTAGGGACACCTGGTGGGTGGAGGGTGGCATTCTTTTGGTTTTTATTTTTTGTACAGCCAACTGAAGCAGCCAACATTTATTTAGAGATAGTTTATGAAGTGAAAATTCCATACATTGTAATGGAAAGACAATTTAATCTTAGCTCCAGATACTGAAATGCTCAATATACATTTGAAAAAAAAAAAAGCCAAAAAACAAAAACAACAAGACTTCATAAAAGTTATTATGAAATACTTTGGAGAAAGATTTAGGAAAAATACTGCACATGCATTTAGTAGGAATCCCCAGTGGTTGTCTCATTTACCTCATTACACACATGCACGCACACACACCGAGTGTTAATTGCACTCCAAAAGAAATCTGCAGGCACAGACTGCAAGAAATGATATGGGTCCTTCCCCTCATTCCCTCCCCCTGATGGACGCCTACTTTTCTTCTAAAAATTCCCCACAGAAGAAGAGAGTGCTAATTGTAGCTATCACAAAGTGTTTTTCCATCACCACAGAAATTTAATTCCTAAATGTGAGTCGATGCACACGCAGAGGCAGAGACCGAGCTGAGGTAGGAGTGATGACGGATCCCTGCAGCAATTCATTCTAGAGGGGAAAATTTAAATACACATCAAGAGCATAATCCCACAATTGGCAGATACACTTCAAAATCTTGAAATGCTTATTTTCAGCCTCTTAAAGCTAACTGATGCAAGCCCTTCCTGTGAGAACATCGTGTAGCCCAGGCACTTGTCTTGCATACCACAGAGCTACCACAAAACGTGTTGCTGTATCCGTTAATGATACAGCATCATCTGCAGTATCAAAAGGGTGAAAGAAAAGTGTAAGAGCAATCAGGATCTTGAAAAACTTCTCACTGAACTGGCTTTAAAAAAAAGCTGTGAAACTGTCGCAGGACAGAGATGTTAATTCAGAAGAAATTGGACAAAGAGTGATGAGCCCAGAGAGAGTGTGTTTGTTCTCCATGAGAGCTGAAAGTAACTGGTTTTAGCTGATCACCACAGAATAAATCTCCCGTTCCCAGCTCATCTCACTGAGGAGCAGACACCAGGCTCCAGGAACGAGCCCAGCACAGACACACAAGCACTGACACTGATCTCAGGCTATGGGACTGTGCCCACTGCGGCAATACCAAAATAAGAGGCTGCCCACTGGAAGGGGACAGATCCAAACTTCTTCTCCAGCACCAGCCACTCCGAACCACAAGAAGACAAACAGTTATTGCTTGAATTCCTGTAGGAGGGAGAAAGGCAGGCTGTACTAATGGAAATGGCACTTTTCTCACCATGCTCCCCTACAAGGAGGACCATGGGAATCAATGCTCTGCAGGCCTGCGTAGCTTCAACAAGCAGCCACTGAGGTGTAAATGCAAGATCCAGCTTTGTGCTTCCATCCGACTGTGTCGCTGCCACTCACAGCGCCTCAGCAGCAGCAAGCTGTAGGGGGAGCACAGTGGGTGATGCTGACGCTGCACAGCAGTGCTGATGCAGGTTAACAGGAGGAAGCATTCTGCCAGCAGAGGCATGTGCTCACACTTGGCTTCAAGTACCCTTATTCTAGAAAAATAGTTCTCTGCTTTCACCACCTCTCCTTAAACGCTATTCTTAAATGAAAGGGGAGCAGTACTTCTTCCAACCACAGCAGAAATTTAGGTTGCTTAATAATTTTTTCTTTAAAATAAAGGGTAAGCTGTGAAGAAACCATCCCACAAATTATGGGAACCGTGGCACAGCAAGGAAGGAGGGGTTTCTAACGACCTCCAGCAAACAATACATATGCATCTTCTGACTGAAAAACGTGCCGTGCTGCTAAATGAACATTCCTCTGCAAACATCATTTGACAGGAATTCCTGTCTAATAGGGATTTCGTGCAGCCAAGGTGACAAAAAGAAAGGAGACAAGAAGACACATCTGGAGTTACAAAGAGGACGTGTTGAGCCACGTAAACCACCACAAAGCAAAGACAGCCTTGAATCTAGTAAAAAAATACTTCTTGGTTCTCTGTATGTAAAAGTTAATCCTCCAGTGTAAAAGAATCTGCAAAACAGCAGTTGATCTGAGCATCAGAACTGTAAAACAAACCCCAGTTATGTAAAATTAAGTTAAAATAAAAGGAGGGAAGAAAATAAGTCAGTGTAAAATTTATGTATGACATTATATACACAATCACAGCTGTGGCAGTGCTTGCAATCATATATATTTATACCAATTAATTGCTTCATCTCAGCCTAAAACCTCTGCTGTGTGTTGGAGAAAACCACCTCAGCTTCACAGAGGAAAAGCTTCAGACCTGCTACAGAGCACTTTACCCCACAATTTCTGAGGATTACCTTTCATACCCATAGGTAAAAACTGTGAACAAACATTTACACATAATCTACTGATTCTTTTACAAATTGCTGCTTCATACGGGCTAGTAAAACTCCTTTAAAAAGGAAACATCAAAGTCCTTGCCACCTTTGAACAGGTGGACTTTCTGTTACTGTAACTACTCACAGGACAAAATACTATCATGACCGTCAGAGAAAGGAATTAGTTTTGTGTTAAGAGTTTTCATGCAATTTTATGGCATTCAGATTTTACAGAGCCGCTCACCACAGCTGAGAAATACTAGAAGTCATTACCAGAATGTACCAACACCACTGGTTTTACAGTCTGAGACTTTTTTTGCAAAGGTGAGGAACATCAGCAAACCCCTGGTTTCATAAGGGGAACGTACAGATAGTTTAGTTCCCCAAACTCCTCTGAGCTAAACTCAAACTTTGGATTTGACGTTAACAAATCAATAACAGACTTAAAAGAGCCTTGTCTGGGACTTTTATGTGAGAGCCACTTATTGTAACAGAAGACTATTTTAGCAGCTTGAAGATAACAATCTTTCTCTGAAAGAAGATACTTCCAAGGACTCCCTGTTTACAAACAAGAAGGAGTTTTCAAAAGAGAACATCTCAGATAGACACCAGAGGGGGAAAAAAAAAACGATCATACGACTGGCTGGTTGAGGATCTTCTCTTACTTACAGCACTTAAAAGAAAAAGGAGTTCCTTTGAAAATTCATCTCCAAATGTGGGTTGCAGAGTCAGCTTTTTGAAGATTAAACGACTTTATAAAGAAGGAAATAATATGGTAGAGATTAAAGTTCAATTTCTATTTCACTTGTTTGACTTTAGGACCTTTCATGCTTTGGCTACATAAAATTTGGCATTAACCTGAAAGCTAAAATCATTTTACTCTATCCAAACTCAGAGGAGCAAGAAATGGTCACTGATGGTGACACTACAGATAGGTGGATAGATACAGATTTGTTCTTTTGTTCAGACGAAGCATACATACCCTTAAATCTGGAGAAAAGTTGTCTGCTGAGGTGGAGACCGAGTCTGATGATACAAGAGAAGCAGATTTTGTATGAGCAGAATGGTCCGACTGAGAAGTGGAAGCACTGAAAAAAGAAATACCACACTATCAGAATGGTGCTCAGGACTGCTCAGAAGCCTACAAATAAGGCCGCTCACTTGCAGCTGTATCAGGCAATTTCCCCTGCTTTCCACCCTTTCCATTCTCAGTTATTTAGTCCTCAGCAGTGCTTTCAGAGGACCTGTTTTGCCTTCCGTTACTACGGATCACAAAAGCACACACAATTCATTACCAAATCGCAGCTCAGACCCAGCCAATGCTGTCACGAACGCAAACCCGATCAAATCCTACATCAACGAAACGAAGGGCCTCCATTTCAGGCCTTCAGATGGGAGAAATTAGCGCGCTGCAACTTGATGAAAACAGACAGGATCCTGAACGCGTGCCAGCACAACTCCAACCGCAGCTTTACAATGGTGGAATGAATTCAGAATAAAAACCTCTTTCCACCACATGGAACTGTCCTCTTTCAGGTGTAAGCACAGCCCCGGGAGAACGAAGAAGAGCCTCCCAGCATACCTCTCTGGTAATACAAAGTGTGATTTGCAAAAAACAAAGCAAAACAGCTATCATTTTTTCGACCTGGTTTTTCTAGGACAACTGTAAGCAATTAAAATAAGCTTATTTTATGACATTTTCATGCTGCAAGCTTTTCTAGAATCGTAATTGCTTGAAATTAGCATTTGATAATAATGCTTTTAAAGCCCCACGGGACTGCAAAGAAAGACCTCTGTGGGGCAACGTTCTGCCATGGCACAACAGCAAACGCTACCTGGAGCTGCTCATTCCCACACTCTCAGTGACCCCAGAAAGGTTTCACCTGGGTGCTACGACACCCTTAAAGAGCAGCTACCTGACCGAGGCAGAAAACCCACCAGGGCATTATGTTATTAGCTGTATTAATTAGTCATCTGACAACCTTCAAACAGCTTTATCTGAGCTTCCAAAGAGCCTGGAGATCTGTTAATTGTCTGAAAATTGTTTTGCTGCTTAACTGCTGCTAAACAGCCTCTGAAAGGCCAGAATGTTCCAGTTTTATTTCTATTCTTCGAGGTTTGGCAAAGTGTTAGGAAGGCAGTGTTAAAAACACGAGGTGCTATGGTAAAGTTGGGCTCTTGCTGGGAGTCACTCCTCTCTGTCCAAGGATTAAAGAGCACTGGCAAGTTTTTAATTCTGTGATGCAGGAACTTTGAAACTGAAGTTTTGGGAACAGTAAAAAACCATTTAAATAAATGATACCATTGTGCCAACTGAACAGAACGATTCCACTGAATGCATTTATTGTACACAGTTCACCAGCTAACCGTTCTGCTTCCAACTCACCTAACTCTTTGAGTTTACCACCATGTTACTTTTCAGAGGGACAGACAGAAAATAACCCCACGCTGAAGTAACAAGAACCAACTCAGCAAAGCCACCTGTTCTTACAGCTCCAAGGGCCTCCCAGATACACAGAATGTGCAAGCAGTTCCACATTACAACTGAACTGGTAGAACTACACTGCTGCTGAGTGCTGGTCATGCTCCTACTCTCTTCCTCCTCTCCTCGATTGGGGCTGCACTCCACTGCCACGCATTCCCATTGCGAACATCAGGATGTGCGGTTCGATTTGTTGATCTGCAGGGGCAGCAAACGATTGCTAAACACAAAGAAAGTCTTCTGCTGGATCACAGGGCTGATTGGATTCATTACATGGCCACATAAATAAGAGGCAGTGCACGGGAGAAGAAGGGAATCTGTATCTGGAGATGATGAGGAAGGCTGAAAACACTTCTGCACGCAGCAGCCCGCAGGCATGCTGAATGAGGCTTCGCCCTAAACCACATCATTACACTGCTTTACTTAAACCAGCTCAGAGCCCTGGATGCATTCCCTCAAAACTCATTTCAGTCTGCTCCCTGTACATTCAGTCTTTACCTTCCAAGTGTTCACCCTGATGTTTGCAACTGTATAACTGATTGAGGTTTAAAGTTGTGTTAAAATCACCCCATCTAATCATCCCACAGTGCAGCACTACCTTACTGTGCAGCAGCCCATACGGGGATGGCACTAACAGTTTTCAGCTGGGAGTCAGCAGCTCTGCCTCGGTCCCACGAAGTCAGCTCCAGCTGGGGCAACCAAAGCTTCAGCAGAAACCTCTTGGTGTATTTAAATGCATTTAAGATCAGTGACACAGCTCAGTGTTGAGAAGTCATTTAGCACAAACGTAAATAGCAAAGCAAGGGATGTACTGGCAGCTAATCTAAGCTCACGTGCCTGCACGGAGAAGGCATTTGTTTGCACTGTGCAGAGCAGCTCACTTACTGAACAGCACTAAATCGCTGAGCACAAGAATAGTAATAGAAGCATTTGCATCAAGAATTTCATGTCCTTTCATCACAGAAAATGGAGCTGGAAAGGCCTTTCATGAGTAGTGGTAGTCTCTCCCTCTGCCCCCAAGCTAGGAAAAGCTATGCCCAAGCAATCCCTGCAGCCTTCCCACCTAACCTGCTCATCACTGCTCCCAGGCAGGGAAAGCACTAACAAAAAGAGTCAAAATCCACCAGTTGTTCTGCTTGCACAACTTGTCTGCCCTCCTGCATCCCCAGCCTTTACCAAATAAACAAGCAGTGATTATCTAACCATAATAGACCAAAATTTGCTATGAAATTGTCAGTTAATTTTACTTCAGCAGGCTGAGGGGCCAACTGCTTTGTGCAGGGGAAAAAAACCCAACAGACTGTCCAAGTGTTTTGTGTTTGTCGATCATGCCTGGCTTCGAGTGGGTTTCAATCAAGCAAAGCATTTGCATTTTAGAAGGGAATTTTCAGAGGCTCCCAGCACCAGAGCCCCCGTGCTCCTGTGGCAGCCACCAGCAGCAAATCACCTCCTGTGACATCAGGGACAGCTTTGGGAAGCGCTGCCTGCACACACGTGAGCAATACCACTCAGTATGCACAGGTTGCACTTGTTAGGCTGGCTGCCTCTGTGCTCATCGGTCACTCACAGGGAGCTGTGATGGAGGAAGGTGTGGGGTACTGAACTACTGCTGCTGCCTCTCCATTCCCTCCTGCCATGTGCAGGCAGCTTTGCATGGCTCCAGTTCCACTGCTCAGCCAAGTGATTAACCTGCTGTCCCTGCAGGCACATGAGAAGTTTTTTTAGTTTCAGTGGTTTAATAAACACAGAGTTCTCCCTGCTGTCAATGCAAAAAGAAAGACCTTCAAGCCATGCAGCTTCATGTGTCTACAGGGTGGGGGAAGGAGAGGGTGCTGGGGCTGCTATGCAAGGAGCAGAGCTCCCTCCATATTTGCCACCTGCTCTTCTGCAGCTGGTGCAAATCTTGCTGCCACTGCAGTTTCTCCATATTAACCTGGCTTCCTCCAGTGCAAAGTTAGAGCTATCTCCTAAGTCTTTTTGGCAGCGGGATGGGGTAGTACTGATGCTAGTCTAAGGTGCAGAGGACCCCTCTGAGAAATACCCCAAACACCTGACTTTCAGAAGTAAGGCAGTACAGGGCAAATCTGTGTGAAAGCACAAGTATGATGGTCAGATGTTGCTGCTGAGTTAGGTTACAAACATTTGAGAACGCAGGTACACGTGGCCTGATTTCAGCAAGGGTTAAAAATCACTGGAGCTGTGCCCATGACTGCCAGCTTAAAGTCTGGTTTAATGCAACTCAGTAGAAAGTGACAGGACAAGGGGGAATGGTTTTAAACTAAAAGTGGGGAGATTTAGGTTAGATATAACTATTTTAGATAGTTAGATTAGGTTAGATATAAATATTTTCAGGGGAAAATATTTCACAGAGAGGGCGGTGAGGCCCTGGCACAGGCTATCCAGAGATGTGTGGGTGCCCCATCCCTGGAGGCGCTCAATAGCAGGTTGGATGGGCCCTGGGCAGCCTAAGCTGGTGGGTGGCAACCAGCTCATGGTGGGGGCTTAGAACTGGATGATCTTTGAGGTCCCTTCCAACCCAAGCCATTCTATGACTCATTCTATGATTCATTCTAAATGATTATCATCTCTGAACCTCACTAAGGTTCTAGGAAACAGCATTTATTCAAGTTCACTAAATACTTTAAGTTCTTCCTCCAGGAAAGAAACAGAGCACAGGTGCTTCAGAGCTGACCTGTGAAGAACAGGGACCTCCAGGAGCAGTTCTCTTCCCATGCTGCACAGGCAGCTCCACAGCACCCATCCTGATGTCTGTGCTAATTGTCACAACAGACCCCTACAACAGAAAAACTCCACGGAAAAGTATCTTGCCCCTGTTGCTGCTATTCCCATTTCTCCTTCTTTGCTCCCCAAGCAGAAGCAGAAAACAGGGTTAGGATGCAATTAGCACTCATACATGTCTTTCAACTTAGTAATTATTGTTTAAATGTATTTTTATGGCCAGATTCTGAATGATAAATGAGTCTAAATGAGATCTGTCAGCACAATTGTCTCATACAGTGTCTGCATGCAGCATTAACCCCTTGGCTATATGGAATACATATATGCAACTAATATGAGAATTAAAACAGAAAACAAGCGTAATGACTCAACTCTTGATAAAGCCTTCATTGTTATTATTAGGACCAACCCACAACACGCCAGGTGGTTTTCAAGCATAACTCAGACAGATGCCCTCTGGTGATTCTTGTTCAGGCAACTGAAAGGTAACGCAGCTTCCATAGCAGAACTGAAGGAATTCCAGCATGCCATCAACAAAGATGTAAAGAAACTACAAACAGAAGTGTCTGAGACACGCAAACTTATCTTGTTACACTATGAAGGTGCAGGGAAATACTGTGGGAGAAAGAAGTGGTAAAGTCTGAGGTCACTTCAAAAAGTATCATCAAACAGCCCAAGCCATCTGAGGCAATCTCTGCCCTCTGACCTTTTTAATTCAAGTAACATGGTGTAAAAAACAGTAAAGGAAAAGAAATAAAAACTTGCTGCTATTCTCTTTGCTGTTACGTAAGTGTGAATATGCAGTTACTGCTTTCCTAGAGCAGATAAGCAACAACTTTTCACAGAAGAAAAAACACATACACAGCAATTTGACCACATGAGGGTCCAAGAGCAGCCCCAGAGAATTCAGGTTAGGTAGGAGGCAAGCATGGAGATGTAAGGGAACAGCCAGAACCAAAGAGTGAAAATCCAAAGGAAAGCTTAAGGGCAGCCTCTTCTCCCAAGTTGTATGACACGAGAAGAAAAGCAAGACAGCCAATTTTACTTACAAACCAAAACTGCACGACAACTTCTGGCAAAACACTAAGCAAAGGTCATGGTATTACCATGATTCAGATGAACCTTCCCTCCCCGTACCTGCTGAGAATCGCTATTTCCAAGAAAGCATCTTAGGAGGCCTGCCTCTCTGTTCAGCAAGAACATCAAAATTCCATATAAATATACCTTCCTAAAGACAAGAAACAGTCCTGTGCAAAAAGGGACTGAGTAGCAACTCTCCAAAAACTACCCACAGTTAATTTTTTACACAGTTAATACAGGTTCCTAAAGTTCTTACCCTAAATCTACAACTGAGAACATGCGTATGAGCTTAACATCCAGAACTCTCAGAAAACCTGATGAGACAGAAGGAAAACACATCTCTGGAAAACATGGCATCTCATTTAACACCCTATGCGTAGGGCTTTGGGATGGGTTTTTGTTTGATTTTTATTTATTTTTTTACACCAGTGTCTGAAAATACTAACCTGGCTCGCTCCTATAAGTAACACAACTGAAATGCAGTCACAGATGATAGTCAGCTCTCCAGCACCTTCTTTATGAATATTCCTTCCCTGCCACTATAAGTAGCTGCTTCTTTGCTTGCAAAGGTGTGCCAATTACTCAGATGCTAATTGGCATCAGCTGCTCATATAATTTCTTCTCTATCAAACCGTATATTTTGTTTCAATAGTCACTGAAATGACATGGAAAACAGGTGATAAAATGCACCACTGTGCAATACAGTTTGAGCCGTAAAGGTCATAAATGAGAAAAGCACTGCAGAGTGCAAATTTCCATTTCCTCTCTTCCTGTTTTTGTAAAACTTTCTCATTATGTACATTCCTAAAAATTAATCAAAGTGGAAACTGCAAATTAATGTTGACTACTGGCAAATACAATTTCATCTGGAAGCTTTGGATGCCAAGAGAACAGGATCCAAAGGGTTCAGATTTATGGCAAGACCATAAGTAGGAGCACCTGTAGTACTTGGACACACTTTTTATAAAGCATAATTACGCAGAGCTATCGAGCCCCGCCTCTGCACTTCCCAAATTCAAGCAGGCAATTTTCTCTCTTCAATACTTTCAATGCTCCTGCTTCTTTCAGAGCAATACTGAAAAATCTTTTGGGTCACATCAGAGCAACAGGAGACAAAGCGATGTTTGTTTCCCATGAATATCACTTTGTCCTAGCTGGTACTGCCCAATCTGGCCTGGGAAATCCAGCTGTCTTCCACATCACTGCTCTCTCATTCCAGCTGCTCTCTGTGGCTCTAGAGATGCAAAGCAGCCCTACAGTCCTTTCTGGTACACAGATCCTAAGGTACTCACGTGTTCCTTTCTCCCCCTTGTCCAGAGAAGGGCTTACAGCATGGCTAGTGTCTGACTGACCCGGGGCCTCACAGCAGGAGCCGGGCATTTTGTGCTGGCATCTGCTGTGCCAGAGCCGCAACAAACTCTGCAGCTGTAAATTAAGTTTTAGAGTCTTTTCGCTCTGTCTGTCCGAGACAAGAATCCTGCTGTGCTCAGCACTGCACAAGCCCACAACAACTGGCAATCTTTCTCCTGAAGAGCTTACATGGATGGAGAAAGGAGCAGCATCTCCAGTAAGCAGGGACTCAATTTTTCACAGATGGAGGCTCACTATACCTTCTGACCAAAAGAAACTACCTACAGCATATACAAGATGCACTCCTACTCTCCCAGAACACACAGGACACTTTTCAGGCATCCTGGATACACAGTTGCTACACTTAAGAACTACATGAAACTCACAATCTTTTTAAACATTTAAATATCCCACCTTAACCCTGCTTGACCTGTAGCTACCTCAGAGAGATGAAAACCACAAGCAAATATGTTCTCACAGGAAATAAGAGAACCAACTGCCAGGCTTCCTCTGGCATTCCGGAGAGGCAGACAGTTACATAATATAATAATGTACACTTGCCATTCAAAAGGGTTGGCTGTCAGAGCTTAACAACATCTTAAAAAGAAACCATTTCAGTAAACAAATCATCGTGCATGTGTGTGACAGACCTAAAATAGCCCCCCATGCCACTTGCCTGAATGGAAAAGATTCACTTCTGTTGCCAAGCAAACCCAGGTCTCAGTCTGACTTCATGTTCCAAGGAAAGAAAATGATTTTTTTTTTTCAAGTTGATCCTTAAAGTAGCATCCTTAGCTGAATATACGGTACATGTTTTCCCATGAGCATAAAGAGAATGTCCTATGTTTTGACCGTGAACAAGCTTTTCTAGGAATGCAAATTCTGCTCTCAGAAGTTACACAATGGACTACAGTGTCACAAGCACTGTTCATGCTCCATTAGTCATTCTTTTATTATTTTTTAACAGAAATTCACAAAAGGCCTGCAGTGTGTAGAGCACTTGCTAAACAATAGGCTGATTGTCTAAAATATTTGCAAGATTCCAGGAATAGAAAGCCAACACCCAAAGACAAACCAATATGCAGCACATAATAACAGCAAGCAGCTCATAGTATCACGCTTTCATGAGTCAAACACCCCAGAAGGTAAAAACAGGAAGAACAGCAGCAATCAGAGGCCTGAACCGATATACCCTGATCAGCATGTGGAAGATAACTACAGAATTATCTGTATGCACAGCAGGAACAAAAGGGGCGTTGGGTTTCTAAGGAGCTCCAGGCCGGTATGGGGTGGTACTAAGCTACAGGAAAGGAAACAGAAGGGAAATTTTTTTTTTTTCAAAGAGTTATTAAACTTTTGCTGGAACTGACATCATACCTCTGTTTCACCAGCTTCAGAGCCCAAAATTAGTTACTACTTCAATTGTGGCATTAACAGTGACAGCAGTGATAGGTGGGCAAGGCAGATGGCCCATCTCCTCCAGGTGAGACAAGGCGGGAAGCTAGTCCAGCAGCTATGGCTCTGCCCTATTCCTTATGGCAGAGAGATGTGATGCACTTTCTGCAGATGCTTGTGCACACCTGGGTCTGTGCTTACAAACTTCTGCATTTCCACTCTCTTTATTTGCATTTAAAATAAGTTATGACTATAGGGTGAAGAGGGATTCAATATGCAACCCTGCTCACTGTCAACAAAGCACTGCTTGCAGGAACAGTGCTTCCACCCACTTGTTTCTGTGCTTTCCTACACAGTAGGCTACTGCTCTACTTTTGGGGCTGTTCAGAAGGAGCCAGAGCCTTTGTTTTAAAATCTAAGATGCTCTAGAGGGTAGAACTGAACTCCAAGAACTCCTCTGAGAAAACAATATTTCTGGGTCATGAAAACACAGTCGAGGTAGAGAAGCTCCAGTAACTCAGGCCTGAGATTTTTGAAGAAACACCACACAGTGACAGACAGAAGGTCCTCAGGGAGATCAGCAACACATCTGGGCACCACAATATCAGAAGAACATAAAACTATTAGGGAGCATCCAAAGGAGACCTACAAGGATGGTGAAGGGCCTAAAGAGCAAGATGGATAAGGAGTGGCTGAGGCCCCTCGTGTGCGCAGCCCAGAGCAGAGCAGGCTGAGGGGGGGCCTGATGGCAGCTGTAGCTCCTCACAGTGCTGAGCTCTGCTCTCTGTGACAGCGACAGGGCCCGAGGGAACAGCACGGATCTTGTGGGTCCTTTCTAACACAGGATATTCTACTATTCTATTATTCTATCCTTAGGTTAGATATTAGGAGGAAGTTTTTCATACAGAGGGTGGTGATGCACTGGAACAGGTTGCCCAAGGAAGTTGTGGATGCCCCATCCCTGGAGGCATTCAAGGCCAGGCTGGATGTGGCTCTGGGCAGCCTGGTCTAGTGGCTGGCAACCCTGCATGTAGCAGGCCGGTTGAAACTAAATGATCATTGTGGTCCTTTTCAACCGAGGCCATTCTATGCTTATGATTCTGTGATCCTTGTGGACCCCTTCAAATCGAGATATTCTAGGATTCTAGGATTCCACATCTCCAGGACATCCAGCCAGCAGTCTCTCAGGCCATGATGAATCAGCATTTGTCCCAGCTCACAGCTCTCCTTTTGTCCAGCTCAAGCACTGGTCAAAAGAGCTATAACCACCACCACAACCACAGTCCTCCTGATGCAGTACGACCTTCACTAGCAAAAAGGCAACTCAGGAATCCAAATTCAGCAGGTCGAGGGAGGTGATTCTGCCCCTCTACTCTGCTCTTGTAAGACCCCACCTGGAGTACTGCATACAGCTCTGGAGCCCTCAACACAATAAGGACATGGAGCTGTTGGAGCAGGTCCAGAGGGGTGCCATGAAGATTATCAAAGGGCTGGAGTACCCCTCCTATGGGGAGGGGCTGAGAGCTGGGGTTGTTCAGCCTGGAGAAGTCTCCAGAGGGACCTTACAGCATCCTTCCAGAACCTGAATGGGGCCTACAGGAAAGCTGGGGAGGGACTTTTTATAAGGGCAGGCAGTGACAGGATGAAGGGAAATGGCTTTAAACTGGAAGAGTGTAGATTTAGACTAGATATCAGGAAGAAATTCTTTACTGTGAGGGTGGTGAGACACTGGAACAGGTTGCCCAGTGAGGCTGTGGATGCCCCCTCTCTGGAGGCATTGAAAGCCAGGCTGGATGGGGCTCTGAGCAACCTGGTTTAGAGGGAGGTGTCCCTGCCTACAGCAGGGGGTTGGAACTGGATGATCCTAAAGGTCCCTTCCATCCCAAACCATTCTGTGATTCTATGATTTCCTGGTGCTACAAGACTATCAGTGGAATAGGCCAATTCCAGGGCTCAGGATATTTTGCGCAGAGAAGAGCTCTGGACAGTGTTGCTATCTCCTATATGTGAATACAGACAAAAGTCATTATGGAAATCCTAAACACAATTCAAAACCACTCCTGCTACTTACGGTATTTACTATATAAGCTTCCACCTCCTTCCTTAAAAGTATATTAAATCAGAGTAAGACATGCAAGTAGAAAATGACCAAGTTCTTGACGCAAGTTCAGACAGTCCCATGCTAAGCTGCAATAACAACAATAAGAGTCTGAGAGCAAAGAGAAACAGAAGAACAGAAAACAGCATATGTCCTCAAATATTTTGTTTGCTTGATTTAAAATGCTTTGTTTCGGGTATTTTTTTGTTTGTTTGTTTTTAGAAAACATACTAACTTGATCAAGAAATAGAAATAATATCTGTATGAGAATGTACTTACCTTAGAACAGGAAGGAAATATGAATAAAAAGATTTATTTTACTACTTGTATTCTGGCAGTGCCTTCATCTCTATCTACAAACTAAGAGCTGGTTATGTATGGTTTAAACAATACATGTATACTTCCCACAGTTCATGCGCTGTCTCATTCCTTCTTTGGATTCATTTTTATCTCCCTGTTTAAAAAACACCCTAGTAAGAAAGCAACATGTATTGTTAAATGTTCTGATTTTCTTTCAAACACATACCACACAACCCCCTCACCCCAATAAACCAAACACTCACAGTAATTAAAAATACCAGCAATTTACTCATCAATGACAGGATCGTTCCCATACTGCAAATAATCAAAAGGAGGAAAGAACATATAAATACAGCCAATCTGAAGAGTCATGCATCACCTAGCAAAAATGAGGTGGCATAACACCTTGATATGCTTTCAAAGACACTTTGTAACAGCATGCTTGGCCAGAGTCAGCTCAAAAAAAGGATTTGGAACAACAATATTCTGGCAGCAACACAGCCCCTGCATGAAGTTGGTCTCTGGTGGAGTCACAAAGCTAAAATACTACAAGTATTCAATAACTTGGGGGGGTTTACTTCCACAAATTCAAACTAAGACAACACAGGAGGTTTTCATAAATGTTGAGCACCTGTATTCTGTAACGATTTTCAGAGAGCCCAGCATCACTGCAGATTACGATCCTTCTAAGTCCCCACTTTCCACACCAACACCTGGGTCCAACTTTCCCAAGAACTCAATCCCATTTATTCTCTAAATAGAAAGCCTGGTTTCCTAAGAGCTCAGCAGCTATCAACTCCTGTTACAGTCCAGATTAGCCAAAGTGCTCTGCATGCTCACCCCCCTGGCTAGTCATACATAGGTACACGTTGAAAACAAAGGTCATACGTCTTACAATGATACGAGACATGAAAAGTTTGCATGCTAATCTGATTTTTTCTGTACATCAGTTCCAGTGCATCTGAAATGTGGTTTTATCTGCTGTGATCAGCCACTAGCCACAGCCACTTCTTCCTAAGACTTCTACTTGTAGAATTCAGTGTATGCAAAAATCTGAGTAACTCGATGAGTAGGAACAACCAAGGCTGGATGGGTTCAGCTCCTTCTGCTGCATGCTATAGGTGTCTGTGTACTCAATTACTCAACTGAAATCAAGTCAAGGAAGTCTAGAAAATGATTCAGCTCTGTCAGAGTGGGCATCTGTTTTTGCTCAGCTGAGTTATTTGTGAAGTGTACTGACCCAGCTGAGGGTAGGGTGCTTTTCAGTACCTACTAGGAGAGATGAGGGAATCCAAACCAGATCCCACTCTAGTTTCCAGAAGAGGAGTGTCACGGGGCACAGAAATTAGTACACGCTTTGTTTTCAATAGAACAAAGCCTTTTTCAGGCACAAAGAAAGCACAGGAAAAGAAGGAAATGCAAAAAATGGGAGACAAAAGGTCATACATTTCTATGTTTCTCCAAGTTGACAGAAGTCTGATTCAAGAGAATTTTCCACATGTTCCCGACATCTTTCTCATCACGGTATTTCCTTATGTTGAGAAAGAAACAAGCGTTTTCATTAATGGAAAAACTGACACGGACACCCTTGCCATCTCCACCTTTGCTTAAATGCAAAATGTGACATAAGTTATTACTTCTACTCCTCTGAAAAATGCAGTTAGAATTGTCCAAAGGTTACAGAAACTAATAGTTAACAAAGTAGATAGATGTATACCGATACATGAGGAAACGTGGCTACACGAGAAAACCAGGCTATAAATCTCTGCTCTCTTTTCAGTTGCCAACAGATTTAGCTAACACTGAAAAGAGAACGTGAGTTAATAGCTCCTTCCTTTTTCGGAGTGGAGAACAAGCCAAATTCAGTACACTTTTTGACCCTTACACAAGATGGGGATGGAGTTCTGTGTAGGTGTTCACATTTGAATTACTGTAGGCTCTCCTTGTGGGTGCTGGGGAGAAACTGAGATGAATCACTTCATTCCCATTGTCTACAAAAAGAAATTCAGAGACTGGCACAGATGTGCACCAGAGAGGTCTGCAGCGAGATGAGACAAAGTTTATCCAGGAGGTCTGTATTTTTCTTCACGAGAGATGAAAGTAGAAAGTGGAATACGCAACAGAACATTTTCTGTTACTAGAATGAAGAACATAGCTTGAATTTTCAAGAGAAGCCTACTCCAAAAGCCAACTTGGGTAAAATGGAAGCAGAGGATTCCATATATTTCTTTACCAAGGATGCTGATCAGTTTTTACTTGTTAAAGGTATCCCAATTGCTGATTTTGACAGTCATCTTTCAGCAGCACATCACTGGTAGCACAGGTTTCAGTCACTTCCCACTGTCTCCAGTATCTGTGTGACAGCTCCTATAGTTATATACATATAACTATATGGTGGTGAGGCCGCACCTCAAGTACTGTGTCCAGTTTTGGGCCCCTCGCTGTAATAAAGACTTCGAGGCCCTGGAGCGTGTTCAGAGAAGGGCAACAAAGCTGGTGAGGGGTCTGGAGCACAGGCCTTATGAGGAGTGGCTGAAGGAGCTGGGATTGTTCAGTCTAGAGAAGAGGAGGCTCGGGGGAGACGTTATTGCTCTCTATAACTACCTGAAGGGAGGCTGTAGTGAGCTGGGGGTCAGCCTCTTCTCTCATGTGACTAGTGATAGGACTAGAGGGAATGGCTTCAAGCTGCGCCAGGGAAGGTTCAGGCTGGACGTTAGGAAATACTACTACTCTGAAAGGGTGGTCAGGCACTGGAATGGGCTGCCCAGGGAGGTGGTGGAGTCACCGACCCTGGAGGTGTTCAAAGAACGTTTGGATGTTGTGTTGAGGGACATGGTTTAGCGAGAACCATTGGTGATGGGTGAATGGTTGGACTGGATGATCCTGTGGGTCTTTTCCAACCTTAGTGATTCTATGATTCTATGATAACAAACTCGCTCCTTGGCTTCAGCTCATCCACATGCAGATTTTGCTGAAATAACTGATGAGTTTGGTCCTGTCCATCTCTGCAACCTTTCTCTTTGAGAAGGACTGGCACAAATCAAAATCAATAGGACTTCTTAATATAACAAGAGTTCTTTATTCTCAGGTAAGGCAAGAGGTACGAATGAGGCTGTGGTTTAGGAGTTCAATTATGTAATGCACATATTAGTGCCTTTTGTGCCACGGAAACTAACAACAAAAAAAAAAGAACAAAAACAACTTGCACAAAAACACGTCATGCAAGACATGCAAGATACATCAAGACACATAAGTTGTATATGCATTCCACCAGTTAAATTTTTAGAAAGATGAAACCATCAATATGAACCTCATTCTTTCTGGCAAAGGACTCCAGATGCTGACAACTATGTAAGATCCACCAGGGCCAGAGCAACACCATTAGCCTGGGACCCAGAGATGCTGGAGAGGGGTGAGCCCAGCACCAGGAAGAGGGGCTGAAACTAAAAACCTGAGTCTATGACAGTTTTAACTGATCATTCTTTCTTTTTCTGTAACAATTGCATCCAGACTGATAATGATTAGACTTTCAAGATTTCATTTACACTGACAATAAATTTCAGCTATATAAAAACACGTTGCCCTTTCACCAATGAACAAGATTTCAAGTATAACAATTTGTACCAGGACATAGGCTCTTTACATCACAATAAATTAATCCAAATAAAACTGTTGTTTTATTCCAACCAGATGTTGCCCATCTTCCCAGAATAAAGAAGGAAAAAAACACCATAAGTTCATGCTCTCTGACAGCAGAAACATGATCATACCCACACCTGATCCAGATCAAATCCGAACCATTGGGTGATGTAATGTTAGTGGCTCCGGAGCCACAGCCAGAAGCCTACAGAAAGGCTAGGTCTGTCAAGTGGGAGCATTTGTGCATCGCTAGCAAGATGACTAGAATATCATTTTGAAGGGGTTATGGACTAGAAAACTACTAACAGTTTTTCTTTATTAAATACATCAGGGCTTAGAAAGCAATGGAAAAGAATTCATGGAGCAGAAAGGCAAAGAGGCAAGGAAAAGAGCTACCTTGAAATCACTGGAAAATTACTGAGTGAGAACATTGCCTGGCAAAGGAAACTACAGATGGTAGGAAAAGGAAAAACAAATACTTGAAAAGTTCCACTGATTTTCTGTTGTCTTTCACAGAATTTTTCTTCAATTAGCTCCTACTTACTGGGGCTATAAAACAGCCATATGTTTTTCAGTTAAAAATGAAGACTTGGGGTAATTACTGTGACAATATCCTTTTTGTACCTTCCCTTTGCTGGGTTATTATCCCTAACACCTCTACAAGCGAAGCACTTCATTACCTTCCCATCACCCTCTTCTTTATGGTGGAATGGGTTTCCCATGGACAAACTACAACATCACTTTTTTTCATGTCCCCTTATACAACTACACCCTGTATATAACACCTGATCATGGCGACCTCTGGAAAGCTTCTGAGGCGTTTCTAATGTATGCTGGCTGTTCCCTCCCAACAAACTGAGTTTTCAGGTAACTTAAGCTCTTTGGGGTATGGATCAGGTCTCTTTTACACCACCTGATACCTTCAGCACTGAAAAAACATTAACAGTAAAGCAGGTCATCAGGAAAACGGTAATGAAAAAGAAGCTGCTGGCTATGGATTCTGATGAGCCATTCAAGAGGTGTTATGACCTTTCTAAATGTAGTTCTTACCTTCAGACAAGAACAATAAAAGAAGGGAAGAAATGCAACCATTAAAATATAAGAAATAGATAACTAAACAGTTGAAGATCAGTATTAACCTATAAACGAAGTCAGAGCAGGATCAGATAATACATATGAATTTTGTCACTGACATCACTGGGTCATCCCAAGTCTTAAAATTCAGGTTCTGTAATTGTGTTCCTGCTGTAAATAGCCTGTAGTTAAGGGACTATGTGTAAGACTCAAAACTGTCTAGCAAACAGACTATTAGTCAACATAATAGCACCATCTCTCTTCAGAAAAGGCAGTGCCTGATGGGACCCCAGAGGGCCGTGTTCTCAGCCTCGCTCTATTCCTCATCAGCTGTCAGATCTGGCCTCATCTCTCCACAGCAGTTTTTCATCTCATTCTTAGACTTTCTCGCTATTTGCTCCATCTCTCAGCAAGGAGCCGCAGCACTCTACTGCACGTCCAAGAGCTCAGGAAAACAACCCGCCAGGCACTGGTAAAAATAGAGCAGCCCTGGCTCTCCAACGCAGAAATCGCCTCTTTCTGTATTCGTACAGCAGCTAGAGCTGTGGCACCCCAAATTCTCATAAGGCCTCTAACCAATAATTTAACATTAATTAGAATACAAGAAACAGGTGAATGCCAATTGTATTTTGTATTCTCAAATAGAAAACATACTTTAAAAGAAAAAGAACGTGCACTTTTATTGAATGTTTAGAATCTGGACAAAGGAATCTGTGTGTGCCCAAAAGGGAAACTTGCATGGCTAAAGGTCTTTATAAGCCAAGAAAAGCAGGAATTGAAATGTGGATGCCAAGGACTGCTACTAAAAGCAATTCCCATATTCTTCAAAGGTCAGAGTTTCTCCTCACAAGTGCATTGCAAGTAACATTCACCCAAAAAGACTCCACAGCTTTATTTTATCAATTTTCTGCCCGAATCCTCTGACTCTTAACAACAGACTCTCCTCATTCTGCAAGTCATGTAGGCAAAACTATTCCTTATCTTCACAATATACAGTACTTGAAAAAAAAAGTATCTCAGAATGGACCTTAGTTGCAAGTAAGTGTTATAAATTATCACTCATATATTAAAATTAATAATAATGAGCCTGCCTAGAGCTGCTAATTGCTTCTAGGCATAGTGTTAATTTTCTCAGATACAAAAAAATCAGTTCATTATCAACACTCAGCAAGCAACATACTTGTCTTCAACAGCAACAACTCTTGAGAAACCCTGCTGCACGCATAGAAGAAATCAAAAGCAAGAAGTGCTCTCAAAGTCCAGGAAGAAAAAGACAGCTACTCGCGTTTTACTGAATGCCAGAACTGGCAAGACCCTTCCTTTTCAAACTCTAACTTCAATGACTCATCACAAAACAACTCCATCAGCAAATCACACACATCTGGTAGCAATGTGGTGCTAGCGAGCCCTCCTCAGCCAACAGCTTACAGATCCAACTCCTTCCAGCATCACTCTCATCTGTGGGGAAAGAATTCCTTCAACATAGCCTTAAATCAGAGCAGGTATTGACAGGACCTTATTTGAGATGAACGGAGGAGTTCATACCTCACGGAGCTATTGCTTCAACAGACCTTGCTGCTCTGATTTACACAGAGCTTATGTTTTCCGACTTATCCCTGCAAACGCTAAGGACAAGGAGCATGATTGTTTTCATATGCTTCAGGAGAAGTGCAGTGCACAGGATTCACTGCGCCCACAGACCTCTGCGGATGATAACTGCCAGCAGAGAGGTGGTAACAAGCAACCAGAAAGTGGTAACATCAAACACTGCTACAGTCACGCTGGCAGGAAACATCTGCCCACTGCCTTATCTCTGTCTGTCATTTTAGACTGAGGTTGAAAAATCACCGACATCTCCTGCAGCAATTTCCTTCCTGTACAATCACCTCCACGCTTCTGCACAGGCAGTACAAATTTACCTTCAGTGGACCTAACAGAAAGACTCCTGGCAGTTCTACTTGTCTGTTGTTCAGACTGAGCTTTAATATGTTTTTCAGAGAACATTTTATGGAAACACACAGAGATTTGTTCATTCGGAGGCTAAGACACTTAATCACAAAATGCCTTATCACCTTTAATGAAATGTAAATTAGACACCTACAGTTCAACATTGCCTATTTCTTCAAGCCAGGCACTTTGCTAAAGTCACGCGTGGCTATATCTGACTTTGCTTTCACAGAAAGAATGGTTATGGTAGAATTTTGCTGGCTGTTACTTGGAATTCCAAAGGTCTGTATGCAGCTTCAAGTAAAAAAAAAAAGCTCTAAAAAACATTAATTTCACAGAGAGTCTTTCCAAAGTATTACTTAGCACAGCAGAAAGGTATTTATCACTCCCCCAGAAGTCCCAGACCATTTTTACAGATAGAAGAAGTCCATACCGCTGAATAAAGCTTGTTCTTCTGTGCCCTTCTGACATAACCACAGTGCAGCTCAAAGGCACCCTTAGAATCAGCGTGTTCCCATTCTCCTTTCTGCCTTGTGGTTGCTCCTGGTCTGACTCTACATACACAAGCTCCTCACAAGCTGCTAGTTGAATGCCACGGCACCTTTTCATGAGTGGTTGGCTCATGATCACCTGTCTTCCACAGAACAGGATCCAAGGGGAAAGCCCATCCTAAATATTGTCCTTTGGAAACCAGAAGGCGGTGTTCTGCCACCCAAAGCTAGCACCAGGTGAGCCAAGTCAGACTGGAGAAGCAGAATGGCTGTATCAGCACAATGAGCAGGGCGCTTCTGCTCTTTGCTATGACCTGCTCACATGAAACCAACTCAGTATTTCCACCCAGAGCTGAGGATTTTCTGCAGCACACTAACAGCAGTACTGTGAGCCTCAAACTTTATGGAATATTTTTATAGGTGGAACAGAAAACAGGTAACGTTTGTATGGTTATTCCCATCTCTTACTCCAGGATCACAAGTACTGCACATTACTCAGGTCTACTGAAATATCAAAGCAACTTTCACTGTTAAGTGTCACCGTTGCCACATCCCATTTGCACAGCCGAATGACAAACATTCTAATACAGGTTTTTTAAGGCGCTTATTCATGTGAACAACCTTTCTTATGGTAAATTCTACCAGGTGTGCCTTACTGAGGGGTCAGAACTTAAATATCTCTAGAAATATGAAACTCACTTCTCAGCAGGTGCTGAAAGAATCAGAAGAACGTGCTGCTAGATAGATTTAATACTAGCCCCTTGCCAAGCGCTACAGATTTTGCACACAGCAATTCAAACACAACTCACTAACGCTTCACTGTGAATCTGGGATGAGTGCCTTTCTACTCATTTGTTGTTGTTGTTCCTTCTTAATAAAACAGATTCCAGAAGCTGATGACAGCACCCTCTCAGTTCACTGCGCTCCTCATATCCTCCCAAAGTAAACTTTTAAAAACAAACAATCAAAAGAACCCACTTAGCGCAAACACTTCACACAGCTGCAGTCATAGGTTAACAGATCAAAGCTGTCCTACCTTAGAGAGCACAGTAAGAAAGGGATGAAAATAAATACATCCATACAAATATGTTTCAGTGTGTTTGCTTCAGAGGCAATGTTCTGGCACACAGAATCAGACTGCACTGCAGATCTAAAATCTAAGCTTAGTAATTGAGCAAGGGATCTACAGTTCTGTTCAAAGGAAAACTGATGATTTGTATGTGGGTACCACCAGATTTGCAGGGAGAGCTGGTAAAAAACATCCTGAAGGTCACCAGGCATTTCTCATTACAAGAGCCTCATTTTACTGTCTTATAATGTCACCCTAACCGTAACCATTCCAACTAAAGCGCCCAACTCAATATGAACTTTTTATTTTTTTAATTAATAACTGCATAGGAAAAAGGTGCATCAATTTCCAATAATCAGCCAGAGAAAAAGGTAATTTGTTTGGAACACACACAACAAAATTGGCCAGACTTATTCTATAAGTTTGAGATGTTGGAGCAGAGACTTGAAATTCTGAAGGTTATTGGATAAGCTTCTTAAATACCCCAAGAAAACTGTTCAAGTTAAGGCCTTTTCAGGACTTGGAGAACAGTCCTGAGCATGCTCTGCAGAGACAGATTTACTGTCTCCATCTCCCAGTGATTCCATCTGTACAGGGCATGCTGCTGAGTAAGGCTCTTCCAAGATAAGCTGTGTTTCCATGACCACAAGTCCCAGTCTCTCGTACAGTGACTGACCTTCAGTTGGGTCCAAGCTGCCCAAGCTGATGCAGAGGGAGAAAGAGAAGTATATTGGGGAAGTGAGGGAAAAGGGAAAAGAAGCCTCTAGGCATCTGGCAGGTAAACTACACTACGGAAACAGATACAGAAAACAGAAGAGTTTGATGAAGCAAAGTGAAATGAAGGTAAGTGGACACGAAGGACAAGAGAAGAAAGCACTCTGGCCATAGAGTGGGCACTGCCTGCCTGGGGGTCCTGCTGGGTGGCACAGCAGAGCAGAAGTCAATGTAACCCTGGGATGAAGGAACAGGGGAAACACCAGGAGATGCAGGGAAAGGACTGCCTCCTCAACTCGGCGCTCTTTGGAGTGCTTCTGGGATCTGCATACAGTTTCTATCTCCCTAAAGGCACTGGAGGGAGCTCAGGGGAGACCACTGAGAGGGCAGGAGCTGGACCACATCTCCCATAAGGAGGGGCTGGGGGAGCTGGGTTTGGTCAGCCTGGAGCAGGGAATACTTTGGAAGGACCCACAGGCAGGCCACAGAGGCTACACAGAAGGTATCAAGGGGATGGACAGCCTATGGAGGATATGCAGTCTCTATCCTTGCATGTTTCCAGTATGACCTGGCCTCCGAGCCATGCCAGCAGGACTGAGAGATCCTTAGGGCCCTTCGACCTGGGCACAGAGGGCAGCCAGAATGCGGCAGGACCCCTCCAGCCACCGGGGCATCGTCCCTCCTCCTGTGCCCCACCCTCAAAGCCTCAGCAAGATGTGCTTCTGAGTCACAGCATCCACACCTCTCTGATACCTGGGAGACACAGGAAGCCTTGCAGAGGTAATTTCCTCTCGGAAATCAATCACACAGCATTAAAACGTTATTAAGACTAAAAGATCAGGCTTCCCTAAAGCTGCCAGGGGACAAAACGACACGGATTCAACAAACCCCACGACGTTCGCTCCTGTTAATAATACGGCACAGGGCTCAGCCGCACCGAGCCCCGAGCAGCAGCGGAGCACCACGGCAGGAGAACGGCGGCACCGATGCTCTCCCCCCGCCCCGCGACGGCTCCGGGCAGCGGGAGGGCCCCTCAGGCCCAGCCCTGCGGAGCAGGAGCTGCCCGCGGGGGGCGATGGCGCGGCGGCGGCCGTTACCTGGAGAGGGAATCGCCGCTGGGCGGCCGCGCTGCCACCGCCCGCCCGGCGCCGAGGCTCTCGCAGCTGGAGCTCTCCTCCATGCCGGGCGGCGGGGCGGCCCCAGGACGGGCGGCTGTCAGCCGAGTGCGGGGCAGCGCCCGGCGGCGCAGGAAGCGGCCATGTCGGCCCGGCGTGCCGCGCGGGGAGGGCGGGCCGAGGCGGGGCGGCACCGAGCGTCGCCGCTCCCTTTGCCGCAGCCTGCCCGCCTCCCTCTGCCCGCAGCCCAGCGGCGCGGGGAGGAGGACGTCGATGAGGGAGGGAGGTTACGGACATCACCGAGTGCCCCGAGAGCCGCCGTGGAGGGAGGTGGTGGTCGTGTCCCCCCGGGGCGTGAGAGACGGGAGGGGCAGCGCGTACGCCGTGTGTGCTCATCCCGGTGAGGGAGAGTCGGAGCTGGTGGGGATCCCCCTTTATAACCTCCCCAGCAGCAGCAGGGGTTGCGTCTGGCCTCTCCCCTGTGCATCTGGATGTGACAGTCATTGCTAAAAGCAAGGAAATCTTGCTGCCCTTACAGCCCAGAGAACCAACTGTATCCTGGGCTGCATCCAAAGAAGTGTGGCCAGCAGGGCAAGGGAAGTGATCCTGCCCCTCTGCTCTGCACTGGTGTGGCCTCACCTGGAGCACTGTGTCCAGATGTGGAGTCCTCAGTACAGGAGCGACATTGAGCTGCTGGAGCACGTCCAGAGGAGGGCCACAGAAATGATCCAAGGGATGGAACACCTCTCCTATGAGGACAGGCTGAGAAAGGCTGTTCAGTCTGGAGAAGAGGAGGCTGCGGGGAGACCTGAGAGTGGCCTTTCAGCATCTAAGGGGAGGCTGTAAGAATGAGGACAGATTCTTTAGTAGGGTCTGTGGTGATAGGACAAAGGAAAATGGTTTCAAACTAAACCAACGGAGATTTAGACTGGATATAAGGAAAAAGTTTTTTACACTAAGGATGGTGAGGCACTGACACAGGTTGCCCAGGGAGGTGGATGCCCCATCCCCGGAGATATTCAAGAGCAGGCTGGACACGGCTCTGAGCACCTGATAGAGCTGTAGTTGTCCCTGTTCATTGCAGGGGAGTCGGACTCAATGACCTTTAAGGGTCCCTTCCAACTCTAAGGATTCTACGATATTTAATTGCTCCTGTGCTACAGAATCCCATCAGAAGCTGCTGCGTTTAGAGCTTTGTATGCACCAGGTCCAAATTATATGGCTCTACGGGGTGCTGGAGCTGTGTGCACATGGAGGAAGGAGTTACCAGGCTGACGGCTTGAGTACATCTGTGTTGTACCCAGGAACCTTTACAAAGATTGCTTTATAGAACCATAGAATGGCTTAGATTTGGAAGGGACTTTAAAAATCACTGAGCTCCAACACCCTTGCTATGGGCAGGGTTACCAACTACAAGATCAGGCTGCCCTATCAAAAAGCAAGTCCTTCTGCAGGAAGGGCAGTGATAAATGTATCCTTGGATACGAGGATATACGGAACAAATGGTTCCTTGGAGCAATATGATGGGCAAGAGAAGAGCTCTTAACGTTATTTACAAAGACTCAGGAAGAACTGCAGCTGATGCTTCCCTCTCACAGAGTGAGAGTGTCTTCTGAACATGTAGCTGTTTTGACAAAGATTCTGTTAGGCAGACAAGAAGCCAAAACACTGTTAGCAAGCAGGTGGGTTTTCAGTAAAGCCTGCTAGTCAGCGCTGTCTGTTGGTAGAGGCAAGAGAACACCCAATGTTATAAATATGACTCCCAGGGCACATCCATGCTTGAAACAGTAACTCAAAACGTCATAAATCCTCTACAAATCTGAATGTTCTGTGGATGTAAAATGGTTACTCATCACCCATTTGCTCTCCAAAGAGTAAGTCAGTTGATGTACCTCCTCCTGTTGTTTCCCAGTTTGCTCCTGTCACTGGGGTGTAACTCCAGAGCACCAGTCACTTGCAAACTGGTGAGGGCGAGCAGGATGTTGACGCCGAGTTGCAGCAGCCCCGCCTGAGACAGCATTAAGCTGCTTTGAAATTTCCTCCCTCGCTCTTCCCTTTAGTGTCTTTCAGCCGCTGTTGAGCAAGCTTGATGTGGGATGGTTTGAAGCTGGTTTAAACTTCTTTAAACACAGCTTTGTCAAAGCAATTTTTCGCTGTTTTTTTTTTTTTTTTAACTTAAGAAAAAGTTCATACATTGGCAAATGAGTTTGTCTAGTCCTTTTTTTTTTTCACCCTAGAAAACTGAGCTTGTGTAGGCTTTTCTGAAATGCAGAGTGTTTTCTGTTTGAAGTGAGATTTTTTAACATAAACTAATTGCCAGTGTTCTATTGCAGCAAATAGGCTGTGCCTTCTGGAGTGCCCACTGCCTTTTGTTGGACACGGGCTGGCAGGGGGTGTTGAGGCAGGAGCAGATCTGCATCTCTGGTAAGCGGTCACATAACTCCTGGCAGCCTTTTCTCTGTTCTACAGTCTCTTCCCAGTCCCTCTCAGGACTGAGTTCCTGAAGGTGGTAACCCTTAGCAGAGGTCTGTATTGTGGAAGTGTACAGAGCTGTGCATGTCTCCCTTTCAAATCTTATCAGACTGATACCCTTATGGTGAGCTGCTATTACCTTCGTTCCCACTGCGTATGTAGTTTGATAGCAGTGCAGTTGTTTAAAAAAAGTCAAGTAGGAATAAAAACAATATATAAGCCCCCTTTGCTATGTGAAAGTATTAGAGTGCCTTCTTTTCTTCCTAATTTGCCATTGATGTGGCATCTGTAAGTAGTTTATTGATGAAGTGCGCTATTTGCTTTTCACTGCCCTGTTTTGTTCTTGGCCTTATCCCCAGGGCCTGTGAAACCCTTTAGAATTTCTCACTGGTGCTTTGTAAATGAGAACAAAGCTAATCACCTCCTGGATCTCTCCTGCTGCTAGAAAGAACTACCAGTCTGCTCAGTGAGTCTCTGTGCTCAGCAATAGCACGTTTTCAAAGTCAGGCAGAATTTTCTCCCTGGGAAGTGAGTTACCTCAGGGCTCTTGGAAGTGATAGAGAATTAACTAAAGGCCCCGACATACCCAAAACCAATTAAGGAAAATTCACAAGACTCTTTTATAACTGATACAAAATAAGCATATTTCAGTATGTTAACCTACTTTTGCTTGCCATGTCCCTTTTATTACCATCATCTTACAAATATCAGTTGCTGGGTTTTTTTTGTGTGTGTGGGAACACTTCATCATTTTGTGATTTGAACACAGAAATCAGTAAAAACACCAAGGATAGGTAACAAAATCCTGTGTTCATTTTCAAAGACACAGCTGAGGTAAATGATATCCTAAAAGAATGCCGAGGAAGTTTCTTGAAGCAAAGTTGTGGAAGATACTGCTCAAGAACAAGCAGATATCATCCAGTACTTTCTGAAGTTGTATTTGTTTCCAACTTGGGTTTGTAACTTAAGTACAAAATAGATAGCCTCTCTTCCTCACCCAAAGAGAGGTGGCCAGCAGGGACAGGGAGGTGATTGTTCCTCTCTATCTATCTGCTCTCGTGAGGCCCCATCTGGAGTACTGTGTCCAGGTATGGGGCCCCCAGTACAAGAAAGACAGGGAGCTGTTGGAGAGGGTGCAGAGGAGGGCCACAAAGATGATCAGAGGGCTGGAGCACCTCCCCTGTGAAGACAGACTGAGGGAGCTGGTTTTGTTGAGCCTGGAGAAGAGAAGACTGCAGGGTGACCTCATTGCAGCCTTCCAGTACCTAAAGGGAGCCTACAAACAGGAGGGGAGTCAACTCTTTGAGAGTGTAGATAATAGCAAAACAAGAGGAAATGGTTTTAAGCTGAAGGAGGGAAGATTTAGGTTGGATATCAAGGGGAATTTCTTTACCAAGAGAGTGGTGAGGTGCTGGAACAGGCTGCCCAGAGAGGTAGTGGATGCCCCATCCCTGGAGGTGCTCAAGGCCAGGTCGGATGGGGCCCTGGGCAGCCTGGTCTAGTATTAGATATGGAGGTTGGTGGCCCTGCCTGTAGCAGGGGAGTTGGAGCTTCATGATCCTTGAGGTCCCTTCCAACTCAAGCCATTCTATGATTCCATGATTCTATGATTCTTTGGCATTTAGAGGCTGACAAAGCTGTAATGAATACAAAGAAAAGAGGACAATTTTATGTACTGTATAAAACAAGTGAGGGGAAGTAAAACTTTTGGCTCAGTTCTTCCACATGAAAGATAGAGTTTGCAGCCATTATATTGAAACTACGTGTCTGTAGAGTAAAAGCTTTCTAGCTGAATGTGTGCATTTAATGCATACATCTGGTGTATGATAGATGAATGTGCTAGATGTTACAAGTATCCCAATCCTGGAACTCCTTGGCTTTGCTGCTGCACAGCCAAACACAGGCCTCTGTTGTTTGACACTGTGAGCATAGTGCTTCCCAAAGCTGGGGACAGTCACACCGCCCAGCATCCTAGTACAGCCTCACTCTGTCCCCTGCTCATATGGATCTTGTAGGGATGTTTGGTCATGGTCTATAGCTCCTTGACCAAACATAGCTGGGACACTGTGTGCCAGAGCAGAGAAATAGTCGTGCTTCTGCACTGGTGAAAGGGAAAGACTGTGTGCTTAGATGATTCTAAGGGATGCTCTCCTGCCCTTCCATTGTACAACTCATCAGACATTCCCCTCCTTCCCCCTCTAATCGATCAACAAGTTTTTTGAAAGCTCTGTAGATAAGGAGGGAGGGCTGCCCTAATACCTTTCAAAAATGGTATCCTTGTCCTCTTCACTCCATCGCCAACATTAAACTCACTCTCCTTGCTGGAACTCTGTGGATCGCCCATATTTTCCTCAAATTACTCATGTGTTCCTGTATCACTGCCTGTGCCCTGTTAGCCAACATGTTAAATAACTCAAGGCAGTGGCAGCTTCACACATTGTGCTTTCTTCTCTACTAGTCCACATCAGTGGGTCCAACAAATTTGCAGCATGACTCAATCCCATAATTGTTCTAAAAACCACACAACTAGAGACGCTCTCATCTCTCCCTTTGATTCATTAAAACGGCTCTCAGATTTATTAAGTTCTCTTGTCTCCTTGATGTACAGCTTAAGGGCAGTGGGCAGCTGATAAAAGATTCTCAGTGCCTTGGGACGGGCAGATTGTTACTGACGAGATCCTACTGTGATGTATGATCACCAAATCACATTGGAGGTGGCATGTATCCCTTTTGTCAAGCTCCATCAGCTGATAAAGTATGAGGTCAGAAACAGTGAGAGCTTTGGTGCACGCAGAGAGGCTGATGAAGAATAACATGCTGTGGCTGCGAGTTGGAGCTAGAGCTGCTTGTGGTTGCGAGAACATCTGTTACAAGATGGTCACAGGGCACATGCACAGATTTGATCCTGCTGATGCATGATGCCTGTGCTGTCAAAGCTGGAAACCAGTCAAAACCCAGAGAGAGACTCCGTGTACTTGAGGTTAACCTGATCAGAGTGGTTATCCTCATTCACCCACGGTGTGGATCTTTGCTGGCTGTGATGACACCCAGAGAATGCTTTTGCCTTGCAACCCACACATCTGATAGAAGCAGAAGCTAATGATCAGTGGGCCTCCGATACTTTTTTGTGTCACTTAATTGCCTTTCTTATGCAGTCATGCACATACTGGTACAGAATGTTACAGATGTGGAGCTCTGGACTCAACCTGAGCTTAATCCTATGTGCTGTAGTTTGCAGAGCACTGCTGATAGGCCAGGTATTTATCCTGCATGCTGCTCTGCCTGTGGAGTGCTTTCTTGTCATCGCTGCCACCAGCAGCTAGTTACTGCTCATGGAGCAAGATCACATATCAGACAGGCTAATGAGTATGTCAGGATCCATTCCAACATGTGCTCGGTGTGTACAGACCACTACCTGGAGTCAAGCATTTCACCCACCTTTTAATAGCCTTATGCTTTTAATTTTGAATGGCCTCTGCAGATACTGATTTATTGCAACACACTGTAGCATGCGTTTGCGTATGGATGAACAATACCAGTCCAGTCTGAGGCTGACTGTGAAGTCTGGAGGTGCAGACACCCTTTTCTGGAGAACACAGAGCTGTCTCACCAGTTCCGCATTCCTGTGGCTCCAGGGACAGCACCTGCACTATGTGCTGCAAAACACAGTATAGTTTTAGGAGATCAGTTTTGAGTGTCACTTTGAATAAGGCGGTATAGTATCTTTCTTCTTGAAGTACTAGGTGCATTACAGCAGCTGTCTGCAGGTTTGGACTGCAACACTTCAGCAGCTCCTTGCCATCTGTGGAATTGTCTCCAGTCTGGCAAACACTAAATAAGAATTACTTACAGGAGTTAAATTTGAAAGTTTTTGTGCTTGTTAAACTACCAATGTTGGAAACAAGTGTATTTTCAGAACTTGTAGGGTGATCACACAGGGCAGAAGGATGTTTAAGCAAAACTCTTCTCTTCTCTTCTCTTCTCTTCTCTTCTCTTCTCTTCTCTTCTCTTCTCTTCTCTTCTCTTCTCTTCTCTTCTCTTCTCTTCTCTTCTCTTNTCCTTTCCTTTCCTTTCCTTTCCTTTCCTTTCCTTTCCTTTCCTTTCCTTTCCTTTCCTTTCCTTTCCTTTCCTTTCCTTTCCTTTCCTTTCCTTTCCTTTCCTTTCCTTTCCTTTCCTTTCCTTTCCTTTCCTTTCCTTTCCTTTCCTTTCCTTTCCTTTCCTTTCCTTTCCTTTCCTTTCCTTTCCTTTCCTTTCCTTTCCTTTCCTTTCCTTTCCTTTCCTTTCCTTTCCTTTCCTTTCCTTTCCTTTCCTTTCCTTTCCTTTCCTTTCCTTTCCTTTCCTTTCCTTTCCTTTCCTTTCCTTTCCTTTCCTTTCCTTTCCTTTCCTTTCCTTTCCTTTCCTTTCCTTTCCTTTCCTTTCCTTTCCTTTCCTTTCCTTTCCTTTCCTTTCCTTTCCTTTCCTTTCCTTTCCTTTCCTTTCATGTATTATCAACAGCATTTACACAGAGCAGCCTATTACACAGTAATAGGTGTTCAAATGCAGAGTAAGAGCTCAGTACTTCTTGGATCACATCTTTATTTTACAATCTTGATATATACACCGATTTCAAACACAGCTACTTTTAAGTCTACATTGTCTGAAATAATATTGTCTTTATTATTGTGTATGTGTGCACAGATTTCTCAAAGTGAGATCTTAGTTTACAACTGGTGTATTTAATAGCTACAATTAGAGAAATGTTTAAGAATACTTGATTTATTTCATTTACGTTTATTTTCCTATTGAGGAAAATTCGCGTTATTGTTTTAATAAAACACAATAAAACAATGGTGGTAAGATCTGGAAATGATAATAAAAGCATGAAAGGCACATCTAGAATATAAAATGAAGTAGGAATTAATTCCTTTTATTTACCTTGATGGCTCAGATTTCCATATGGAAGGCTCATAGAGTTGCCTGACTTTGTTTTAGAAGCAATAGGATGTTCTGCTCTGGTGATGAAAGGGCTGGGGAGCTGCAAGCTGAACAGTGACTGCAATAAAAATGAAGCATTTGAGAGGTGTTTGAATATCTGCTTAGTGTTGCCGATCTATCTACAGTGGGTGAGCTGTAAAAAACATGCAGGAAGGTAGTGAGGACATGCTAAGCCACTGGATTCATATGGGGGAGGCAGATTATTTCATTTCCAGTAATTTACTCAATTACTGTAATTTAGATATGGCAGATCACAGAGCTGTTGATACTGCCAAATGCACAAGGAGCAAATTTAAGTGCTGGAGCCTGGATTAATCACACTGCTTATTTGTTAGTTTACTGACTGGGTTGCTTCAATCTGCAATCTTCAAGATACCCACATTGACCTTTCAGAATTACTGCTGTGCAAGGCAGAGACGGATCTGCATGGAAATACTTGCCTGGTGGGGCTCTCTTCTTACCAGATGTGTATCCAAAGTACCCTCCAAAATAGACAGGAGTGCAGTGACCTCCTAGCTGTCTCAGACTTCTGATTTGTGCAGGAAACTGATCAGCATATAGTCAAAGCTATGTTGCATTCAACAGATGAAAGTATGAAAGAAATATTTTAAGTTACCCTGCCTTATGTACCAAAAGTTAGGAAATATTTGGTTTAAATTTCCCCTTCTATGCTCTGGATGCAATGAGTGTTCAAAAGGAATAGAAAAATAGCTTAGTGGGACTGTGTAACTAAACATATTTTTAGGCCTGTACATAAGCATTGGCTGAATTCAGGCCTCATAAAGAACTCCAAATGTGCAATTTCTGGCCATATTCCAGCATTTGGATGTCAACTACTTGTACCCTGAAGAGCAAGACTCACCTGCAGTGCTGATACATAAAATCCTGTAATTTCTGAAACTAACAATGAATTATCTTATGTGGATGTAATAGGGCACCTTGCTGTCATCTGCAGTGGGTGACATCTGAGCCTTCAGTACTGTAACTCAGAGATTTTGATGATATTGAAACTCTTGATGCTCTCTGCATGTCTGTGTGTTTGGGGTCTGGGATGTTTGTAAAGGATCTCGGAATCTGTTTGGCTCAAACAATGAGGAGGAGGAGTACAAACCACTATCCTCTTTCCTGCCCTTGGAAGGCAAGGGCCTCATGTCCCTGCAATTTGAGAGATTGAGAGGAATGTGTGGGGAGTTTATGAGTGGAAGATTATGGCCCTCATTTCTCAGTCCTGAGAGCTAGGGAATTCCTGCTCCTGGCGAGGAAGGGGAGGGATGAAAATTCAGTTTTAGTGCTGGAACTGGTGGCCATACTAGGGAGGGAGAAGAAAGAAGCATAAGACAACTTTATTCCATCCAACACTGGGCCTCAGGGTGTTGTGGTGGGGCTGTGACATGAGGCATGGGCCTCAGGGTGCTCTGACTGGACTGTGACATGAGGCACAGGCCTCAAGGTGCTGTGATGAGACTATGACATGAGGCATGGGCCTCAGGATGATGTGATGAGGCTGTGACATGAAGCACGGGCCTCAGGGTGCTGTGATGAGGCTGTGGCACGAAGCACCGGTTTCTGTCTCCCCACTGCAGCAGCTCTGGTGGCTCAGCAGGTCTCCAGGCAATATCTGTTGCTGCTCTGCCAACGGGTTCAGCCCATCCTCAGCATGCTGATAGATGACCTCTGATGGTTCATGAGCTGAGACAGTTTGGAGTCTGATGCTTCAGCTGGGACACATTTGCTTTGGCCAGCTCTGCTACAAAAGCAACCGCAGAGAGAAGAGGTGCTTGTGAGGCTGGCAGTGCCTGAAACGAGCAGGAATCCAGAATGAGCCTGAGCATGAACTGCCAGAGTGTGCCTCACAACTCCCACCGATGCTTCAGTCATTCAGGCACGTTGCCAGCACTTTTTCCAGTGTGAGGAAATCTAGAGAAGTGAAAGAAGAGGTTTAACGTTAAATGTCTCAAGGAAAGCAGAGTAGAATTTCCCAGGGCAAAGATACTCCTTTGTCCTGAGGGCATTGCTCACACTGAATGTCAAATACCAAAAAATGGAGGTGTGATCCCTTCCTAGAGAAAAGCTCACAAGAATCATGTGCCAAGGAAAGAATTATGTAACCTTAATGTAGGGTGACCCAGCATCCCCTGTAACAGAGATTCATTCGGGTATAGAAAGAAAAAGAAAGGAGAGAAATGTCCTTGTCTCACTCAAACATTTGTTCTTGGACAAGGTTTTAAGCCTGTGGCTGTGTGAATATCTTGCTCAATAACCAGAGTGCCTACTCAGTGCCCATTGTACAAATGCTTGGATAATATTCTATAGAGCACCTTTCTGCTCTGATTAAAAGTAACACAAAACCTATCACATTTTAAACTTGTCCAATGTCTGCATTGAAGATAAAGAAAGTTATTTTCTTCATTGTTGGGCCTGTGAAGTCCCAAGTAGTGCAGCTGTGCTAGGTGATGGGCAGCTTAGGCAATCTGCACTGCCTTTATTCAGAATGAGTGTTTGCTGTTGCTGAGATCCAAGGATGGTATCAATTGCTACCAAAATAACCAAAATAACTATTTCAATGATAACACCTTTCAGACAGATAAGCTGGAGCAGGAGAGAGGAAAGAGATAATAAGCAAGCTTTTCACCTTTGCTCTGCTTCTTCAATAATGAATAAAAGAATCAGAGCAGTGAAAAAGAATCCATAAAACCCCAAAATTCAGCTGGAAGAGATGTGCTTTCATGCAGAAAACAACCATCAGTCTGCCTTCTAAAGATGCTTTTCAGAAGCACTGACCATGGTATTTTGGGAAGATGATACTGGAGACAAAGGCCCATACTAAGAGTGTGTCTTAGACAGAGACTATCCCAAGTAGAGCTATGGCACCCAGAGGGCAGCTCCTGTGAGGGGCATGCCACCATTTATCCCAGGTCTCAAGAGTGCCTAAGCCATGAAGAATAGTTCATGATGAGGAACATGCCATGGTGTCTTTAGAACACTTTAGCCCCATTCTGGAGTTGCGGGTTTCTCTATTCACTAAAAATCTGTAGAATTATAGAATATACCAGGTTGGAAGGAAGCCAAACATCATTGAGTCCAACTCCTGCTGCACACAGGACAACCCAGAATTCAAACCCTATGACTGAGAGCACTGTCCAAACGCTACCCAAGAGAAGCAGACTGAGTAGTGGCCATGGATAGTGCCACTTTCCTGCTGGTCCATTAATCCACAGGGCAATATGTCAGGATACATTGAAATCAGCAGCCAGGATGCTTGTCTTCTATTTCCCGGAAAGGAATTTTGAGTTGGCTTTTTTTGTCCATGCAGGGGATCGTTCACTGGTATTTTAAATTGTTAACTTTATATCAGTGTTTTATACTGCTGGATAGTATGTTCCTCATCCATCTGATAAGAATCATCCAGCATATTTGTGTATACATCTGTGAGATCATGCCTGCATTTTCCAGCTATTGTTTTGGGAGTCCCCTTCCTGTATTTAAAAAGAGGAAATATCATCTTTAGTATCGTCTTCCAGCTTTGAAGCTGTGCTGAACAACAAAGACAGACAAACATTTAATTCTCCCCTAATCCTTTAAATTCTCTTACAAGCACATGGTGTTCACACACTTGTAAGCCTGCCTCCGTCAGCAGCTGTACGTCTTCTTCTGTCTCTGCCTTTAAAGTCTGCATTTCAACTGAGGCGGAACAGAAGCCCGCAATGCTTCATCCCACGATGGCTGTCTTTCTGGGTGGTATGAAGAGGGATTTTTTTTCCGTAAGAAAGAGATCATCTGGATTGAATTGCAGATATCTAATCCACACAGAAACTACTCTTGTTTGGTTTTGTGAGGCGAACAAAGACATCAACTTAGACATGCTTAGGGCTGCATTTGGGTATCTTGATGACCTTCTGATCATTCCACCGATTAGCCAGTGTGCCTTGGTAACTTTAGCACAAAAGGGAAAGCATCGAATGAAAACCTTTCTCTACAGGGAAGGAGCTCAAATGGAAGATTTCCTTAACTTCACCCCCCAGGAGAAATCCTGAAGGTGCAGGCAAGACCATTGGGATAAATATCTCTCAGGCCTCCTGCAGTATTCTTATGCTTATGGGAGCAGAGGGATTCAATGTCGGGTTGGACATTGAATGCTTATGTGAATTTGTGAGTATTAGTTGACCTGTGCCCCATAAAACTGCCTTTACTGATTCTTTTCATTTTCTTCCTCCACGTGAAAACTTCCCACTTGTTTTCCACAGATTTACTGTCTTTCTGTGGGGATCCAACAAGACATTAAGTCCACACAACTGCCCAAAGGCAGGGTAACTCGTATCAGTATCATTTCTGACAGATGCTTAACCAAGCCTTAAAGACTTCAGACTCCATACTCCCCTCATCTAGTTCATCCTAGCATTATCCTTCATGTTAAAAACTCCCACCTGGTGGCTGTTCTGAACCCATTATTTATTGGACCGTTGAAATCAGTATGGAAATACGTAGCTCTTTTCCCCTGACAGCAACAGTGCATCTACCTGAAGAATCTTCATCCTACTCCAACTCAGACCTTCTCTTCCATAGGCTAAACAACCTCGGTTCTTACCTTTTCTAGACTTCTGATCATTTGCATTGCTTCCTTCTGCCTGCCTGCTCTCGCTTACTGAAAGCTAAAACTCATCTAACAGCAAGAGGTTTGGGCAAGAGGCCCAGCGAAGTGTATCAAACTGACACCATTTCCTTAAAAAAAGTAGAAGTTGAAAAATGAAAAAGAAAACCAAAACAAGCAACTACTGAAACGCCAGAAGAATAGTATAGCAAAAGGAGATTTCTGGGGCTTTTCTGGGGTAGAGGAAGTAATGAAACATACTCTAGGATGGCATTTTTCTCTATTCTTTTTTAAAAATTTGCTCGTTTTTCACTATCCTGTCAGCATTTGAAAGCTTCTCTTTATAACCCTCTGAAACACTTCAGACATTTTCTACAGGAAGGTTTTAAATTCCTTGGCATAAACAGATGGTCTGTTGGTATTTGTATATAAAAATCTAGTGGATTGTATTGTAAAACAGACTAGGCTTAGTCCTAGGGCTTGGGTTGAAGGGAAAGTTAATGAATAAGATTAGGCGTTTGATACTGTCTCCCACAACATCCTTATAACAAAGCTGAGGAAGTGTGGGATAGATGAGTGGACAGTGAGGTGGGTTGAGAACTGGCTGACTGGCAGAGCACAGAGGGTCGTCGGCGGCGGTGCAGAGTCTGGTTGGAGACCTGTAACTAGTGGTGTCCCTCAGGGGTCGGTGCTGGGTCCGGTCTTGTTCAACATCTTCATCAATGACTTTGATGAGGGGATAGCGGCCACCCTCAGCAAGTTTGCTGATGATACGAAGTTGGGAGGATTGGCTGACACGCCTGAAGGCTGTGCTGCCATTCAGCGAGACCTGGACAGGCTGGAGAGCTGGGTGGTAAGAAACCAGATGAGGTTTAACAAAAGCAAGTGTAGAGTCTTGCACCTAGGGAGGAATAATTGCATGCAGCGGTACAGACTGGGGGATGACCTGCTGGAGAGGAGCTCTGCAGAGAGGGACCTGGGTGTCCTGGTGGACGACAGGTTGGCCATGAGCAGCAGTGTGCCCTCGTGGCCAAAAAGGCCAATGGCATTCTGGGGTGCATTAAAAGGAACGTGGCCAGCAGGTCGAGGGAGGTGATCCTCCCCCTCTACTCTGCCCTGGTAATGCCTCATCTGGAGTACTGTGTCCAGCTCTGGGCTCCCCAGTACAAAAAAGACAGGGATCTCTTGGAAAGAGTCCAGCGGAGGGCCACAAAGATGGTGAAGGGCCTGGAGCATCTCCCCTATGAAGAAAGGCTAAGTGAACTGGGTCTGTTTAGCCTTGAGAAAAGAAGACTGAGAGGAGACCTGATCCAGGTCTATAAATATCTAAGGTGTGGGGGGCAAAGTGGCGAGGCCAGACTCTTATCAGTGGTGTGTGGGGACAGGACAAGGGGAAACGGCCAGAAACTGGAGCATAGGAAGTTCCGCACCAATGTGCGCAAGAACTTCTTTACGGTGAGGTGACGGAGCACTGGAACAGGCTGCCCATGGAGGTTGTGGAGTCTCCTTCTCTGGAGATATTCAAGACCCGCCTGGACGCCCACCTGTGCGACCTGGTGTAGGGAACCTGCTTTGGCAGGGGGGTTGGACTCGATGATCTCTGGAGGTCCCTTCCAACCCCTATGATTCTGAGATTCTGTGATTCTGTGATATGACAGTTTTGCTATGGTTGATTCCACTAGACCACTGTGGCACATTATAATATAAAGATGCAGTGTAATTATGGGGAAACTGCTTTAATTAGTGGATTTGTTTCTTAAATGAAAGGAGAAGTTTGTTTTTGGGGAGGGGGGTGTTATGCATGAAATCCTGATTTTAGCCACGAATGCAGCTAACTTGTTGCTCACATGTGAAGGAGGATGCCACGTAGCCCTGCAGTTTTGATCAGCCTTCTGGGATCACACATGTAGGTATTCCCTCTGGTATACACATTATTTGGGCTTAGTCATCTGACACAGTGAAGAAGCCACAGGAGAAAGTACTACAGGTTTCTTTACTTCAGCTATAATTTTGTACAGAGTGTAGTGATGTGAGGACTAATGCCAGGTAGAAGTCCTGCTGGAGGATGAGTAACACCGGATAAAATCATGGACCTTATGAGCAAAAGGAAATCAAAAGAGGAATAAATCATCATTGGCAAAGTTCATGTGCAGATTCACAGAGAGATGTTTTGGCCAATGCGTATGTTCTTAGGTATTCATCACTACCTTAGAGTTACTGGTAAGTTTGATGAATCAGAGTCATATGCCAGGTGCATTCAAACACATTTCTCTTTTAAAAATCTACACTTTTGGAAAATTTACCAAATTCTTTCTGAAATAAATTTAAAGAGATGCAGCCAATATGCTTCAAATATGCCTCCCCTAGAGAAGGATGCTTTTCGTGGATGGAAATTACATTCTTATATGAATTAAGTTCACATATTGACTTGACTTGCCTGTATGCCCTGTCCTTTGTCATGAGATCAGTGTACGGAACAAACCCTATGGGCTGTTCCTATGAGAAGGATTCTTACAAATCTGATTCTCAAAAAAAGTGTAATAATTCCACATCAGGATTTCGCAGTCAACTCAGACCCTGGCCTTAATGCTCTTCAGGCACTAATTTAGCAGAATATTATCTGTTGGAATAGTTTTGCTACTGGAGTTGAACTTCCCTGCTGTATTTAGAGACCAGGTCAGCACAAAAGGCAGTTTGAATACATCTCATGGTTTTATTTTTGCCATGTCACCTCAACATAACCATATCAAAGGCAAATCCTGCCCTTACGTGTTGTTCATTGACCAGCACAACAGCCAGGAACCTTTTCCTTCTTTCAAACTGATTTTAAAGGTTAGATTTTTCCAGCTTTAGCACAAGCTTTATGGATGCCCCTCCACTCAGCATCTCACCCAAAAGCTGAACGGTACCACAGGATTTTCCTAGTGCTTGTGGGCACGTAGAATAAAACATTTACTGTGCCTGTAGAACAAGGCAGACCAGTCAGTCAGAGTGAAAACATTGCAGGCAGACTTCCAAAAACCACAGATAGCGCATCTTTGTTGTCTCAAGCCCTGCAGAGGAATGCATGCCATGCCTGGGGAGCGACGGCTGTGCTTACACGCCAGCAGAGCCCCTCAGCCTTTGGCCGTGCAGCTTTAGGAGCCCACTATTGGTTCTGAGGATGAGGAAGGAGAGGATCCAGCCTGCAGAGACGTGGTTAGTGGGCATGGTGGTGATGGGCGGACAGTTGGACTTGATGATCTTAGAGGTCTTTTCCAACCTAATGATTCCATGATTCTAATCATGCAGTGGCAATGCAAACATTACCACATGCTCAACGGGAACTGTGCGTGCTCTTCAGCACAGAAGTGGCTGAGTCACTGCAGAAAAAGCAATCTTTTTAATACAGTAATTTGTGGCTGAGCTAGTGTGCAATGATCTTGTGAGCTGGAAGGAAAAAAAAAGAAATTTTATATGTCATTTATTTGTCATTGGAAAATGATCTGAATCCCTATTAAAGGAGCTCTGTCAGAGTGGCCTGCATGACCCAGAAAGCCTTATTTAAAATTTGGCATGATGTCAGCTTTTCCCATGGTGTAAGTTTTTACTACGGCAGGATCCTGCCCACACTCCTGCTGCTGTGGGGCCGCTGTGCTGCCGTGGGAGGGAGCAATGCTCTGCACTGAGGTAGTAGTGTGTCCCTATGGGATTCTGCTGTGGTAGGAAAGGTCAGTCCTCGCCCAGATGTGGTGCAGATCACATTGTCGTGCATCTGGCTGGGCAGGGCAAACACTCCCTGCCACCCGTGTCTCCCACATGGTCTCCCTGACCACATTTCCCCAGGCACACGGAATGTGTCTGGGGATGTTCAGTGGCACTGAGAACATGTGGTGCAGGGTGACTTGTGTCCATGTTATCACACCCTGCATCCACAGTGGGAATGGTTTTGGTGGTGGACACAGGATGTGCTTGGCAGTTGTCGTCACACTCAGGCACTACCAGGGCCTGGGAGGCCCCCCACCCCTGGCTGTTTTTCACCTATGGATACTATAGATACTGCTTTTTCAGCCAATCAGGAGCCTTGTGTGAGGCTCCCCAGTCCCACCAGCTCTGTCCTGGCTATGGATTAGGCTAGGTGCAAGTGCTCTCTGCCAATTGAGCATCACCAGAATGCTGGGCAGCCTGGCCAGCTGGAAACCACCCGGCACCAATGGAAATAGGAAACTTCTTTCCTCCATCTGTCCTGCTGTTGTTGCTGTCTCTAGGGAGCTTTCATCCAAGCAGGTGAGCCTCCAGGATAAATGTCTGCAGCAGCAGTCTGACTGCCTTTACAGCTGGGGTAGACAAAGAGGCACTTTAGGGCATGAGTCTCGTGACCTATTTCAGGCGTGCCCATGGATGAGCAAGACTGTGCCCTGATTTCCACTCCCGGGTGAGAAGGGAGCCTGGGCTGCCACCTGGAGACGCTGAAGCAAGAAGAGAGCTGTGGGAGATGTGGGCAGTGTGGGCACTCTGAGGGCACAGGGGAAATGTCAGCATCCCCCCTCTGTTCACCTCAGCAGCCCTGTGTCACCGCCCTCTGCTTGGAGATGGAGCCTGGCTTATGAGGGAAGCCTGTCAAGGAACGAGAAATCACTTCCTCATGGCTGTTTTTCATCTCTTTCTGAGGTGATGCATGAATTAGATAGCACATTCTTGGTATACAGCTTGACGGGGTTTATTAAAATGTTGGATCATGTCATGCATGAACGCTCTGGGCTTACAGATACTTGCAAGCTCATTGCTGCAGCGGGGCTTAGGAGCATATAAGCAAACCACTGTGCTGCAAGACTACACCACCTATTCCTCAGGAGCGAAAATACCCACGTGTTCCTCGTTAACCCCTGCTGGCATGAAACCATTGCTCCAGTCAGGAGAAAAAAATCCCAGTTCTCTTGCAAAGAAGCAGAGTGAGCTCCCAGAAGCTGCCAGATGCACATTTTTCTCATCCCCTCCTAAAATAGAACTGTAATTTTAATTTACTCAGATGAATGAGCCGTTGACTAAACAGACATTAATTTTAAAATTCACATTAAGAAAAGAGACACTCGGGATAATTTTGATTGATTTACTTGGCAGAGTTTTGATAACTACTGAAAAACATACTATTCATGTTTAGGTGAAAAATAAATGGAGTCAAATAAGTGTCACTGCATAGTACTAAGAGGTATATACAGCCACATGTAAAAATGCATAAACACAAACATTTCTGTACAGCAACTTTTCTTTTCAGTCTGTATAGAGAAACACTGGTTTATAATATGGGGAAAATATAAAGCAGACGTACATGCAACAAGGACGTGACAGTTACACGGGTCCCACCTGCCTCCCAAGAGTTACAACAACAACAACAACAACAAGAATAATAAAAGCCTTTTTTTGGGGGGAAAAAAAATTGAAACCTGGAATGTTTTCATGTTGAGGTTTCCAGAGAGCTTCAGATTTCAAATATACCTGAAGTTGATTTAAAGGCTTGATTCAAAGCCCTGTGAAGGCAATGGAAAGACTCCATTGGTTTCAGTGAGCTTGGGGTCAGGCCCAGCTATTTAACCACGATCCCATTCTGCCCTCCCCCAAAATCCGAAGTCTGCAGATAAAAATAAACAATCGTATCATACAAAACTTTGTATATAGAATACAAAAGGTAACCGTTGTCTTTTTGTATAAAATACAACTTTCTGATAGTATATTTATTTCACATATGTATAAATATAACCCAAATAATATGATTTTATTATTCCTACCAAAATATTATTACTTTTTGGTTTTGTTTTTTGTTTCTTGTTTTTGTTTTTGTTTTTTTTACAAAAGTTTACAAAACAAATAATTCTTTATATTTACAACCCAATACTGTGAAGAGTGCTCGGTCGATGATGAAAAATAGACTCTAAGGGTAGTGCACTTAGCCATTGCAAAGAAAGGAAAACAAAGACACTAACTCTGCTTGGATACAGGTGTTCTGAAGAAATGACACTGGATTCAAGTTTTGGTAACAAGAAGTCTTTCGCCAGCTCCTATTTCAAATGCATCAGGCGTATCTTTACATGACTGCAGTGGTCTCTGCCTTGCTGGGTTTTCTTAAGACAGAATGACATTTTGATCCCAGGGATGCCCTGTGTCTCCTCCACTGCAGGATGGGGCCAAGAGGACAAAGCTCAGCACTGAATCCAGCACTGGATGATAGCTTGAAGTCTTGGGACCAGCTCCTCAGCTGAGCATTATTTTACATCGTTTGAGGATCTGGAAAACAATCTGGTCTCAGTACAGGCGGCTTTCTCAATGGCATGAGTGCAGCTGAAGTTAGCAGACTTTAGTGCTCAATGCTCATGATGAGACTAACCCAGTCTCAGCTTTAGCATCAAAATCGTCTGCTCATACAAGAGGTTGGGTGGTCACTGCTGACCTGCTCACAGATGGTGTGTGTGCCTGTGCGCTGATCTTTACGCTTTAAACTCCTAGTTACTATTTCACTCTAGTTTTGCACGGTATATAGGGGATGCATTTGTTAGACTGCATCTGTATCACTCCCAAAGTAGGTAGGGTGCCAGTGGCCTGAGCTGAAAAGCTTTTTAAAGGCTTGGAAACATCAGTACTGCATGCACCCCAGTGAAAATGGGGGATAAAATGGAGCTTTCTGGCCAGCTGAGCCACCACGGTATGCAAGGCAGCGATTTATAGCGATCACTAGGTGGGGCAGAAGGGACACTCCAGCATGGTTTCTCATCTCTCTCATGAACAGTGTGTCTGGGAATTAACAGCATCATGGACCACCTGCCTCAACTGGTACGTCTCACCAAATGCCCATGTTACACCTTTCTTGGAGGTGCTGGCACTTGTGCGTGTGACCGTGCTTCTTGAAACATCGTGAAAAATTGTGCCCACGTGAAATGACAGTGAGAAATAACTGGAAAAGCCTTATTAAAACCTCTATTGAGAAATAGGTCAGATAAGTGCAGAGGCTATTGTCAGATAGTCTACTCATCCCACTGCCACTAACAAGGATGAATAAAGCACTTCCACGGATGGGGTAGAGCAGTGCCTCTTGGCGCTGAGGCTTGTGAACGTAGGCATTGTATTCCTTTGCCACATCTAGTTTTAACTAATTCAGAGGAGCCTGTGAAACACGTCTCGCCACATCATTTTAAAGAACAGCATTTTCATTTGAATTGCAAGATCTGCTCCTATTTCTGAATCCTCCTGCCAGACTCACAGTAGAGCTACTTTATTGTGACACAGGGCCTCTTTCTGATGTTCTTACTGGCCAAGCCTATAGACTATTCTGTAGCAGTGAAGTCAAGCAGTGTGGAACCCATATCCTTACTACTCTGTTCTGTTAGCCTTCAATGCAAGGTAGCTGCAAACTTGCTATGACTGAAGTTAATTTCCTATTGAAATATAGAAATTGCTCAAGGCAAAGTTAGCTGAACCATCCCAAAAAAACCCAGAACAGATGATTGAGTCGAGTGCCCAGAAATATTCTTTAAAACTGTTCAATTTACAAGCATAGATGTGGTTGAGTGAATACAGCAGGTAACCCAGGTGATTACAATGGATGTGTATGCCATGCTGGTTCCAGAGGCAGCACCCTTGTACTCTGCTGAAGGAAGCTGTGTTGACGTGGGCCATAGTTAGACCTCTTAAACTCCCCTCATATGCCAAAGGTGAGCTTTGGAAATTGGAGCCAAAATAATGTGCAATCAAAATGGTAGTCTCTCCCAGACAGAGAGACTTGAATTCCTGCAGGGAAGAACCTGTTTGATAGAATAGGACTGGGCTGAATTACCTGACCCATGACTTGGGTTAAGATGAAAATGGGGATACTTGCTGTGGCTTCACTGAGCCGCATCATGTATTTGCCCTTCTGTAAGCTGGACTGGGAAAGTAGCCCATGAGGGTCAAACTGTGAGCATCTTTCTCAATTTATTTGTCCATTAAGTCACTGGTGTTCTTGGGGTAGGGCAAGGTGGCGAATGGAGGCTCCCAAGCTCTGGCATAGTTCATGTCATGTCTCCCTCTATGCTCCAAATGTGCTGCTGACAGGAAGGCAGCCTCCTCTGATACTGGCTGCAGGCGCTAGCAAAAGAGAAAGCAGAAACTAGAGCACATCGAGTTACACGCTGACGTCTGTTGCACAATCTGTTTCCTTCTTTCCTTGGATGGGACCACTTACCCTTTTGTGTGGTACAAAACATAGAAGATTTAAAACAAAACCATTGGAAACACAAGTGTGAGTCTGTACTATGTGGAAGTAAACAGTTTTTGTAACACCATGAGATTTACACAGAGCCTGATCCTGTCAGGGCTGAGTAGTCCCAAGGTAGCTAAGGGCTGCGAAGACAATGACTGAAGATCTCTGGACCACTTGGGCTGCTACTTACACTCAGAGAAATGATGTTTCACAGCCCATACTACTCTCTGGTGCTTTAGCGTGTGGGAAGCTAAGTGTTTTTCCACACAGCACCCATGAGAAGAACTAATGAGTTTGCAATGTGCTGGGCACCAGCATGGGGAGCAGACCCTTCACATACTCTCACTCCTTTCTGGCAGGCATGACTACCATTTACATTATCGTCTGATCAGGGAGACATCACCGCTGTTCCTAGAGCAACTCTTCAAACAAGGTGGTCGCCCTACGCGGTATTTAAAGGACAGCCCAGTTACTGGAGTGTAAGTTAATAAAGCAGATTGTTGGCATCTAAAGAAAAAGCTAACATCCTTACTGCTTCTTCATCTGTTTCACCCTTGGCACTGTCACTTATGAGTGGTTCCCCAGAATCTCATCAAGATTGATGTCTTTCATCCAGTCATCATTACCAGGTTCCGTTTTCAGTAAAGAATCTATAAAGTCTGAATCACTGTTGAGCGCAGGCCCTATACTGTCACTCTGCTGGTTCAGAAAGTCAAATGCGAGGTCACTACCATGGTCGCCTCCTTGGTAAGCCCGGGAGTTTTGATTGGTAGACGTGAAACTGGTAGATGGCAGAGATGATGGAGGTGTCATACTTGTTCCTGGCTGATTCAAAGTAGGCACAGTCTGTCCTCTTAGCTGGTTAGGTCTTACACTTAGACCTCGTAGTGAACCAGCAGATTGTCCATTTACAGTCTGGTGCATTTGGTTCAGAGGAGGCCTCATTTGGACTCCCGCTGTTAACTGATTAGGAGGTGCCAACGCACGCTGAGGAAAATGCTGGTTACCCATGTTGCGTTGCAAAGACTGGTTAGAATATGGAGTGCTTGTGGAGAAACGGACACCTGCGGGTTTCAGTGCGTCCTGCTGCTTCACAGCAGCTTCTTGCGGGGCCCAGTTCTGAGCAGTGGCCGTAGCTGTGATCATCACATTGGGTGGCCTTTGCACGGGGATACCTGTGGCTCCGTGGTTCAAACTTGGCCTTACTTGCTGTGAGCTGACCACTGACCCAGTCCCAAAAGCAGCTACGCTGTTGCTCTGCGTCAAGGTTTGCTGTCGAGACATCATGGGTTTGTTCTGAGTGGGCAGGACTTGGTTTTGGTTTCTGTGTGGCTGCATTTGGTTCATTCCTGATGTCACGCTGTACGCGCTCGGTTGGTTGCAAGGAAGGTTCCCGTAGCAGCCCATACTCCGAGCAGCAGGAACAGAAGGCATTCGGGTCCCAGCAGGGGTGGACATGAGGCTGGAGCTCTGAGGCATGATGCTGTGTGTTGAAATTGGGTTTGATAAGGACATGCTGGAGCTCATGCTCACAGCTGGCGAACCACCTGGAAAGGAGAAAACATCCATGTTAAAACATAAGTGCGTCGATGCATGGTGTCATTCAAATACCAACAGGTTAAAAATCCAGAATTTCTCGAGTAAGATATCATGCTCTGATAGGATTTACATGTACTTGTTCGAAGCCTTAAAGATGCCTATCAGCTAATGGGTGGTTTGCTTTATATGAAGCCACTGGTGGTCTTTCCATCCTTTCAGAAGACATCATATAAGCCAGAAGTGGTGCTTGCTGGAAGAGAAATATTGGAATAAGGAGGGATAGACAACCAGTGAGAAGGAACGAACACTTTTCTGCCTTTTTTTTTTTTTTTTAAATAAGAAATGATAGAAATGCAGGACAAAACCCATTTAAGTGAGGTGAGACTCATATTTCCCTTTTCTCCTGCCCAGCCAATACTGCATCTCATCCACTTGCAGCACACAGCCTCTCCCCTGGGCAGAGGCCAGGAGAGCTGCTGAGTCCTGTGACCTGCTTGCTCCTGTGTGGTGACCAAGCAGGCACGAGACCATTGCTCATGCAGTGCAAGGGTCTGACTTAATTCCAGGCCCTGTTGGCTGTCTGAAGAAGACCAAACATTTTCTAGATACAGACACAGATGTAGATAGCTGAAACCATCTACAAACCCAGGCTGAATTTGACTAACTTTGACTGCATCACCTAATTTTGTTACGCGTTAGTCTGTTTAATTATTTTGATCAGTTGGTCCATCATCAATCCCTTCTTACCATGCAGGTGCTTAAAGACCATGACTGCGTCTGCAGTGTTCTCCAGTATCCCCATGTGTGGCATATTTTCCAGTCCTTCAGTCATTCTCAGCTCTTTTCAAAACTTGCCAGTTTTCAGCATCTGATTTCAAGGCTATACATCACAGCTACCCACACTATTTAATGGCTCTTGCACAACTCCAGAGTGGATGTAAAGCAAGCTTTTTATTTCTTGTTCAGCACCACCTCAGACTGTGTCCTTTCAGTTGTATTTGCAGGGATATCTGGAGGCCTATTAGCCATTTCCTTACGTGCCGTGTTAATTTTTTATTACTCTTGTTTCTTAATCAAAATATGCAGTACCAAGTTGTATGCTTTAAAGTACACTACCTGAACAACTATTACCTTTATCAACCAAAGTTGTGGTTTCACTGAAAAAAAAAAAACTGTAACAGTTTGAAAAGATGTCTTTTATGAAAAACCCACATTGCCTGACATTAATTATATTCTCTTCTTAAATTCTTTATTACACAGGCTACATTAGTTCCCCAGTACTTTTGCTGGGCTCCACATTAGGTCACTATGGCATCAATTACCTAGCTACTCTTTTAATTTTTGTTATGGCTTTAGTTTTCTTCCTTGGAGTTTCAAGACTAAATAAAAAGTGACATTAAGAATTTGGAGAACCTCTCAGCCAGCTCTTGTAGAGCTCTTGAACACAAATCATGCACATACATATTTTAAAAGTCTATGTTTAGTAACAGCTGTTTAATATACTGTTCCTGCTGAAATTTCACCATAATGATGTTCAGTTCACTGAGACTGGAATAGAATAAAAGAATTATCACATATTTCTGCTGTTTCTGCATTATTTTTTATACACATGCTATTGCCGTTTAGTAATGGATGCAAAGGATTCTTTTTTCACTTAAGTGCTTGAAAACAATCTCCTCCCAATTCATTATTAACGCCGAGTTTGATTCCACAACCAGAGTTGCTTATTCCAAATCAATATAAACAGACACCTAGACTGAGAAGCTCACCTTATCCTGGAAGATGAGCTCTTCACAAACTGGCTCCAAGTAGGAGATGCTTACTTACAAAACAACTTAAAGAGACTGATGTAGCTGTAGATGTCTCTATTCATTGCAGAGGAGTCAGACTAGATGACCATTAAAGGTCCCTTTCAACTCAAACGATTCTATGATTCGATGATCTAAAATCTCGATTCAGTCCCTGTGCTGGGCAGCCCCTAGGTCAGGAGATGCCCTGAGGAGCCCACCATCAGATTCTCCCCTGTGTGCTACACTGCTCCTGGGAAGAAAATCAGTGCTATGCAGAAGGGATCACACTTAGCCTGTCTTTGGCTTTGCTGGTGGTTTGTGTGTTGCTTTCTGCTTGTAGGGGTAATAGAGATCCGGGCCCTCAGACTTTGCTCCCTTAAGCTGCTGGTGAGGTGGAGGAATGGCACAGGAAACATTTCCAAAGACTTGGAACAGCATCGAGGGAGAGCAATCCTCTCTCTGCAGTCAAACTGAAGCAGCTGCAACAGGTTGGCGGGGTCACTGCACTAGCTGTGGGATGAAGCCCTATGGGGTGACCCTGCCAGCTGTGGGGAGCCTGGAGGGTTGGCATCCTGCTCCTTGTGTAAATGCCACGCAGTTTAAGGAGCATGAGCTCAGGACATGGGTTGTACATGTTGCGCAAAAGACAAGGTTTCTCTTTTTTTTGTATTGCTATTTTTATCCTTTTATTTTTAACACGAATATTTTCCATCCTGATTTCTTCCAGATGGGAAGACATTTCTCCCCGAGCAGCGCTGCACACAGCAGCTGGACACCCCGGGTGGCAGCGGTTCGAAACGCCCTCACTGCCCCATTCACCTGCTGGCGTCAGGGGCTTATTGCTGTGACACAGCACTGGAGGGAAAAGCACAGAGGAATAAAATACTTCACCACATGTCTCCAGACCTTTATGGATTTTTAGTTAACTTTGTTGTTTTTTTTTCTCCCTGACCTGAGCAAAGCTCTTCCCAGAAAAACAGGGAACAGATTCCCCGTGTTGCTGCCTTATGCAAGAGTTTCCTAACCACTCCATCTGGTAGCTGTGTGGTGAGCTCCCAGCGCAGCCCTTTCTCCCAGGCTCACCCAAAATGCTTCTCTCCTCCCTGGTGTTCCTCAGTGGGGAGATCTGCATGGGCAAGTGCTGCCAATCTCACATGTTGCAAACCCAGGAGATGCATCTCCAAATGCCGCAAGGCTTGGCAAGGAGTCCATCAGATTTCAAACAAGGAGAGCCACATAACAGTGGCGACCTACTTGTTTTGGAGCCTTTTGCAGACGTGGCTGCAGCCATTTCCATGTTCTCTCTCAGGCTAGAGATGTGTTGTTTACAAGTGTAAGCCAAGAATCTCAGTTAATCATTTGATTCCAGGAATGAGCCTTTAAGCAACACACGAAATCACAGGATTCCCTAGTAAAGCTGCCAGCGTAGTCAAAGTATTTGTTGTAACAGCACAGGAAATACCCAGTCAGCAAACAGGGCCCTGTGGCACTGCCCTCCCCATGGGCTGTTATGCTGGGATCAGTGATGCAAATTTACTGAAGATAGGAAATGCTCAGACTTGTTAGAAAGCAGCAGGTTGTAGAATGCAGCAAGTTTGTCACTGCTGGGATTTGCAAACAGCAAAGCAGTGCATGAACTTCTGCATGTTGCTGTGGCAGCAGCTTGGGCAGAGGGTGGCAAAGGAACTGCACTTGGGAACCCATTAAAGACGTAAGAGAAAGTGAAGAAGTTCTGCTACAAAGGATAGGTAGGAATGAAAGGCTCGTATCTGCCCAGGGAAGTTGTGGATTCTGCCCAGGGAGGTTGTGGATTCTCCTTCTCTGGAGATATTCAAGACTCGTATGGACGCCTACCTGTGCAGCCTGCTGTAGTGGGCCTGCTTTGCAAGGGGATTGGACTCAATGATCTCTAGAAGTCCCTTCCAACACCTACAATTCTGTGATTCTGTGATTCTGTGATATCTCTGCTGAATTTGCAGAGCCAGCAGTTAAGGAAAAAAACTAAAACATCTTTTTTTTTTCTCAGTGTATTGCATACAGAGATCACTAGAAGATAAGGATTGCTTTATATGTAAATGCACAAACACTGAAAGATAAAGAACATCCTTGGTCCTACTTGCTGTACTCCTTCCGACCTCCTCTCTCTCCCCAGCACCTTTTCCTTACTTTGCACTCAGAGCAGCCCGCAGCCAACCAGAGACACAAATGGCATGGAAGCCCAGCAGTTCTGTGCTGCCAACCCAGGCTCTCCACAGAGGAGAGGGCTCAGGAGCTGAAAGAGAGGACCTGTCTACTCTTGTCAGTTGTGGCTGAACACTGGGACTTTTATCCCACTGCTTGGCTGATCTGTTGAAATGCTGCTTGTAGCGAAGCACTGAGGCATATAAAAAATGGACTAAAAGTTCAAATGGCAACTCTCGTGGTGGCATCATATGTAATACTTAAGAATCAGTGTAAGAGTCTTCGTGCTGTAAATAGGCTTCTGTTTGAAGGGAAGAATGTTTCTAGTCTCAATCCCTGAAGCAAAAAGTGCCAGAAGAGAAACTTCTGGGCAGAGAGAGGCTGCACATTCATGAAGACATTCACTCTGTATCAGGTATTCACTCTGTATCAGGTATTCCAGTGCATGTCTTGTCCAAGCAGTGCTGAAGGGAGAGGTACCCATAAAATCAGGCCCTTGTTATCAGTGCATGCCTGGCTCTTCTGGAGGAAAAACTTTCTTTTAGTACATAGACACTTACCAGGATACTGGTTTGCTTGTTGCATGTTGACCACGTTCCTTCTTTGGTCTTTATAATCCGGTGGTGGTCGTGTCAAGTGTCTGTTCAGCTGATCTTGTGGAGTGATTTTCTCCTAGAGGATGAGAGTAGAAATTTGTTAATTTAGCAAGAAGGGTCCAGACCTGCAAGGTCCACACCTGCCCCTTGGCTATGTCAGCATTCCTCAGCCCATTTCACCCATGCTGACCTGGGTGAATGCGCACAGCTGGCAAAGAGGATTGCAGCTTGCCATTAAACATGCTTGGACCTATCTCTCCCTCCTTCCTTCCTCCTACATTGGAGGAGTTGCCACAAAAATAAACAAGATCCATTGCTTTGTCCCCCTCCTGTCTCTTCTCATCATAGATACAGTCAGGAGACATGGCCAGGGCTTAGCAAAGACTGCACCAGGATGGCTGTTTATACCACTCACCACTGCTCCGTGTTTCCCTGTACATGTACATGGCACTCTCTTATTCTAGGAGTGCAAGCGCTGGGGAAAGGACAGCGAGGAAAGAAAGCTGAAAAAGAAACGTAATAGGGGAGCTTTTTTATTTTGGGCCAGAAGGGACACATATCTAGTGAAAGGAAGATAGAAACCCATGTCCCTCAATTGAAATCTAATTGCCCTGTCCTCATAAAGACTTGCTAAGTGCAGGTACTGGAGTCAGATGCAACTCTCTCATCAGCATCAACACACAATGAAGCTGTCCTTTTACTGGACACCGATTCTGTGATTTGGTGTCTCCAGAGTGTTCCCGACCTGCAACTTCTTGGTGAGGCTTGGAGCACTGTGTCCAACTCTGGACTCCTCAGTACAAGACACACATAGACTTACTGGCTACCAACAGAGGGTCACCAAGATGGTGAAGGGACTGGAGCACCTCTCCTGTGAGGAGAAGCTGAAAGAGCTGGGATCATTCAGACTGGAGATAAGAAGGCTCAGGGGGATCTCATTAATGTCCATAAGTACCTGAGGGCTGGGTGCAAAGGGGACAGAGCCAGACTCTTGTCAGTGGTGCCCAGTGCCAAGAAGGAGGCAATGGACACAAACTGGAACATAAGAGGTTCCCTCTGACCACAAGAAGTACTTCTGTGCTGTGCAGGTGATGGAGCAGTGGCACAGGTTACACAAAGGCTGTGGGGTCTCCTCCTTCGAGATCTTCCAAAGCCACCTGGACACAGCCCTGGGCACCCTGCTCTGGGTGTCCCTGCTGGAGCAGGGGTTGGGCCACATGGACCCAGAGGCCCCTTCCAACTTTAACAACTTTATGATTCTGAGATATGTGGCTCCGTGGCATGAAAATGTGGCTTTGACCACCTTAGTCTTGAGTAAGTCATTGCTGGTGTATGTGTGCCTCCTGGAGTCAGGCCTACTGGGCAGGCCTCTCTTCTCCACGATGTGCTCACCAATGCACCTGAGCTTTGTACTTGCAGGCCTGAGGCTTGCTAATCCAGGGCGATTTCCATCCAAAATCTATGGGGAAATCATATAAAAGGCTCCCTGTGCTCTCCCACTGGGCATGAGGGGAAAAGCCATTTCTGGGCAGTAGCCAAGGGCATCTAGTGACCCAGTGGCAAATTTGTCTTAAGGAGCTTGGATCTGCTCAGACAGCAAACCAGCTTGTCACTGTGGGAGAGGACCAAGCCTGGTATGTGTCTGAAGCCAGTGAGATTTACTCAGGGCTCTTCTAGCTGAAACAGCACACAAGTGGACTTTCTCATGACAAATCTATCTTTTTTTTCTGCTGCAAGAGGCACTCAGAAATGCTGGGAGAAAAGCCTTTCTTGTAGTATTTAGGCCTTTCCCTAATGCATTCTAAAAGTGAGATTTATAGAGCTCATTTCAATATGCCAGTCAGCCTTGTAAGAAAAAGGCAAGTTAACCTGCAGGCAATCGCAGCAAAAAATGCAGCTAAGCTTTGTACGTATTGCCATGTCCACAATACAAAACAAATGAAAGCCAATCAAAAATCTCATTCTGTAGAGTTATTTTAATTTCTGTTTAGCTTTTACTTATTTTTAAGAAGAGCTATGTGAGCAATTAACTTTTTGTTCCGATAAAAATTCAGAAAACTGCAGCACAGAGCTGAGTTGACACTTCAGTTCTCTTCTGCATGAATTAGAAAGCTAACAGTTATTTCCCTTATAGGACAATGAAATCCTGAATTTCAAACTCAGGTCTTTTTAGTTTGTATTTTTGGAGCAAACACACATTTGTAAACAAAGAGACATCTATAAAAATATGGATTTTATTTTTTTAGTTCTTTTGAAAATATCCACACCAAGCCATGGATGTTTTTCCATTTCTCTGCTCTTTCGTGGCATTCACTAAACATGCCAGTTTTTCCTGAATCTGTTTTTATATAGAAGAAAGAGTTTTGGATTCAAAATGCCATGCCAACATGAATGGGTGTGCCCTGTAGGCTCTCCTGAAGTACATAAGCCACAGGCTGGGGGTCAGGTATCAGCTTGACCTGGGGCAGCTGGGATGCCCCTTTGCATTGGCCATGCTCATCTAGCACCTTCAGCAGGTTGGATGTGGTATCAATGGCAATGCTACTTCAGCAGAACAAAACTAGTGGGTTCTAGGGTCTATCACTTCCATCAGTAAATACCCCCATAAATACCCACATATCACCCTTCCCTCATTTAACAAGGGAGAGAGAAGAACTGGCTACAGTTATCTGGAGAGATATGGAGAAAGAAGAATTCATGGGCAATCCCAGACAAGCACACAGATTTGTTTTGAACACTACTATCACTGTACCCAATCCCTGCTGCCTAGTTTGCCAAGCCTGGGAGTCAGATTTGCTCTGGAGTCAAGGCAGTGCAGCAGTGCACCTTAGCTTATTTTACAAGGAAAACCACTGAAAATATTCATATGCCCAGGATTAAGCATATCCTTAGTTCTTTTAACAAAGCTACAGTAGCTCTGATACTTCAGTTGTTTCATATAAACTGAAGTAGTTTTGAAAGGGCATATTGAAGTGCTGAGAAATATGAGGCACACTCTAGAAGGCCTAGGCTTTGCCAAAATGACCTCAGTCTTGGGTACTTTCTTCTCCCTGTCTCAGCTTTCTTTTCTATTATTTCCATAAAAATCTTTTCCCCGTAAAATAAGGAACTGGAAAACTTACAGCTTCTGCCAACATCTGCTGCTGTAGGAGGAGTTGTTTTTGCTCCATCATTTGCCGTTGCAGAGCCTGCTTCTTTTCCATCAGTTGCTGATTCAACATTGATTGCTGGGATGAGTTCATGTAACCACTTCCAGTGTTTGGATTTGAGCAAGAACTGGAGTTTGGAGCGGGGCCAGCTCCCTGGCCTACCACAGAGTGTTGATCCTGAAACAGAAAATATGGCTCATGAAGGATGAAAATAATAACAAGCAACAACAAAAGGAAATAATCCCTTTTATGCAATTTGCTCAAGTGCAGGGGACAGTCCATGGGCTCTCAGGACAAGTGACTGTACAAAAGCTTTGACAAAATAAGTAAGGGATGGGGTAACTTTATCGCTCATGGAAGACAATGAAAACTTGCCAGGTGGCTCCAGTGGAAAACCTTGATGTTGTACCAGGAGCCTGGGAAACATTAACAGCAGTAACTGAGCTGTCCTGCAGACCTTTCAGGAAACTTCCATTGGGCTGCATGGCAGCCTGTTTGACCACAAGAGAACAAACTCTTCATCTGCTGGTTCCTACCACCTGGTGAGCAGCAGCAAGAATTGTTTAGAGACTCATTGCTGGAGAAGACTAATTGCTACAGGTGATATTTACTGTTAAAAAATATAGAAGTCGCAAGCTGCAACTTTGCAGTGGGGTGAGTGATGGCATTTTCCTTTGTCCCTTCACCTCCCTAACAAGAACGGTCCCTGAGATTGCTGATTGTCTTCAATTAGCACTAGATTAAACAAACAGGCTTAGAACTCATTGGCTTCCTTGATAAAACAAATAAGTAAGTGGACAGGACCTTTAAGGAGGCTTTAGGATCTCCTTGGTCTTTTCCATGAATCTCAATATGCTTCCTCTTGCCCATATCATAGAACCATAGCATCATTAAGGTTGGAAAAGACCTCTAAGATCATCTAGTCCAACTGTCCACCTGCCACCAATATTACCCACTAAACCATGCCCCTAAGTACTCCACCTTTCTTGAACACCTCCAGGGATGGTGACTCCACCACGTCCTTGGGCAGCCTGTTCCATTGCCCGACCATTCTTTCAGAGAATAAGTTTTTCCTTATATTCAATCTATGGGCAGCTTCATGTAGATCAGGCCCTGGGCAACCTGTTTTAGCTGTGCATACCCCTGTTCATTGGAGGGGAGTTGGACTAGATGACCTTTAAAGGTCCCTTCCAATTCTAAGGATTCTGAGATTCTGTGATTTTATGTAGAAGAGTTGACAAAAGGTCAACTCAATGCGGAAGGTACTTGGGAAGTCCGGACTGTACATTCAGGATCGGAACAGACATGGGATGAGAATATGCTGCTCATTTTCTTTTAACCATGGTTTCTGTTGACAGAAATATGTTTTCTGTCTCCTTGCTCCACTAGTGTTTGCTACTTGGATTTTCACCAAAGGCGGGAAAGGACTTTTTCAATCAGCACACAAAAATGTGTTAGCCCACAAAAATATTCAGCCTATGTTGGATCACTTGATTGTCAGGTGCTCCTTAGCTGCAAGAAAACAGGACTGGAGAGGTCACAACTGTTATGAGAAACATCAGTTTTCTGACTCTGCTTTGTTGCAATTCACCATAGGAACCAGCTGGTGAATTCTGTATAACTTAATACCCAGCAGCGTATTTTGACACAGCACAGGGGCAAATCCATGGCAAGGGCAGTATGATGCCCCATGGAGTGGCACTTCCATGTGTAGTCCAGGGGTAGTCCCAGGGTGAAGCCCTGCTCCATGAACATGGCCTCTCATGGCATCTTGGGAAAGAAGGACTGACCAACAGTGAAAGAAGGACGGGCCGGGCTGCCTTCCACACCCTGCAGACCGCAGGGCACCGATGGCAATCACTTTGAAAACCCCAGGAAAGCTCATTTCCGCGTCTTAGCTTTTGCTCGGCACACAAAAGCACCCTCTCACACACAGTAACATGCATACTGCAAACTAATCCAACTTATCTTTATACCATCTGGCATGGAAGAAACACAATGACTGTTGGAGTTATTTCTATTTTAAAATAATTCTGTGGCTTTTAGACGGGGCTACATGAGTGCAGAGCTAGCTGGATACAAGTTTTTGATGTCTCTTAATGAAATAAAAACTGTGACTTTCTTCTAGAGCCACCTGCAGCCCCCAGGGCAGTGTTACAAACCCACCCTTGAAAATTTATTGGGCTCTTACACAATTATATCCCGCACACTTTCCTTCAGTTCCAGAAGGAATCCGGGATTGCTCAGCACTGCCACATTTTTCAGCCCTTATGTTAGCTGCAAGATAGAAACTACCTCCTCTCAACAGACCTGCTTGCCAAGTTGTTGCGCAAACTTTTTTGTCTTTCTTAAAATATTTTGAAAAGAAAAATATGTTACAATAAATTGGCTTTGACTTCTATATTCAAATGACACTCTAGCTTGAACCCAGCCACATGTTATATCCATTAATAGAATTCATCTGTTGTGTTTTTGCACAGATAATGCAGGCTCCACCAAATGTGCTTTCATAGTCCAGTCTAAAAAAAACAACCCCAAAACCAACAACAACAACAAACCAACAAAGCCCAACCTTTTCTCTCTCCCTTATCCCCTGCCAGCCCCTCTGAGCCGTGGGGAGGGACTTTGTTTAACATAAACTGGGCAGTGTCCATTCAAGCTACCTATCAAAGAAAGCTTTTCTGTAACAGCAATTGGCACGATGTGCTCGCTGCTTGGCAAAAAGGCCCTGAGAAAACAGTATAAATCAAGGACTGGGAGCCAGTTTGCTTTTTTGCATTCAGTCCTTTCACTGCCGTTCATGAAATGTCAGCGTGAGCTGATGAGGCTGCGTTGTGCTCCTTATCCAGTCGCGCTCCCATGGGCAGTGGTGTGCTGGGAGAAGGCAGAGCAGCTCCAGCAGCACAGGGATGAGCTGTGGAGCCTTCCTAAAGCCCTTCTCTGCCCCTCACTCACATCCCTGCAGACCAGGAGGTGCTCACTGCCACTGGTGACATCTCTCACCAAAGTTACTGGGAGATACAGAACTGATGAGGAGCAGGAGAGCAGCAGGGACAGCAAGATGAGATGGCGCAGAGCTGGGAGCACAGCCGGGCTTTTGTTTGCCAGAGCCACAAAGAACATTATGCTCAAATGTTTAGATCAGCAGTAAATCAAAGCTTTTAAGATCGGATTTGCCTTTCACTTTCCCTGCTGCAACTGACTTGTATTCATATACATAAAGAGAGGCTTTGGCTTCTAACTTACATGTGTTAGAATAATAAATCTTTTCTTTCTTTTTCTTTTTCTTTTTCTTTTTCTTTTTCTTTTTCTTTTTCTTTTTCTTTTTCTTTTTCTTTTTCTTTT